>CM063731.1:11854338-12391710 GCA_032441825.1 Chaetogeoica ovagalla | reverse complement strand
CATATTTGGTTTATTAAAGAAGGAAAAAGTCGAAAAAAAATGCAAAAAATCACTTCCGGAACACGGCATCGAACCCTGGTCCGTAGATTCCAAAGCAACGCACTGATCCACTAGACTACAAGAAATGCCCATATCGTTCTTCTCACTCCTTATTTGCAAAACGTCATAACTTCTAAACTATTTCGAATTGGTCGACGGGGTTAACTGCATTACGTTACTAGTACAGAATTCTATCGGAATCCGTCCTAAAAATAATTTGACCCCCACACCCCCAAAAAAAATTTTTTTTTTCTACCGAATTCAAACAAAATTATTCACTGATTCGATATAGAAAACCACCTAGAGTTACTGGAATGGCCATATTTGGTTTATTAATAAAGGAAAAAGTCGAAAAAAAATGCAAAAAATCACTTCCGGAACACGGCATCGAACCCTAGTCCGTAGATTTCAAAGCAACGCACTGATCAACTAGACTACAAGAAATGCCCATATCGTTCTTCTCACTCCTTATTTGCAAAACGTCATAATTTCTGAACTATTTCGAATTGATCGACGGGGTTAACTGCATTACGTTACTAGTACCGAATTCAATCGGAATCCGTCATAAAAAAAATTTGACCCCCCCACCACCAAAAAAATTTTTTTTTCTACCGAATTCAAACTAAAATTATTCACTGATTTGATATGGAAAACCACCTAGAGTTACTGGAATGGCCATATTTGGTTTAGTAATAAAGGAAAAAGTCGAAAAAAAATGCAAAAAATCACTTCCGGAACACGGCATCGAACCCTGGTCCGTAGATTCCAAAGCAACGCACTGATCCACTAGACTACAAGAAATGCCCATATCGTTCTTCTCACTCTTTATTTGCAAAACGTCATAATTTCTGAACTATTTCGAATTGATCGACGGGGTTAACTGCATTACGTTACTAGTACCGAATTCTATCGGAATCCGTCATAAAAAAAATTTGACCCCCCCCACCACCAAAAAAAATTTTTTTTTTCTACCGAATTCAAACTAAAATTATTCACTGATTTGATATGGAAAACCATCTAGAGTTACTGGAATGGGCATATTTGGTGTATAAAAGAAGGAAAAAGTCGAAAAAAAATGCAAAAAATCACTTCCGGAACACGGCATCGAACCCTAGTCCGTAGATTTCAAAGCAACGCACTGATCAACTAGACTACAAGAAATGCCCATATCGTTCTTCTCACTCCTTATTTGCAAAACGTCATAACTTCTGAACTATTTCGAATTGATCGACGGGGTTAACTGCATCACGTTACTAGTACCGAATTCTATCGGAATCCGTCATTTAAAAAATTTGACCCCCCCACCAAAAAAAATTTTTTTTTCTACCGAATTCAAACTAAAATTATTCACTGATTTGATATGGAAAACCACCTAGAGTTACTGGAATGGCCATATTTGGTTTAGTAATAAAGGAAAAAGTCGAAAAAAAATGCAAAAAATCACTTCCGGAACACGGCATCGAACCCTGGTCCGTAGATTCCAAAGCAACGCACTGATCCACTAGACTACAAGAAATGCCCATATCGTTCTTCTCACTCCTTATTTGCAAAACGTCATAATTTCTGAACTATTTCGAATTGATCGACGGGGTTAACTGCATTACGTTACTAGTACCGAATTCAATCGGAATCCGTCATAAAAAAAATTTGACCCCCCACCACCAAAAAAAATTTTTTTTTCTACCGAATTCAAACTAAAATTATTCACTGATTTGATATGGAAAACCACCTAGAGTTACTGGAATGGGCATATTTGGTTTATTAAAGAAGGAAAAAGTCGAAAAAAAATGCAAAAAATCACTTCCGGAACACGGCATCGAACCCTGGTCCGTAGATTCCAAAGCAACGCAGTGATCCACTAGACTACAAGAAATGCCCATATCGTTCTTCTCACTCCTTATTTGCAAAACGTCATTACTTCATTACTATTTCGAATTGATCGACGGGGTTAACTGCATTACGTTAATAGTACCGAATTCTATCGGAATCCGTCATAAAAAAAATTTGACCCTTCCACCACCAAAAAAAATTTTTTTTTTCTACCGAATTCAAACTAAAATTATTCACTGATTTGATATGGAAAACCACCTAGAGTTACTGGAATGGGCATATTTGGTTTATTAATGAAGGAAAAAGTCGAAAAAAAATGCGAAAAAATCACTTCTGGAACACGGCATCGAACCCTAGTCCGTAGATTCCAAAGCAACGCACTGATCCACTAGACTACAAGAAATGCCCATATCGTTCTTCTCACTCCTTATTTGCAAAACGTCATAACTTCTGAACTATTTCGAATTGATCGACGGGTTTAACGGCATTACGTTACTAGTACCGAATTCTATCGGAATCCGTCATTTAAAAAATTTGACACCCCACCCCCAAAAAAAATTTTTTTTTTCTACCGAATTCAAACTAAAATTATTCACTGATTTGATATGGAAAACCACCTAGAGTTACTGGAATGGGCATATTTGGTTTATTAATGAAGGAAAAAGTCGAAAAAAAATGCAAAAAATCACTTCCGGAACACGGCATCGAACCCTGGTCCGTAGATTCCAAAGCAACGCACTGATCCACTAGACTACAAGAAATGCCCATATCGTTCTTCTCACTCCTTATTTGCAAAACGTCATAACTTCTGAACTATTTCGAATTGATCGACGGGGTTAACTGCATTACGTTACTAGTACCGAATTCTATCGGAATCCGTTATAAAAAAAATTTGACCCCTACCACCAAAATAATTTTTTTTTTTTCTAAAGAATTCAAACTAAAATTATTCACTGATTTGATATGGAAAACCACCTAGAGTTACTGGAATGGGCATATTTGGTTTATTAATGAAGGAAAAAGTCGAAAAAAAATGCAAAAATCACTTCCGGAACACGGCATCGATCCCTGGTCCGTAGATTCCAAAGCAACGCACTGATCCACTAGACTACAAGAAATGCCCATATCGTTCTTCTCACTCCTTATTTGCAAAACGTCATAACTTCTGAACTATTTCGAATTGATCGACGGGTATAACTGCATTACGTTACTAGTACCGAATTCTATCGGAATCCGTCATAAAAAAAATTTGACCCCCCCACCACCAAAAAAAATTTTTTTTTTCTACCGAATTCAAACTATAATTATTCACTGATTTGATATGGAAAACCATCTAGAGTTACTGGAATGGGCATATTTGGTTTATTAAAGAAGGAAAAAGTCGAAAAAAAATTCAAAAAATCACTTCCGGAACACGGCATCGAACCCTAGTCCGTAGATTCCAAAGCAACGCACTGATCCACTAGACTACAAGAAATGCCCATATCGTTCTTCTCACTCCTTATTTGCAAAACGTCATAACTTCTGAACTATTTCGAATTGATCGACGGGGTTAACTGCATTACGTTACTAGTACCGAATTCTATCGGAATCCGTCATTTAAAAAATTTGACACCCCCCACCCCTAAAAAAAAATTTTTTTTTCTACCGAATTCAAACTAAAATTATTCACTGATTTGATATGGAAAACCATCTAGAGTTACTGGAATGGGCATATTTGGTTTATTAAAGAAGGAAAAAGTCGAAAAAAAATGCAAAAAATCACTTCCGGAACACGGCATCGAACCCTGGTCCGTAGATTCCAAAGCAACGCACTGATCCACTAGACTACAAGAAATGCCCATATCGTTCTTCTCACTCCTTATTTGCAAAACGTCATAACTTCTGAACTATTTCGAATTGATCGACGGGGTTAACTGCATTACGTTACTAGTACCGAATTCTATCGGAATCCGTCATAAAAAAAATTTGACCCCCACACCCCCAAAAAAAATTTTTTTTTCTACCGAATTCAAACTAAAATTATTCACTGATTTGATATGGAAAACCACCTAGAGTTACTGGAATGGGCATATTATTTGGTTTATTAATGAAGGAAAAAGTCGAAAAAAAATGCGAAAAAAATCACTTCCGGAACACGGCATCGATCCCTGGTCCGTAGATTCCAAAGCAACGCACTGATCCACTAGACTACAAGAAATGCCCATATCGTTCTTCTCACTCCTTATTTGCAAAACGTCATAACTTCTGAACTATTTCGAATTGATCGACGGGGTTAACTGCATTACGTTACTAGTACCGAATTCTATCGGAATCCGTCATAAAAAAAATTTGACCCTTCCACCACCAAAAAAAATTTTTTTTTTCTACCGAATTCAAACTAAAATTATTCACTGATTTGATATGGAAAACCATCTAGAGTTACTGGAATGGGCATATTTGGTTTATTAAAGAAGGAAAAAGTCGAAAAAAAATGCAAAAAATCACTTCCGGGACACGGCATCGAACCCTGGTCCGTAGATTCCAAAGCAACGCAGTGATCCACTAGACTACAAGAAATGCCCATATCGTTCTTCTCACTCCTTATTTGCAAAACGTCATAACTTCTGAACTATTTCGAATTGATCGACGGGGTTAACTGCATTACGTTACTAGTACCGAATTCTATCGGAATCCGTCATAAAAAAAATTTGACCCTTCCACCACCAAAAAAAATTTTTTTTTTCTACCGAATTCAAACTAAAATTATTCACTGATTTGATATGGAAAACCATCTAGAGTTACTGGAATGGGCATATTTGGTTTATTAATGAAGGAAAAAGTCGAAAAAAAATGCGAAAAAAATCACTTCCGGAACACGGCATCGATCCCTGGTCCGTAGATTCTAAAGCAACGCACTGATCCACTAGACTACAAGAAATGCCCATATCGTTCTTCTCACTCCTTATTTGCAAAACGTCATAACTTCTGAACTATTTCGAATTGATCGACGAGGTTAACTGCATTACGTTACTAGTACCGAATTCTATCGGAATCCGTCATAAAAAAAATTTGACCCCACCACCAAAAAAAATTTTTTTTTTCTACCGAATTCAAACTAAAATTATTCACTGATTTGATATGGAAAACCATCTAGAGTTACTGGAATGGGCATATTTGGTTTATTAAAGAAGGAAAAAGTCGAAAAAAAATGCAAAAAATCACTTCCGGAACACGGCATCGAACCCTGGTCCGTAGATTCCAAAGCAACGCACTGATCCACTAGACTACAAGAAATGCCCATATCGTTCTTCTCACTCCTTATTTGCAAAACGTCATAACTTCTGAACTATTTCGAATTGATCGACGGGGTTAACTGCATTACGTTACTAGTACCGAATTCTATCGGAATCCGTCATAAAAAAAATTTGACCCTTCCACCACCAAAAAAAATTTTTTTTTTCTACCGAATTCAAACTAAAATTATTCACTGATTTGATATGGAAAACCATCTAGAGTTACTGGAATGGGCATATTTGGTTTATTAAAGAAGGAAAAATCGAAAAAAAATGCAAAAAATCACTTCCAGAACACGGCATCGAACCCTGGTCCGTAGATTCCAAAGCAACGCACTGATCCACTAGACTACAAGAAATGCCCATATCGTTCTTCTCACTCCTTATTTGCAAAACGTCATAACTTCTGAACTATTTCGAATTGATCGACGGGGTTAACTGCATTACGTTACTAGTACCGAATTCTATCGGAATCCGTCATAAAAAAATTTGACCCCCACCACCAAAAAAAATTTTTTTTTTCTACAGAATTCAAACTAAAATTATTCACTGATTTGATATGGAAAACCACCTAGAGTTACTGGAATGGGCATATTTGGTTTATTAATGAAGGAAAAAGTCGAAAAAAAATGCGAAAAAAATCACTTCCGGAACACGGCATCGATCCCTGGTCCGTAGATTCCAAAGCAACGCACTGATCCACTAGACTACAAGAAATGCCCATATCGTTCTTCTCACTCCTTATTTGCAAAACGTCATAACTTCTGAACTATTTCGAATTGATCGACGGGGTTAACTGCATTACGTTACTAGTACCGAATTCTATCGGAATCCGTCATAAAAAAAATTTGACCCCCCCACCAAAAAAAATTTTTTTTTTCTACCGAATTCAAACTAAAATTATTCACTGATTTGATATGGAAAACCATCTAGAGTTACTGGAATGGGCATATTTGGTTTATTAAAGAAGGAAAAAGTCGAAAAAAAATGCAAAAAATCACTTCCGGAACACGGCATCGAACCCTGGTCCGTAGATTCCAAAGCAACGCACTGATCCACTAGACTACAAGAAATGCCCATATCGTTCTTCTCACTCCTTATTTGCAAAACGTCATTACTTCTGAACTATTTCGAATTGATCGACGGGGTTAACGGCATTACGTTACTAGTACCGAATTCTATCGGAATCCGTCATTTAAAAAATTTGACCCCCCCCCTAAAAAAAAATTTTTTTTTCAACCGAATTCAAACTAAAATTATTCACTGATTTGATATGGAAAACCATCTAGAGTTACTGGAATGGGCATATATGGTTTATTAAAGAAGGAAAAATCGAAAAAAAATGCAAAAAATCACTTCCAGAACACGGCATCGAACCCTGGTCCGTAGATTCCAAAGCAACGCACTGATCCACTAGACTACAAGAAATGCCCATATCGTTCTTCTCACTCCTTATTTGCAAAACGTCATTACTTCTGAACTATTTCGAATTGATCGACGGGGTTAACTGCATTACGTTACTAGTACCGAATTCTATCGGAATTCGTCATAAAAAAAATTTGACCCCCCACCACCAAAAAAAATTTTTTTTTTCTACTGAATTCAAACTAAAATTATTCACTGATTTGATATGGAAAACCACCTAGAGTTACTGGAATGGGCATATTTGGTTTATTAATGAAGGAAAAAGTCGAAAAAAAATGCGAAAAAAATCACTTCCGGAACACGGCATCGATCCCTGGTCCGTAGATTCCAAAGCAACGCACTGATCCACTAGACTACAAGAAATGCCCATATCGTTCTTCTCACTCCTTATTTGCAAAACGTCATAACTTCTGAACTATTTCGAATTGATCGACGGGGTTAACTGCATTACGTTACTAGTACCGAATTCTATCGGAATCCGTCATAAAAAAAATTTGACCCCCCCACCACCAAAAAAAATTTTTTTTTTCTACCGAATTCAAACTAAAATTATTCACTGATTTGATATGGAAAACCATCTAGAGTTACTGGAATGGGCATATTTGGTTTATTAATGAAGGAAAAAGTCGAAAAAAAATGCGAAAAAATCACTTCCGGAACACGGCATCGATCCCTGGTCCGTAGATTCTGAAGCAACGCACTGATCCACTAGACTACAAGAAATGCCCATATCGTTCTACTCACTCCTTATTTGCAAAACGTCATAACTTCTGAACTATTTCGAATTGATCGACGGGGTTAACTGCATTACGTTACTAGTACCGAATTCTATCGGAATCCGTCATAAAAAAAATTTGACCCCCCCACCACCAAAAAAAATTTTTTTTTTCTACCGAATTCAAACTATAATTATTCACTGATTTGATATGGAAAACCATCTAGAGTTACTGGAATGGGCATATTTGGTTTATTAAAGAAGGAAAAAGTCGAAAAAAAATGCAAAAAATCACTTCCGGAACACGGCATCGAACCCTGGTCCGTAGATTCCAAAGCAACGCACTGATCCACTAGACTACAAGAAATGCCCATATCGTTCTTCTCACTCCTTATTTGCAAAACGTCATAACTTCTGAACTATTTCGAATTGATCGACGGGGTTAACTGCATTACGTTACTAGTACCGAATTCAATCGGAATCCGTCATAAAAAAAATTTGACCACCCCACCATCAAAAAAAATTTTTTTTTTCTACCGAATTCAAACTAAAATTATTCACTGATTTGATATGGAAAACCATCTAGAGTTACTGGAATAGGCATATTTGGTTTATTAAAGAAGGAAAAAGTCGAAAAAAAATGCAAAAAATCACTTCCGGAACACGGCATCGAACCCTGGTCCGTAGATTCCAAAGCAACGCACTGATCCACTAGACTACAAGAAATGCCCATATCGTTCTTCTCACTCTTTATTTGCAAAACGTCATAATTTCTGAACTATTTCGAATTGATCGACGGGGTTAACTGCATTACGTTACTAGTACCGAATTCAATCGGAATCCGTCATAAAAAAAATTTGACCACCCCACCACCAAAAAAAATTTTTTTTTTCTACCGAATTCAAACTAAAATTATTCACTGATTTGATATGGAAAACCACCTAGAGTTACTGGAATGGGCATATTTGGTTTATTAATGAAGGAAAAAGTCGAAAAAAAATGCAAAAAATCACTTCCGGAACACGGCATCGAACCCTGGTCCGTAGATTCCAAAGCAACGCACTGATCCACTAGACTACAAGAAATGCCCATATCGTTCTTCTCACTCCTTATTTGCAAAACGTCATAACTTCTGAACTATTTCGAATTGATCGACGGGGTTAACTGCATTACGTTACTAGTACCGAATTCTATCGGAATCCGTCATAAAAAAAATTTGACCCCCCCACCACCAAAAAAAATTTTTTTTTTCTACCGAATTCAAACTATAATTATTCACTGATTTGATATGGAAAACCATCTTGAGTTACTGGAATGGGCATATTTGGTTTATTAAAGAAGGAAAAAGTCGAAAAAAAATTCAAAAAATCACTTCCGGAACACGGCATCGAACCCTAGTCCGTAGATTTCAAAGCAACGCACTGATCAACTAGACTACAAGAAATGCCCATATCGTTCTTCTCACTCCTTATTTGCAAAACGTCATAATTTCTGAACTATTTCGAATTGATCGACGGGGTTAACTGCATTACGTTACTAGTACCGAATTCAATCGGAATCCGTCATAAAAAAAATTTGACCCCCCCACCACCAAAAAAATTTTTTTTTCTACCGAATTCAAACTAAAATTATTCACTGATTTGATATGGAAAACCACCTAGAGTTACTGGAATGGCCATATTTGGTTTAGTAATAAAGGAAAAAGTCGAAAAAAAATGCAAAAAATCACTTCCGGAACACGGCATCGAACCCTGGTCCGTAGATTCCAAAGCAACGCACTGATCCACTAGACTACAAGAAATGCCCATATCGTTCTTCTCACTCTTTATTTGCAAAACGTCATAATTTCTGAACTATTTCGAATTGATCGACGGGGTTAACTGCATTACGTTACTAGTACCGAATTCTATCGGAATCCGTCATAAAAAAAATTTGACCCCCCCCACCACCAAAAAAAATTTTTTTTTTCTACCGAATTCAAACTAAAATTATTCACTGATTTGATATGGAAAACCATCTAGAGTTACTGGAATGGGCATATTTGGTTTATTAAAGAAGGAAAAAGTCGAAAAAAAATGCAAAAAATCACTTCCGGAACACGGCATCGAACCCTGGTCCGTAGATTCCAAAGCAACGCACTGATCCACTAGACTACAAGAAATGCCCATATCGTTCTTCTCACTCCTTATTTGCAAAACGTCATAACTTCTAAACTATTTCGAATTGGTCGACGGGGTTAACTGCATTACGTTACTAGTACAGAATTCTATCGGAATCCGTCCTAAAAATAATTTGACCCCCACACCCCCAAAAAAAATTTTTTTTTTCTACCGAATTCAAACAAAATTATTCACTGATTTGATATGGAAAACCACCTAGAGTTACTGGAATGGGCATATTTGGTTTATTAAAGAAGGAAAAAGTCGAAAAAAAATGCAAAAAATCACTTCCGGAACACGGCATCGAACCCTAGTCCGTAGATTTCAAAGCAACGCACTGATCAACTAGACTACAAGAAATGCCCATATCGTTCTTCTCACTCCTTATTTGCAAAACGTCATAACTTCTGAACTATTTCGAATTGATCGACGGGGTTAACTGCATCACGTTACTAGTACCGAATTCTATCGGAATCCGTTATTTAAAAAATTTGACCCCCCCACCACTAAAAAAAAATTTTTTTTTCTACCGAATTCAAACTAAAATTATTCACTGATTTGATATGGAAAACCACCTAGAGTTACTGGAATGGCCATATTTGGTTTAGTAATAAAGGAAAAAGTCGAAAAAAAATGCAAAAAATCACTTTCGGAACACGGCATCGAACCCTGGTCCGTAGATCCCAAAGCAACGCACTGATCCACTAGACTACAAGAAATGCCCATATCGTTCTTCTCACTCTTTATTTGCAAAACGTCATAATTTCTGAACTATTTCGAATTGATCGACGGGGTTAACTGCATTACGTTACTAGTACCGAATTCAATCGGAATCCGTCATAAAAAAAATTTGACCCCCCACCACCAAAAAAAATTTTTTTTTCTACCGAATTCAAACTAAAATTATTCACTGATTTGATATGGAAAACCACCTAGAGTTACTGGAATGGGCATATTTGGTTTATTAATAAAGGAAAAAGTCGAAAAAAAATGCAAAAAATCACTTCCGGAACACGGCATCGAACCCTGGTCCGTAGATTCCAAAGCAACGCACTGATCCACTAGACTACAAGAAATGCCCATATCGTTCTTCTCACTCTTTATTTGCAAAACGTCATAATTTCTGAACTATTTCGAATTGATCGACGGGGTTAACTGCATTACGTTACTAGTACCGAATTCTATCGGAATCCGTCATAAAAAAAATTTGACCCCCCACCACCAAAAAAAATTGTTTTTTTCTACCGAATTCAAACTGAAATTATTCACTGATTTGATATGGAAAACCATCTAGAGTTACTGGAATGGGCATATTTGGTTTATTAAAGAAGGAAAAATCGAAAAAAAATGCAAAAAATCACTTCCAGAACACGGCATCGAACCCTGGTCCGTAGATTCCAAAGCAACGCACTGATCCACTAGACTACAACAAATGCCCATATCGTTCTTCTCACTGCTTATTTGCAAAACTTCATTACTTCTGAACTATTTCGAATTGATCGACGGGGTTAACTGCATTACGTTACTAGTACCGAATTCTATCGGAATTCGTCATAAAAAAAATTTGACCCCCCACCCCCAAAAAAAATTTTTTTTTTCTACTGAATTCAAACTAAAATTATTCACTGATTTGATATGGAAAACCACCTAGAGTTACTGGAATGGGCATATTTGGTTTATTAATGAAGAAAAAAGTCGAAAAAAAATGCGAAAAAAATCACATCCGGAACACGGCATGGATCCCTGGTCCGTAGATTCCAAAGCAACGCACTGATCCACTAGAATACAAGAAATGCCCATATCGTTCTTCTCACTCCTTATTTGCAAAACGTCATAACTTCTGAACTATTTCGAATTGATCGACGGGGTTAACTGCATTACGTTACTAGTACCGAATTCTATCGGAATCCGTCATAAAAAAAATTTGACCCCCCCACCACCAAAAAAAATTTTTTTTTTCTACCGAATTCAAACTAAAATTATTCACTGATTTGATATGGAAAACCATCTAGAGTTACTGGAATGGGCATATTTGGTTTATTAAAGAAGGAAAAAGTCGAAAAAAAATGCGAAAAAAATCACTTCCGGAACACGGCATGGATCCCTGGTCCGTAGATTCCAAAGCAACGCACTGATCCACTAGACTACAAGAAATGCCCATATCGTTCTTCTCACTCCTTATTTGCAAAACGTCATAACTTCTGAACTATTTCGAATTGATCGACGGGGTTAACTGCATTACGTTACTAGTACCGAATTCAATCGGAATCCGTCATAAAAAAAATTTGACCCCCCCACCACCAAAATAATTTTTTTTTCTACCGAATTCAAACTAAAATTATTCACTGATTTGATATGGAAAACCACCTAGAGTTACTGGAATGGCCATATTTGGTTTAGTAATAAAGGAAAAAGTCGAAAAAAAATGCAAAAAATCACTTACGGTTAGGTTAGGTTAGGTTAGGTTAGGAATGTGGCTGTTGTGAAAATGCGATGTATGCAAAATATAAACGTAACCATTAACGAAATGAAATAATGAAAAGAAAAACAGTAATAAATTAATTTCGTGTGAATATGCATTGTGCTTGCGATTCTAATGGACTCGGGTACATGGTGAATCGTAAAAGGCTCTACCGTCACAAACTCATCCATCGTTTGTTATATCAGTGGAAAAAAATAGACTGATGCTATTACGCTACATAAGTTGTATTTGGACACCAGAACAGACGCAGGCCAAGATTATAGTAGTATTAACATACTTAAGCTATCGTGAAAAGATACAGTATAAAAATGTATTATAATTTATCATACCACTCAATAAAGCATGTTAGAATAAATTCTGAAAATGAGATTAAGAAAAATATGTAGGAACTATAGTCAAAATATGTAGTTATAATATGAAATATATAATATATAATGATGTAAATTAATGAGTTTAAGGTAAAATTAAATGTATTTAGTAAAATAACTAATAACATATTTTTTTACTTATGTTAATGTATTAACTTTTTGCTAGTTTATACAAACATATCTAAATGTAATAAAATTGCTACAGTTTGAAATAGAATCATATAGTAATTGTTTATTTAATAATAATTATATACATTATACACTATAGTTTTATAACTATAATTTTTGAACTAATCTCTACATTTATTTTTTGGTCTACTACATTATGGAATTTAAAGCGATCAGTAGTTGGGAAAAAGAGAGGTCTTTATTTTGAGATTGTGTAGAACCATTAATATGTAATATAACGGAAGAATGATCACAAATTAGCTCAAGAATATTGTTTGCTGTGCAGTATATACTCAGAATTTTTGAAATAAAATTATCAAGAATATCAGGTTTTTTTTTAGAAGAAGTTGGCCAATATATAGGGCCTGGGGCGACAGAATTTATTAAATTGTAAAAATAGTCTGGATAAAAAATTGTGTCTGGATTATTTTGAATATTTAGTAGCAGCTTAAATTCTAAATGAACTGTTTTGCCTCCATCCAAAAAAGTTACTGCAATGCCAAATAATGCAACGGCCAATGCGATGCCATTATTTGATTGTATTTCGGCGTGAATTTATATTGCTATACAGTTCAATGCTGATTCAGTATGTATACAGTCCCACTGGTTGTCGTCTTCCAAGCATGTACTTTATACGTTGGATAATGTTGTCCATTCACTTTACGTATATCTTGAAATGACAGTGGGCTGGTGACAATAACCAACAACAGTTGCAAATAAAAACACTCAGACTGCTTTGGATTGACTGTAAACACTCTCCCTAAGGTGTTTGATTTGAATAAACCCGGGCATGCATCAATCGGTGTGCCTTGCTTGCGGGGCATCCATTTATTTGTTTGAGCCTATGTGAAATAGTATGGTACTTCTGAATAGAGTAGTGTTCGTGCAAAGGCACTAGAAGCATCCTCACGATTACACAATTTAAAAAATTTGGTGAGTGTAGTTTTTGGTAGCTTTATAGCACGATCAATTCGTTCGTTAAATACAATCATTCGTGAAAAATACGCGCTGGCGTTTTCAAGATGAACGGCTAAATGAATAACTGCTGGATGCCGTTCATGAATCGGAAAATAAAAGGTACGCCAAACAACCCAAATTAGCCCCCTTGGGTCTTGCTGGCATTGTTTATTGTAACACATTAACGATTTCTTATTTAGTTGGACCAAATTACATACAGTGGGCCAAATTTCATAAAATTTGTATATATTTACAAACATCGTGCACATTTTTTAGTATAATAAATTATAAATTATTTTGTAATAACAATTTAAATGGTCACCATAGTAACTGTTTAACACCTAGAATCCTTAAATTCCCCGTATTAACTACCACTCTCAGGAGGGCTAAGAGAGTGAAAAATACTTTACGACCTATTCTCATACCTACCAAATATACAAAAAATATTTCATTAAAATCGGTAAAGCCGTTTCGGAGAAGTTCGACCACAAACACTGTGATACGACGCTTTTATATATTTAATACATTATATATAATTATTATTTATTAATTTATATAATTGTTATTGTTATTATTATTATTATTTTTGGACATCACATAACTGACATGCTTTATTATGGTTTCATTTTCTAGAAACACCGGGTGCAAACCATGCACCTAGGGTGTTCCTGTTATTAATGGTGTTATTGTTCATAGAACTTTGTGCACTATGTGTGCCGTGCCCAACAGTACCGCTTTCTGCATGGTGAGTAGGTTGTGGTCTCCTGGGATCTCTTTCACAGCTTCACAGGTTGCTTTGGATATCAGCCCTGTAGCCCCGATGACGATGGGAATCACCTTTGCTTTCATGCTCCACATTCTTTGGACTTCTATCTGTAAGTCCTTATATTTAAGACACTTTTCAGCTTCTTTCTGGTTTATGTTGTAGTCTGACGGAATAGCGACATCTATTAGTAGGCATGTTCTTTTGTTCTTTTGTTTTAGGATGATATCTGGTTTGTTGGCTTTTATCAATCTGTCGGTTTGAACTTGGGTGTCCCATATTAGTGTGATTTCCGGTGTATCGATCACCGGATCTGGGACATGCTGATACCATTTCCCTTGAACTTCTACCTTGTAGGCTTTACATATGTTCCAATGCAGCTGAGCTGCTACTGCATTGTGCCTATCAAGGTATGCCTTTTTTGCAAGTATTGGGCAACCGGAGACTACATGGTGGATAGTTTCATTGTGTGTCCGGCAAAGTCTACATTTTGGGTTTTCGCCAGATTTTATGATTCTTGCCTTCATATAATTTGTCGCCACTGCTTGTTCCTGGCAGGCGGTTATTAGTGCCTCAGTTTCGACTTTGAAGTTTGCCTGAGTAAGCCATTTCCAGGTAAGATCTTTATTTATTATTTCTTTTTCCACTTCTTTTTCTATTTGTCCATGCATTGCTTTATCTTTCCATCTGGCTTTTTGTTCTTCTCTTTTCCTTATTTTCATCTTCTCTTTTATTACTTTCACCTGTTTTGTTTCGATTTCATCTGGATTTGTGTTCTCAATTCCTTCATTTTCAGCTGTTCGGTTACATTTCGCTTCAATGCTTTCCTGGGATTGCCGGTGTACCATTCCCAAAAATTTATCCGTTTGTTTCTTCAGCTTCAGGTATAGATTGAGGCCGGCGTTGGATATGGCATAACTTGTTTCAATACTTTGCATTCCTCTTCCTCCTTCTCTTCTTGGAATGTATAACCTGTCTACGTCCGCTCTTGGATGGAGGGCTCCGTACATATTCATCAATTTCCTTGTTTGCTGGTCCATTTTTCTTATTTCCGCTTGGGTCCACTTGATTACCCTAAAGCTGTACTGGATGACGGGTATTGCCAGAGATGTAATAGCAGATGTCTTGTTTTTGCACTAAGTTCGGTTTTCAGGATTTCTCTTATTCTTCGGTAGTATTCTTTGGTGAGTTTGGTTTTCATATTTTTGTGTTGTATACCATCATGCTCATTCACGCCAAGGTATTTATATACGCTATTTTGTTCTAGTGTTCTAATTACCGTTTTTTCACAGAGTACAATATTTTCACTTTTTTGCAGTCGTCCGTTGATAAATGTGGCTTTGGCATACTTGTCAAGCCCAAATTCCATTTTTATATCGTCGCTGAAGTTTTTCACAAGTTGGAGTTGTTCTATAAGTTCTTCGTCATTTCTTGCAATCAGTTTCAGGTCGTCAACGTATAAAAGGTGGTTTATCTTTTCTTTTTCGTTCTTGCAGCGGTATCCTGTTTGTGACTTCTCTAAGATGGATGTTAGGGGGAATAGAGCCATGCAGAAGAGCAGAGGAGAGAGGGAGTCACCTTGGTATATTCCGCTCTTGATTTGGATGTCCTTTATTGTTATCAATTCGGCACCAGGTTTTTTAGTTATGAGGTTAAGGTCAGTGTTCCAAGTTCTCATGGCTTTGCTTATGAACGAAAGGAGTATAGCTGGAGCTCGGTAAATATTGAGCGTTTCTATAAGCCAACTATGAGGAACATTGTCAAATGCTTTTTTGTAATCGATCCATGCTATCGATAAACTTTTACGGCTGTCTTTGCAGTCTTTGTGGATCATTTTGGATGTTAGGAGATGGTCTTTGCATCCATAAGTGTTTTTGACGCATCCTTTCTGTTCGTTGGGAAATAAACAATTGTTGTTTAGGTGCGTATGCAGTCTTTCTGCAATTATCTTTGTTAGAATTTTGTACATGTTATTTAGATAGGTTATAGGTCTGTAGTTGTTGGCTTGATCTGTTTTCTCGTTTTTAGCAATGAGGTACGTTTTTCCTATTGCTAGCCAAAGTGGTGTTTTTTGTTTCTCAGAGATGAGATCATTGTAAGCATGAGTTAGGTATTTATGTGTTGCGTTTAGTTTTTTGATCCAGAAATTTGTAATTCCGTCTACTCCTGGGGCTTTCCAGTTAGCTGTCTGGGTTATCACAGATAAGACTTCTTCTTGCATTATATCCTGCCAATCCATTCTTTCGATTTGGGAAGTCTTCTAATACTCTTCCTGGATCCATGTTGTTGTTGTCTCGTGTTTTGAGTCCTTTTCCCAGATTGATTTCCAGTACTTTTCTATTTTCGGGGCCGGCGGCGTGCTTCTAATTTCTTTCTGTTTGTTGAGTATTTTGTTGTAGAATTTACTTGTATTTTCTGTGTAAAGTTTATTCTGTTGGTATTGCAGGTTTCTTTCGGTGTATTTTTTGATTCTACATCCTTTAGCCGAAATTTGTTGTTTTAGTTTTTCAGTTGTTTTAGCATGGTCCTTCACGCTTTTGATGTTGTATTTTGAGTATAGACGCGATTTTTGTTCAGTCATTCGGCTTCCGAGTTCATTATTCAAGCATTCTTTTAATTGTGAGAGTTCCTTTCTCAATGTTACTATTTTTATTTGTATTCGTTTCTTCCACGGGGGGTCGCCTTCAATGAATGTTTTATTTTTCTCTTTGTTAGGAGGTGCGACCTTGTCTTGTATAGTTACTGCCGCTGCGTATATTAGCTTATTGATGATTGTAATGGTTCTGAATTCTTCCGGGTGTCCTTTAATGAGCTCTGTTTTTGCCTCGTTTCCAAGTTTGATGAGACGCTTAGTGTTGTGGTTGTCTCTTATTTTTTTCAACGGAATTCTTATAAGCTCTTCATCCGTGTTTTCGTCTAGTGATATTCTGTGCACAACTTCATTAATAAATTCTCTTCTTTCTGCTTCTTCGTTTTCAAATTGTGGTTCTTTATGATTGCAATTTTCTTTCGGTGTATGACCTTCTATGTTTTTGGTTTTATGTTCTTCGGTATTTTCTATTTTCAATTCTTCAAATCCGCGGGTGACGTTATTCTCTATTGAGATATGTTGTTCTATCCGTACGTCATTTTCTGTATGTTGTGTTTTTCTCGTTGTGTATTGTTTAACTTTTTTAGTGATATTTTCAATCTCGTTTTCTGTGAGCTTGTTGTTGTTTATTATGTATCTTCTTAGTGTTGCCATTGTGTTAGGAGTAAGGATGTGCTGGGACTCAGGATTTCTTACTATCCATAGGTTGAATGTCTCCTTTAAATTTACTGTCCCTGTTTTTTCCATTGTATAGAAGTGGCACCATATTATTTCTTTGTATTCCTCGTTTGTCCATTTAATCCTTTCTTTTTTAGTGGCTTGTTTTTGTGTTTTTATTTGAACTGTCTCTATGGTTTTATTTTGCTGTTGTGAGTCAAAGCTCATCTTTTGTTTTCCAATCTTCATGTTTTGTTTCATGTTTGGTTTAGTTTGTTGGGTATCCTCCTTTTCTTTCTTCTTCTCAGTACCCATAGGTGTTAGTAACTTGAAATGTCCACCTTCTATGTCTCCTGATAGTAGTAGGTTAATACTTTGCCCATGTTTCTTTTTTGTGATCACTGTAGGCATCTCATTTGTTAAAACATGTCTGTTCTTTTGTTTTTTAACTCGGGTGAATATGTTGAAATTAATTTGGTGAATCTCAGATAACGCCAACATCTCGACACTGGTTCCATAAGTTCCATTACAGCGCATGTTATAGCAATAGTTTCTCTGGGTCAATAGTTTAGGGTCTGTTGTTATCACCAGGTGGTTTTTAATGTCATTCCAGTTTCTTCTTATATAGCTGACTGCATCCGCTCTGGGTCGAAGGTGATTTTCTTGTGTGTTATAGAGATACAGGCTTATTGCTCGAAATAGGCAGTTGCCGTCTCCTGTGATGTCATGCAGGATAAAAGCTTGGTCTATGTTTTGATTCGTAGAATTCTGTTGGGCAGTGGGGGTTAAATTAGTTCGAGGGCTTCGCATGGTAACGACCTGAGATGCCTCAAACCTCCTGCCGGACGCGGCGTCAGGCGTTTCCGCTCTGACCCCGTTTACGTCGTTCATATCCGAGGCTTTATAACTTCTTCTTTCGCTCATCATAGTAAGGTGCCAGATTTTGTTCCACGACGGGTATTTTCATTTTTCTGAATTCCCGCTACTCTCTCAAGGTGTAGATGAGAGAGCATCCTCCATTCGCAGGAGGCCGCGCCCGATGGGAGATCTGGCAAACTCCACACGGGTTATTATTATTATTATTATGAGTAGTGGCGCTGAAATTTTAGAAATATAGTTAATCAATTCTAATAATTAGAGGCTCTAAGTGGAGAAAAATAAATCTTTTTAAAATGGTGAATAAGCAAAAAAAAAACATCAATTTATCTGGTCTAATTCATAAATTCATAAATTTATGGGTTACTCCTCACAAAATTAAAGAAATTGTATTAAATCCATTGATCAGCTCCATAATATCTAAGAAGCAGACTTAGGTAAAATACTTTTTGATAGTATTTGGAATACATATTCCGAATACTTTACAAATTGGTAATCAGAATATGTACTCGAATACTTAGTGAATATCTTTAGTACTTTATGTGGAAAGATATTCAACGTTTTTTCATTAATTATCATTAGAAAGATAACACCACATATCTTCCACATTTCCGGCATTCTTAAAAAACAATTTTTAATTTCTATACATATAATGGGAATTACAGGAATATTTTATACGTTTTAGAGTTACATTGTTACCAGAGTTAAAAATAATATATAATCTCGATTGTTTCAAGTTAACTAAAGAAAAAAAATATAATAACACATTCACAAAATGCATTCATAATAAAAAAATTTAAAGAAACAATGAAAAATGTTTTATTACACGTTAGTTATTAAAAAAAGTAAGTATATTCATATTTGTAGTAAATAATATCTCGATTAAATATTATAGAATATCTAATATAAATTGAAGTTAGCATACATAAATTGCCAACATTAATATACTGTTTGGTACCCGCGCGAATAAACAATTATAATTATTATTTATCAGCAGTCAATGCGATTGCGTAATTGACACAACCACCGTCGTCGCGATATAACGGGTGTGTCCGCCGTCGCCATATTTTTATTATTATTATGTATAACTGAAATTTCTGTGGTACAATATTTTCTTATATTTTATAATTATCGCCGACTATGTACACGTGTTAATTTTATTTTATTCTAGCTGTATATATCATATCTTCTAATTGAATTTCTGTATCATCAATTGTATCTAGTGTTCATTATATCTTGTATTATATAAAATAACTTTCCCATCATTTATCATAGCTTTAACGACTGTGGAATTTTGGTAATATACATATTATCGAATGTCTGTTAGGATAGAAGCAAGCTAAAATGGTTTATAATCAAGCCCCGTCTACCATCCGCAATCTCTACTCGGTTGCAAAAGGGGCCTCGTCGCCGTTACACACCACCAGTTCATCTTCATCTTGTACTGTAGTAAGACCCACCCGCGGCAGACTTACGCGGTCCAGGACGAATCATTGCGACTCTTTGTGTTCGTAGTGCAACGAGACCCACCCGCGGCAGACTCGCGCACTACGTTCCAAAGTGGCTTGCTCGCCAATCCACCGCAACGTGTTCCAGTGACCATGAACGTGTGTCATCAGTCGTGCTTCAGTCACGCTCTCACTCAAGCGCGCCTCCGTCGTACGCCGTTCCGGTTTACCGTCCGTCGTCGGCCACAATCGCCAGTGACCTATCGTGTTCTCTATACATAACGTGTATCGTAGAATTGTATTTGCATAATTTGTATATATATATATATATATATATATATATATATATATATATATATATATATATACGTGTGTAAATAAAGTAATGAGACTGATATCGTAGCTAGTTATCTGGCAGCACTTATGGCTTTTCAATTGAAAAGGTTTGTAAATAAACATGTAATGAGCCTTCAGTATGAGTTTGAACTTCGTAGTGTCACGTGTTGGTCTGTGGCGATTATATTCGTAAACCGGTTTTCTTTAGTACGTTCTAATAATGGGTGACGACAATTTCGATCAACGATGTGCTATCCGATTTTGTTTCAAACTAGGTCACAGTGCGACAGAAACTTTTGAAAAGCTTCAACAAGCTTATGAAGAAAGTGTGCTTGAAGGGCGTAGGTTTTTAGGTGGTTTAAAGCATTTTAAAAAGGCAAAGAGTTGATTGAAGATGAACCTCGCAGTGGAAGACCTTCAACTGCAAAAAATGATGAAAACATCATCAAAGTTCGAAATCTTGTCCGATCCGATCGTCAGTTGACAATTAGAATGATTGGAGAACAGTTGGGATTACCTCACACCACCGTTCATCAAATTTTGACCATTGATTTGGAGATGAGGAAAATCTGCGCAAAAATGGTTCCGAAAATTTTGTCACACAGCCATTTTAATTAACCAATTTTTGGCAACCAAAAATATTCCTGTGGCCCCTCAACCCCCCAATTTACCTAACTTGAGTCCTTGTAACTTTTTTCTGTTTCCAAAAATAAAAATTCAGCTGAAAGGACAACATTTTGGGTCACTAGAAAATATTAAAATGTCTATGACTGACAAACTGAAAGCTATTCCAGTAACTGAGTTCCAGAACTGCTACGAACAATGGAAACATCGACTCCAGCGCTGTGTGAATTCCCAGGGTAATTACTTTGAAGGAGATAATGTAAAATAGTCAATTCAATTCAATAAGAAAATAATAAAAAATTCATCTCATTACTTTATTTACACACCTCGTATATTTATTGTGTATCGATTCTCAGAATTAAATTCAACCTTGCATTCTGTATTCGGCATTATATTTTCAGTCACTTGTTTAATTACTCAAAATTATGAGTAGTGGCGCTGAAATTTTAGAAATATAGTTAATCAATTCTAATATTTAGAGGATCTAAGTGGAGAAAAAACTTTTTAAAATGGTAAATAAGCAAAAAAAAAAAATCAATTTATCTGGTCTAATTCAAAAATTCATAAACTTATGAGTTACTCCTCACAAAATTAAAAAAATTGTATTAAATCCATTGATCAGCTCCATAATATCCAAGAAGCAGATTTAGGTAAAATACTTTTTAATAGTATTTAGAATACATATTCCGAATACTTTACAAATTGGTAATCAGAATATGTACTCGAATACTTAGTGAATATCTTTAGTACTTTATGTGGAAAGATATTCAACGTTTTTTCATTAATTATCATTAGAAAGATAACACCACATATCTTCCACATTTCCGGCATTCTTAAAAAACAATTTTTAATTTCTATACATATAATGGGAATTACAGGAATATTTTATACGTTTTAGAGTTACATTGTTACCAGAGTTAAAAATAATATATAATCTCGATTGTTTCAAGTTAACTAAAGAAAAAAAATATAATAACACATTCACAAAATGCATTCATAATAAAAAAATTTAAAGAAACAATGAAAAATGTTTTATTACACGTTAGCTATTGAAGAAAGTAAGTATATTCATATTTGTAGTAAATAATATCTCGATTAAATATTATAGAATATCTAATATGAATTGAAGTTATCATACATAAATTGCCTACATTAAAATACCCTTCAAAGATATTAATATTATTCTTTATACATGTAGTTAAGAAGTGTAAGTAAATTAGTATTTTACATATATAAACTTTTTTTATAATGTTATAATGATTATTGTGAAAAGGAGTCAATTAAATGTAGCCAAAATCGATTTTGGAAAGGCTTTCGAGAGAGCAGATCATTATTTCTAATCAAATAGCTTATCTTATGTGATCCATTTTCATCTTAGTGAAATGTATAACTTTCTCAGAGAATGCAATTTATTCATATATTTAATTCGGTTTTACTCTGACCAAGGTTTCATTTTTGTCCCATATGTAAATCATACCTTAATTTAATAATTTTGCCTAATTTATTCAATTATAACCTGGATTACTAAATTCTACATGGAATTGATTTTTCCGTACACCAATAGCTTTATAGATGTATTTTAAAGTAAATTAGTATTCTTCTATTATACAGTAAAGACGCGTAAGTAAAATAATATTGCACATTCAAACACTTAATTCGTAAAATAAAATGATTGAATTACCTCTCGTGAAAAGAAAAATTTTATTTTTTTTACTAAATGTTCAATAAATATAGGATGGTCAATAATTGTGTTTAGAAAACATTTGTTATATACATATAACATAAGTAAATAATAGAGTCGTATTCACAGAAAGACAATATTATGAATATGTGATTGAGTAACAAATTTTAGTTTTATATAAGTCAAAATATTTTTATAAAATATAATATAAAATGTGTATATAATGTTGTTCATTAAAAATATATAAATTAAGTTAGGTTAGGTTAGATGCATTAAGTTAATTAATAAATTACATATGTCCTAACTTATGTTAATATGTTAGCTCCTACTATCGTACCTAAATTAATCGAATGAGCACAGAAATAAATAGTATATGTTTAATTAATAATATTAAATTACATCATATACCTGCTCTACACAGTCCGCTCTGAATTAGTATAATAAATTATTACGTTTCAAAATTTCATGAAATTTATATTATAATTTTGACAACGCATAGAAAATTTAATTGAATTTCTTAATGTAGAATTCATTTTCAGTGTATGATTTGAAATTTTGCGATTTTTAGCTAATCTCAGCTTACGATTATGAGAATCATTAAACAAATCTAATGACGTTTTAAATAGTTAATGATTAATTTTCAAATACTTTATTTGTATTGATATACAAAATTGGTAACTGGGTATTAATTATTAAAGAACGTATTAGCCATTTTACGCAATTGGCTAGTTTTTTAACAGAATTAAATAAAGATATTCGCAATACTCTTCAAGAAGAGTAATTAATGTAGCACATCAGGGTATCGACAAAACAAAAACACTGTTGAGAAGTAAAATATGCTTTCGAAATTCCAACCAAATGGATGTAAAGAAATATGTTCTCGTATTTGATGTGGTGTTGATGCTGCTCAAGTTTGAACAGTCTTACACCGTACAGGTGAGTACCAAAGAAACGCACAATGAAACAGAAAACAAATGACTCGATTTTTTACAAGAAATATGAATATATCTCTTTTTTTAACGACTACTAGGTCGCCAATCGAATGTGGCTGTTGTGAAAATGCGATGTATGCAAAATATAAACGTAACCATTAACGAAATGAAATAATGAAAAGAAAAACAGTAATAAATTAATTTCGTGTGAATATGCATTGTGCTTGCGATTCTAATGGACTCGGGTACATGGTGAATCGTAAAAGGCTCTACCGTCACAAACTCATCCATCGTTTGTTATATCAGTGGAAAAAAATAGACTGATGCTATTACGCTACATAAGTTGTATTTGGACACCAGAACAGACGCAGGCCAAGATTATAGTAGTATTAACATACTTAAATTATCGTGAAAAGATACAGTATAAAAATGTATTATAATTTATCATACCACTCAATAAAGCATGTTAGAATAAATTCTGATAATGAGATTAAGAAAAATATGTAGGAACTATAGTCAAAATATGTAGTTATAATATAAAATATATATATAATGATGTAAATTAATGAGTTTAAGTTAAAATTAAATGTATTTAGTAAAATAACTAATAACATATGTTTTTACTTATGTTAATATATTAACTTTGTGCTAGTTTATACAAATGTATCTAAATATAATAAAATGTCTACAGTTAGAAATAGAATCATATAGTAATTGTTTATTTAATAATAATTAATTACATTATACACTATAGTTTTGCACGTTTCGGTCTGAATCAGACCTGTCCATCTTTGATTCGATTTGTTCTAGGCCGATTGAATACACACACACACACACACACACACACACACATATATATATATATATATATATATGAATCAAATACTTGGTATGGTCTAACTGATTGAGTTCGGTTCCATCTCAGTCCAAATGTATACTTATTTAATACTCTCCGGTTTTTACTGAAAAAAATTTCAGTTCTAACCGGTTTCGTCCATATCATTTCAGTCAGTTCCGTCCGATACTGTTTGTATATAGCGGTATTAATGATTGTAATATAAAATACTGGGATGTAGTATCTTATTTCATATCATTTTGATTTATCAGCACTATATGATTTCAATTTAATTTTTTGAAAAATGTCTGTGAAAACTTTATTAGTTTTTCTATTTCATTTAACACAACCCTATCAATACTTAGATATAGATATCTCTATTTTACAATGGCCATTTTGTTATGTATTACGCAATATTTACAAAATAAAAACATACTTATCAATAATTTAACGTTAACCCTATTGGGCCTGAAAGAACTTTGACAAATACATTGTTCTTTGTCAATAACTTTGAGAAGTAATATTCTATATTATCGTCTATATTATCAAAATTGTTTATTATAAAATACTACAAGTCCAACTTGGAATGATTTGAGAAAAAAGTATTAATATTTTTATCCCCCAATTTTTATTTTTATTTTCTCTGATATTTTTCAAATTCTTAATTACATTTTAGAAAAGAAATATCGTCAGTATATTTGTATCTATATCAAGAAATGTATAGAATTTCTATATCAAATCATTGTTATAGTATATAGTGTATGTATGTATATATTTTATAGTTTTTTTGTTATACTCAATAAATTGTTATTTTATTTATTTAAATTAAATTTTTATAGTGACAAACAAAGCCATTGTGAAAGAATTACGAAATTCTAAGGTTCCTGCAGAAAAATGTTGAGAATCCCCTGTTCCATAATTGTATTGTTATTAACATTATAAATAATATTCCGTTCCAAGTTAACTAAAAGAAAGACTTTTGACATTAAATTTATTCTATTGTATTAACATTGATATTGTAATTTTTAATTTTAATTTAGTTAGCAATATTTGTAAGCATAATTTTACCTTTACAAAGAAATATGTCTAAATCAGTGGTTCTCAACCTTTTTATAGTCGTGTACCACCTAAACAACTTGAAGACTTTTACGTACCACCTGACCATATTTTGCTTATTAATAATGTATACCTTTATGTTATATGTATAGAATTTTATTTTATTAGAAATTACAAAATGATATAATATAAAATATATATTTAATAAATAAAGTATTTAATGCACAAAAAGAATTAAATTAAATATGTAAAATTATTATAATTATTATGGTTTACTTTTTACTTCAATAAGACGATTGGTGTTGTTTTGAACGGACGTTGACGTTAATATCGGGCTCCAAATTGGTAACTTTAAGTCTTAAATCACTTTCTACGTTTAATCTACTTCTATATTTATTT
This sequence comes from Chaetogeoica ovagalla, assembly GCA_032441825.1. Taxonomy (NCBI): domain Eukaryota; kingdom Metazoa; phylum Arthropoda; class Insecta; order Hemiptera; family Aphididae; genus Chaetogeoica; species Chaetogeoica ovagalla. Next base: position 12,366,095 of record CM063731.1, on the reverse strand, counting down.
TATGTGTACCAATAAGTGGGAAAATGTATTTTCACACAGATATGTTGATACAAAAGGGATTAGAAACTGTAAGGCTTGTGTAGACAATGCCGAGTATTCGTGTTTCACGTCCAGCCAAAAATTAGTGATATTTTTGGTTTTGAAAGCGGTTTTTAGGGTAGAGTATACTGGTTAGGTCAATAAAGAATTCGTTTGCCAAAATACCATCTGAAATGTTCTTAATATAATCATCTTCGAAAGGGTTTAATTTCTGAGTTATCTTCAGGGAAATATTGTAAAACATTCGATTTTAGTGATTGTAGGTGTTCCGAAATGTCTGTAATTATATTTGAATATGGCTGAATTTCGTTATTTTTCTTTCTCACAAATGCATTAACTTTATCACTAGCATAAAACATGTTTGTGTTTGATCCTTTCACACTTAAATGACTTCCACACCATCAAATAAACCAAATAACATTTAATGTTAATAACCATTCATTCCAATTTTTTTTATGAAAGGAGATTTTCTTCCGCGTACCACCTATGAGCTTTCCACGTACCACTAGTGGTACGCGTACCACAGGTTGAGAACAGCTGGTCTAAATAATGTATTATTCAAAAATATAACGGGATCCACTAATAATATGATCGCGACCCACAATTTGGGAACCTCTGGGCTAATCAATTGTCTTAATAGTGAACAATATATGTGCTTTTTGTGACTGCATTTATCATTATGTCAATTATTACATAAGCCTAGTAAAAGCGCATATCGTGGTTTTTGCATTCAAATGTGCTGGATATTTGGTATTTTTTGGTTTCCCCAATCACAGGAAACGCCGATAATAACCAATAATTATTCATTGGCGCGCGTTCCAAACACTAATACAAAATGCTGGATGTATTGTCTGACTATAAATTTTGATTTTAGTTTAAATAATGTTAAATTTATTTAGTTTCAAATCTTGTTTCACTGTTCATTAAGCACATATACTTCAATTTTTACCACTAGATTTAGTTCTGAGTAAAAAATGTGTCTCCTGAAGTTGTAGTTGTATAACATGAAATGTTATTCAATGTATTTCAATTATTTTTATGTATAAGGTAAAATTGCAATAAATCATAAGATACGCAACATGTAACATTATCAAAAAATCCGACATTCAAAATATTCAAATTTTTCAAAACTAATAAAGCGAATTAGAAAAATTTGTTATTTGTTCAACAGCAGCGATTCCCAAACTTTTTCATTGTTGGAGCGTTTTATTTATCCGATGATTTCTCGTGGAGTGCCATGAGATATATTTAATGTTACTTTTTATCTTCCTATGTTCTCTATGAAGCATATTACACACAATTAGAAATATGGAATTGATTTAGGAAATAATAATATAAAAAAAACTGGAGAAAATAATATTTAAATCTTGAAAATGAGAATAAAACTAGTTAAGAATATTGAAAAAAAGAAATCCAACATTTCGTGTACACGTGTTGGAGTATGAGTTTTAATGGTGAACAATGTATGTGCTTTTTATGACTGCGTTTGTCATTATGTCAATTATTACATAAGTCAATTTATGGTGCATATCGTGGTTTCTACGTTCAAATGTGCTGAATATTTGGTTTTTGTAGCTGTGTACCTAAAAAAACTGTTTCACAAAATAATGCGGTGTACCAAGAGAAGCAGTAAGAGCAATTCAGCTTTTGTACATAATATCGAAAAATTAGTTCCTCTAACCAATGATTCTGTAATATACAGATAAACCATTGTATAGGGATATTTGGCAACTAAATTTATATTTATATTGACGGTCGATAAATGTCGGTGTCATCTAGTGCACAAACAGATTTTTTTTGGTTCTCGAACCTTTTTCCGTCACTTCATCTATCTCTATCTTTTGCGGCTATCCTCCATGCTACTTCTAATTGAATCTTTACCAACAATATATTTCTTAAATAACAAACGACGAGAGTGAACCTATCAGGTGTGGGAAATACGTTTTTAATACTTTCCCTGTACACTTATAAATTTAGTGCCGACCAGAAACTTTTGTGGGACACTAGAATTTTATTAAAATAAACAAAAAAATTAATATTCTTGTTATATATTAAATATCATATTAATTTTATAATATTATTATTCTGAAAACGAAATATAATTTTAATTGAAGACATACTGTTTACATTGAGTCTCCAGTGTTGGCGGTAAAAAATGGGGAAAAAATATTTCCGAGAATAATTTGATGTTTTTCATAGGCCATAGCTAACAAATTGAAGGTTTATCGCCAATTCTTAGACTTTGCTACCATTAACCGTCAATCAAAATGTTGATGGGTAGTGGGGTACCCCTTTGTTGACGGCGTCTTTAGTATACTAGAGACTCTCTACGGCAGCACTGTATAACAGCTGACGGCCAAGAATTGATCGACACTAATAAGTATTGAGTGACTTATACAATTGATGCCCTAATTGAGGCGAAAATTCTGAAATTGATTTGCTTCTTTACGTGATGCCTGATAGTGCAAACCGTTTGAAATCAATATCAATAAGAACCTCGTATTTTGCGACATTGAAGGCCGTTAGTTTTTACGTCTGGTTAAAAACAAGTATATTTCCTTTGTTTTATATAACAAACAATTATTGCATAATAAATCTTTATCGTAAAATGGACGATGCCCTTAAGAAACAATTGCGGAACCCAATGATTCCTGCAGAAAAACTACTGAGGATCCGCTGCTCCACAATTGTATTGTTATTGAACTTATAAATAATATTCCGTCCCGAGTTGATTAAAAAAATAACTTTTTTCTACATTAGATTTATTCTCTTGTATTAACTTTGATACTTTAATTTTTAATAACACATTAGATACAAACAATTGTAAGCATAATTATACTTTTACGAAGAAAATTTCATTATAAAATATTCAACACCTACTTCTAATGACTTTGTAATAACTAAATAACACTGTTTTGTATAATCTTAAAGTAATGACATGTTGTTTTATTTTAATATAAAAGTGAAGAAACGTAAGTATATCAATATTGTATATTTTAATATTAAATGATAAAGTAAATTTCTTGAATTGTTGACAAATTCCATTATTGACGCACACATAGATACCAAATTTATCAATACTAAAATACTATAATGTTTCGAACGAATTAAAAGAAAAAAATGAATATATATATATATATATATTTATATATACATAATTTATTTTTTTGTATTAATAGAGACACTTTTTTCTAATCTATTATATAATTTTAGAACTAAGGACATGTGAGTCCATTTTGTTTATACCGAAATATAATTCCTTTGTTTATTATACAATGTTTTGTAATAACTAAATAACACTGTTTTGTATAATCTTAAAGTAATGAATTGTTTTATTTTAATATAAAAGCGAAGAAACGTAAGTATATCAATATTGTATATTTTAATATTAAATGGTAATGTCGAACGTGAAACGTTTGTATTCTGACCGTGAGGCTGGTTCGTTATCGTAAAAAGGCTAGTGTATTTAAAACAAATTATTGTTTTTTTTTATTGTGAAAATGTATAACAAATCAGGCATTATTGAGAAATTCCAAACGTTCCCTTAGTTGTTTCATCCGTTCAATAGAATCAATATTCTGCTTATTAAAAGCAGGATCAATAATTATATCGTTTAATCTCTTGGCCCTACTAAAGACCACATATGTTAGTCCACAAATAGATTTTATGTCCCTGATATTTATTACTGCTTTTTCCACTGTCTTCTTATAGGTATTAATTATTATTCTAATATAAATTACTACTTCATCATGATAATGTACTAAGGACAGTGTAAATGATATATTATAATATAATAATGTGAATACCATCAAATTCTAAGTCAATATTGGCCTATCTACTTAATTTAACAATTTTTAAAATATTTAAAAAAATAATACATGTATTAGTTGAAAAGTTAAATGACTGTGTTGCAGAAATCTTCCACAACAAATGATAAATAATATTATGAATATCTACATTATATTTTAGTGTTGAAGGTTAGTTTTAAATTCGTACGTACAACAATATTTGGCCCGCATTACGCTGTGAAATTGTAGTCGTCCATGAATAGGTAGCACCCATATGGTAACAGATTTGTTGACGATTTTTCCGATAGTGACGATAATGGACTTTATTAGAATATTTATTTCAAAGTTATGTTTTACTAATTCTGATCAAAAATAAATATATTATGTTATTAGTTATAAAATATTAATTATTAGGTTATTTCTTTTTTTCGACGTATATTATGTAAAAAAAGAAATTTTTTCAATATAATAGTAGTATTAAAATGATAAATTAAATAAATGGATAAAGATATTTTAGTTAGATACCATTTTATATTTTTTGATTAATTATATCTAGAGTAAAATTAATTTTCAATAAGTGAGGAGTTTGAACCATCAAAACCCCCTTTACATACGCCTATGATTAAATAACTATATTACATTCAAAGAAATTAATAGTTTTCTTTTTACATAAAGAGCAACAGGGTAAGTAGATTAGTAATTTACATACAAAAACAATCATGTGGAAAGATATGGTTACTATTCTTATTAAAGTTAATTGAATAAGTTAATTTAAATATTAAATTTTTCGAGCGTTATGTTTTTTTGATTAAAATAGTGCAAACTTTAAATAAACGTATTTAAGTTAAATGAAATAATCGCATATATATATATATTAGGGTGTTCCTTAACTTTCAACTTTAAAATTTTTTCGCTCTCACCCCCTAAAAACGTGTGTATGTATATAAAAATGAACTAACAAAAGTTTTGAGTCAATCAGATAAAGTTAACCCGTGCCGAATTTAACTTGAAGTTTGAACTTTTTACATATTTCAATATTTTTGGAAATGATTGCCATTTTCATATATATCTCGTAAACTATTAAGAAAATCGAAATTTTTCATATTATTTATTTTAAAGTCTTTTAAATTGTCTATAACTTTTATAAATACATATTTTACAATATCTCTTACCGTTTATAAGATATATTGACTTGACTGGAAAAAACACAATGATCTGTGTAATTTATTAATAATGAATGGCTAATTATAATTTATAAACAATAGTATAGGTACTTTTTATTAATATTCCTCATCAAAACAATTTTTGTAAATAAAACAATAAATATTATAATGTTTAATACTTATAATATACTATAAAAATTAATATTGCTTTAGTAGTGTACATTTTTTACAATCTGTGTAAATTTTTCGTTATTCTTGCACACATTGTAATATGAACTGTTTTTGATCTTCATCCAGTGTTAATGTTGCATTATAATTTTCCATCAATTTCATGGCCCTTTCTGCAGTATCATTGATTATTGACCCTGTTGATCGCTCAAGTTGTGGAACGTCTAAAATTTGCTCTATATTTTAACTTGTTTTCACAATTGGTAGTCGTTCGATAGTTGTATATTTGACTTTAGTGTTTGGCGTTTGGCAATATTTTTTCGTCCCAATATACAACCGCGTAATTAGTTGGAGATTCTCGAAATACTAATTTTATTAGTTCACTGCGTTCGCGGCGATATATTTCTCGACATCTATGTATAGATGTTTGATTTATTATGTATTCATCAACATTATAATTTAATACTTATAAAGTAGCTAGTAGAACATATACAAAATCCCATATTACTTCACTGACACCTATCTAAAGCTCCTGCAAGTTTTGATATAATAAAATTAATTTTTCCTTGGCATTTTTTTTTTTGAGGTGATTCTATTTCTATTGGAGTGTTTGTATCTAATTTTGATAAATCGCTACTTTATAGACTCTCATTTTCTGAACTTTCATCAAATTGTATAAAGCTTAATGCCGAAGTTGAGGGACAATTCATATTATAACTATCTTTCCTTTTTCATTCATTTAACTTCCGTTGAATATTTCTATTTTCTTTTATTGTACCTTTAATATCTATACCTCCAAGATATCCAGGATGCCCAGGCAAACGCTGATTTATTAAAACTGTCTATCAACATCGATTTTTATCAATTTTAACGCATCGGAATGAGCAATATCAAATAACAAATTTAATTTATTCTTAAAATCATTTTCTTTTAATCGATATGACTCATCTATTTTTTGAGCAATTTTATGGAGATTGTGCTATTCATCATATAAATTAATTTATTTATTAATATAATGTTGAACAGCTCGAATAGGAATTCTAGCTTTTTCTCAATAGATGAAACACTCACGTACAGCTAATGCCGCACTTTCTCTAGTATTAAGATTAACGGTTCTCATATTATAGAAAAATACCGAATGTACTTGCCCGTTTGATGGAAGTTTCGAGTCTTGAATTTGTGTTATTTCAGATCCAATTAAAAATATTTGATTTTCACTTCTCAATTTTTTTGACATTTTTATTATTTAAATTAACAACAAATGCGAAAATTTTAATTCGTAAGCAATACTTAAACAGAAATCACAAAAAAACTAAATTTACTAATAATAAAAACAAGACAAGCAGTGGACTTATACTGTAAACTAGTAAGTATAAACTCACGATACAAACACTATAAAATCTAAATCTTATAATATGAATACTATCTTATTATTATATAATATATTACTATTTTTTCATGGTTATTATTTTTATGAAGAAAGGATTAAATAAAAGAGATTAGAATAATTATATTATTGTAAACATTATAATATATATATAGAACATTATTATATTATCTACAGTACCTCCTATGTGAGCATTAAAAGTGAGTAGATAGGGAAAAATTATACAACAATTTTATGAAAATCATTATAGCCTAAACTATTATTAACAATTTTGGTGAAAACCGTGATTTCTTCCAGTCAAGTCAATATATCTTATGAACGGTAAGAGATATTGTAAAATATGTATTTATAAAAGTTATAGACAATTTAAAAGACTTTAAAATAAATAATATGAAAAATTTCGATTTTCCTAATAGTTTACGAGATATATATGAAAATGGCAAACATTTCCAAAAATATTGAAATATGTAAAAAGTTCAAACTCCAAGTTAAATTCGGCACGGGTTAACTTTATCTGATTGACTCAAAACTTTTTTAGTTCATTTTTATATATATACACACGTTTTTAGGGGGTGAGACCCAAAAAAATTTTGATTTTTTTTTCCATCATATATAGCTAAGGAACACCCTAATATATATATATATATATATATATATATATATATATATATATAGAATAAAATAACAATATATGAAGTAAATAAAATATGATTACATTATGTATTTAGTAAAATGATTGATTGTTCTATAAAACGGTGGATTGTTTCATGTCATTTGATACACATACAGAAAATTTGTCATATAATTTATGAATAACTCTTATCGATGTTTCAATCGTAATTTTAAGTGTAAGGTAAAATTTGCAAATTTCCAAAAATTATAAAATATTTTTTTGGAATTAAATTTATTATTTACGTATATGTTTTAATAATCAGTTACAATATGACCCATATTTTAGTGTCACATTTTCATATAACGATGCGTTATTTGCTTTTAATTTATTCAAATACACATCTTCTAACGATTATGATAATAAATCAGCTCATAGTTGAACGTTCGTAACATTATAGCATACTCTATTTTCCTATTATATTGGACCTCTTCAAAGGAAGTTTCTTACCTGCTGTTTTGGAAATCTGTTCGATAACACTTTTTCATATGTATGGTAATTCATTTAATGTTTAAAATTACACATCAGTTTCAATCATTCCAAATTTAGCTAATATTTTCAATTCCTTGCTCAATTAATTTTAAACGAAACATTATAAACATAATATTTGTCTCCTAGGATTATTATATGACATGCAATATTATTTGATGTTTTTCACTTATTTTCATAAGTGTATGGTGAAATTTCAATAAATGACAAGATATATTGTTGAAATAACAATAAACTAACATGAAATATTGTTGAAAAACCGAAATTCACAATATTTTAATTTTTCAAGACTAATAAAGTGAATTGGAAAAATGTGTTATTCGCTCTATAGCAGCGGTTTCCAAACATTGTCAGCCTCGAAGCCTCTTTTTGAAGCGGTGTTTTCTCATGAAGTCTCACAAGATATACTTAACGTCATGTTTTATCTACCTATATTTTGTGTGAAGCATATTAAACACAGTTTAAAAACAGAATTAATAAAAAAAACAATAATATTAAAAAAACTGGAGAAAAAATTAATTATATGTACAAAATGAGAATAAAACTAGTTAAGATAATTGAAAAAAATACGTTACGCGTACACATGTTGAAGTATACGTCTTAATGGTGATCAATATGTCCATTTTCTGAACTGTGTTGTCAATATGTCTATTGTCATAAAAGTCAATTGAACACGCTTTTACGTCCAAACGTGCTGTATAATTGGATTCTGTAGCTGTATATGCCGAATAACAGGTTTCATAAAAATACGTAGTATCAAAAGAGACAGTATAGAGTAACTCAGCTCTTAAATATAATATGAAAAAGTTAGTTCCACTAACCGAGGCGAAAATTCAGAAATTGCTTTGATTCTTTAAATGAAGACTATTATTCCAAAATGTCCGAAACCAATATCAATAAGAACCTCTTATTTTGCCACATTGAAGGCCGTTAGTTTTGACGTCTTGTTAAAGACAAGTATATGTTCTATGATTTAAATAACAAACAACTATTACATAATACATTTTTATCGTAAAATGGATGGAGCCCTTGAGAAACAATAGCGGAACTCCAAGGACCTTGCAGAATATTGTTGAGGACTCGCTGCTCTACAATTATATTGTTATTGAACTTATAAATAATATTCCGTTCCGAGTTAACTAAAAAAACAACTTTTTTCTACCTTAGATTATTCTCTTGTATTAACTTTGATATTGTATTTTTAATAACACTTTAGATATAAAAGAGTGTAAGTATAATTTTACATTTACTATTTCAAATGATTCTGTAATAACTCAATAACTGTTTTGTATTTTCTTAAAGTAATGAATTGTTAATTTATTTTAATTCAAAAGTGATGGAGAGTAAGTAAATTAATATTGTACATTTTAATATTAAATGATAAAGTAAATTTCTTGAATTTTTGACAAATTCTATTAGTGACGTACCCATAAATACTAAATTTATCAATACTAACGTCTACGTATCGGACACAACTTGCTTCCCCATCACTCCTATCACCTTTTTTTAAACTCCTCTCCTCTGTGCTCCCTTCATCAGGATGAGGCACTCTGTGACTTCAACCATATTCTTTTTAACTGTCCTTCTCTCCTCTCTAACAGACTCTATCTTTTTTCACAATTATCATCTCTGGGTTATCCTTCTCCAGACGCACATCTCCTTCTTAACTCCCGCTCTCCTATAGTTATCTTCCTAATCATCAATTTCATCCGCAACTCTGGCTTCTTAATATAGCTCATTGTCCACCGTATTTACTATAATTCATTTGTTTTGTCTTGTTTTGTTTTTTTTCTCTTTTCTTTATATCTGCAAAGCTTGTATTCTTTTTAAATTTTTTTTGTTACTGCCTTGCTATAATGTTTAATTAAACAAAAGCAAATAAAAAAAAAAAAATCAATACTAAAATACTATAATGTTTCGAACGAATTAAAAGAAAAAAGTGAATATATATATATATATTTATATATACATAATTTATTTTCTTGTATTAATAGAGACACTTTTTTCTAATCTATTATAAAATTTTAGAACTAAGGATATGTGAGTCCATTTTGTTTATACCGAAATATAATTCCTTTGTTTATTATACAATGTTTATGTACAAATAACTTTTTCGTGTATGGATACATGCACTGTAACACATTATAAAATAAAAGGATTAAAGGACCTCCGTGAAAAAATGATTTAAATTTTTTCAAATACTTTATTTAATAAAGGATGGTCAATAATTGTATTTACAAAACATAAGACATAACTAAAGAAAATAAAATTATTCACAGGAACATAATATTTTGAATTTATGAAAAAACAACAAATTTTATATTTAAATGAGTCAAAAGATGTAAATATAATATGGTATAAAATGTATATCAAATGGTGTAAATTAAGGAATTATGAGTTAAAATGTTTAGTGTTTTAATATTAATTATTCATAATAAAGCACTAAGAAATATTTACAACGAAAAATGTTGATCAATTTATTTAATATCACTAATCACATTAATATTCATACACTATGAAATAACGTACGACACACTTCGTGTACTGTGCTCTAATTACTTACCGTTACGGAGTTGTCCCGCCGCTATATATTATCTCAAGGGAGTTTCTAGAAAGTTATTCATGTTTCGTTTAACCGGATAATCTAGATTCTAGAATCTTTATGCTGTGGGTATCTTGTGTTGCCTGTCCTCGGTTATTTCGTGATCACCATAAATTAAATTTTTAAGTAAATTCACAAATTAAATATTCATTAACTTACTTTAATACATCATATAATATTCTCTTCCGAATATGGTTTGATTTGATCTGGGCCGAAGGAATAAATATGAATCAAATGTGTGGTATAGTTTAATCAATTGATTTCGAAAAAAGCTCGGTCCCATTTCAGTTCAATTTTATACTAATTTCGTGCTGTGCGGTTTTCACAAAATAAAAGTTTTAAGTTCTCTCCGGTTTCGGTCATTTTATTTTAATCGATCACGTACCCAGTACTGCTTGCACATAGAAGTATTAAAGATTAAAGGACGTTTATGTAAATAATTATTTCGTATAACAATAATTTAAGATTGTGGAGCAAATAATCTTTTATTTTAATGTTCTTATTATAAAGTGCACCAGTCCTAACACCATATAAATTTAAATAAACACACTTCTGAAGAAAAGAAAATTATTTTCTATTACGCATTACTTACAAAATAAAAACATACCTATCAACAATTTTACGTTAATCCTATGTGGCATGAAAGACTATATGTTCGACTGCTTCTTTGCCACTCATATTTGCACAGAATTGACTGTTACGGGAACAAGAAACCTATTTGAAATGTATTGGATAATTGGAAAATAAGGAAATGTATAACAATTTAAATGTATTAAAATTCAATTAGCTGTATTAACACATATTGGACTAAATTAAATACAATAATTGCACTTAATTATGCAGGGAATAGGGGATTAAATATAATTAGATAATCAAATATTTCGATAAATGCGCAATTTACGATACGTACAAAACATTTATAAACATATGATGCCCTGATCCTCGAGTGTAATATGTAAAATAGACGACGATCGGTTTGACTGTAGATGATGTTATTGCGGTGGCGCCAATAACGATCTTATAGTGGCACAATTAACTATATACGTTTTATATATTGTATCTATGTATGTGTCTTAATGTACTGCGATGAGAGCTAAAAGATCGACACAACAGTAACGACGAAAAAAATAAGTTTAACTAAGGAATGCAACAACGACACATGCCAGAATGATTGAAAGCGACAAAGCTTCAATAACCGAAATATTGGATGCGAATAACAGTAATATTGGAATAATATAGATGCGGTTATTCCCGGACTCGCGATAGGCACGATACATGTGAAAATGAATTTATTAAAAACAGGACGATGGTGGTCATAACATTTACTCAATCACAGGAAACGCCAATAATAACCAATAATTATTCACTGGCGCGCGTTCCAAACACTAATACAAAATGCTGGATGTATTGTCTGACTATAAATTTTGATTTTAGTTTAAATAATGTTAAATTTATTTAGTTTCAAATCTTGTTTCACTGTTCATTAAGCACATATACTTCAATTTTTACCACTAGATTTAGTTCTGAGTAAAAAAATGTGTCTCCTGAAGTTATAGTTGTATAACATGAAATGTTATTCAATGTATTTCAATTATTTTTATGTATAAGGTAAAATTGCAATAAATCATAAGATACGCAACATGTAACATTATCAAAAAATCCGACATTCAAAATATTCAAATTTTTCAAAACTAATAAAGCGAATTAGAAAAATTTGTTATTTGTTCAACAGCAGCGATTCCCAAACTTTTTCATTGTTGGAGCGTTTTATTTATCCGATGATTTCTCGTGGAGTGCCATGAGATATATTTAATGTTACTTTTTATCTTCTTATGTTCTCTATGAAGCATATTACACACAATTAGAAATATGGAATTGATTTAGGAAATAATAATATAAAAAAAACTGGAGAAAATAATATTTAAATCTTGAAAATGAGAATAAAACTAGTTAAGAATATTGAAAAAAAGAAATCCAACATTTCGTGTACACGTGTTGGAGTATGAGTTTTAATGGTGAACAATGTATGTGCTTTTTATGACTGCGTTTGTCATTATGTCAATTATTACATAAGTCAATTTATGGTGCATATCGTGGTTTCTACGTTCAAATGTGCTGAATATTTGGTTTTTGTAGCTGTGTACCTAAAAAAACTGTTTCACAAAATAATGCGGTGTACCAAGAGAAGCAGTAAGAGCAATTCAGCTTTTGTACATAATATCGAAAAATTAGTTCCTCTAACCAATGATTCTGTAATATACAGATAAACCATTGTATAGGGATATTTGGCAACTAAATTTATATTTATATTGACGGTCGATAAATGTCGGTGTCATCTAGTGCACAAACAGATTTTTTTTGGTTCTCGAACCTTTTCCGTCACTTCATCTATCTCTATCTTTTGCGGCTATCCTCCATGCTACTTCTAATTGAATCTTTACCAACAATATATTTCTTAAATAACAAACGACGAGAGTGAACCTATCAGGTGTGGGAAATACGTTTTTAATACTTTCCCTGTACACTTATAAATTTAGTGCCGACCAGAAACTTTTGTGGGACACTAGAATTTTATTAAAATAAACAAAAAAATTAATATTCTTGTTATATATTAAATATCATATTAATTTTATAATATTATTATTCTGAAAACGAAATATAATTTTAATTGAAGACATACTGTTTACATTGAGTCTCCAGTGTTGGCGGTAAAAAATGGGGAAAAAATATTTCCGAGAATAATTTGATGTTTTTCATAGGCCATAGCTAACAAATTGAAGGTTTATCGCCAATTCTTAGACTTTGCTACCATTAACCGTCAATCAAAATGTTGATGGGTAGTGGGGTACCCCTTTGTTGACGGCGTCTTTAGTATACTAGAGACTCTCTACGGCAGCACTGTATAACAGCTGACGGCCAAGAATTGATCGACACTAATAAGTATTGAGTGACTTATACAATTGATGCCCTAATTGAGGCGAAAATTCTGAAATTGATTTGCTTCTTTACGTGATGCCTGATAGTGCAAACCGTTTGAAATCAATATCAATAAGAACCTCGTATTTTGCGACATTGAAGGCCGTTAGTTTTTACGTCTGGTTAAAAACAAGTATATTTCCTTTGTTTTATATAACAAACAATTATTGCATAATAAATCTTTATCGTAAAATGGACGATGCCCTTAAGAAACAATTGCGGAACCCAATGATTCCTGCAGAAAAACTACTGAGGATCCGCTGCTCCACAATTGTATTGTTATTGAACTTATAAATAATATTCCGTCCCGAGTTGATTAAAAAAATAACTTTTTTCTACATTAGATTTATTCTCTTGTATTAACTTTGATACTTTAATTTTTAATAACACATTAGATACAAACAATTGTAAGCATAATTATACTTTTACGAAGAAAATTTCATTATAAAATATTCAACACCTACTTCTAATGACTTTGTAATAACTAAATAACACTGTTTTGTATAATCTTAAAGTAATGACATGTTGTTTTATTTTAATATAAAAGTGAAGAAACGTAAGTATATCAATATTGTATATTTTAATATTAAATGATAAAGTAAATTTCTTGAATTGTTGACAAATTCCATTATTGACGCACACATAGATACCAAATTTATCAATACTAAAATACTATAATGTTTCGAACGAATTAAAAGAAAAAAATGAATATATATATATATATATTTATATATACATAATTTATTTTTTTGTATTAATAGAGACACTTTTTTCTAATCTATTATATAATTTTAGAACTAAGGACATGTGAGTCCATTTTGTTTATACCGAAATATAATTCCTTTGTTTATTATACAATGTTTTGTAATAACTAAATAACACTGTTTTGTATAATCTTAAAGTAATGACATGTTGTTTTATTTTAATATAAAAGTGAAGGAACGTAAGTATATCAATATTGTATATTTTAATATTAAATGATAAAGTAAATTTCTTGAATTGTTGACAAATTCCATTATTGACGCACACATAGATACCAAATTTATCAATACTAAAATACTATAATGTTTCGAACGAATTAAAAGAAAAAAGTGAATATATATATATATATTTATACTAGCTGTCCTGCCCGGCGTTGCCCGTGCCAAAGATTTGTATTTTTTATTACAGCTGAATTACCCGGCTTCGCCCGTGTACAGTTTTGAACGAACTTGCATCATTTATTAAACTTTAAAATTTTAATTCAATACACATGCTCTTCTTCTCCCTCGCCTCTAACCCAGCCAGTAGCGTATTTTCAAATTTTTTCTCGGGGGTCTAGTAATTTACATTATCTATAACTATTATATAAAAAATATATATTTTTAATTCCGCCTAAAATAGCTGACCCGACAGACTTCGTCCTGTCAAAACGATTTGTAATGTGGCAGTTTTTGTGCCTACGTATTTTAAAAATATTCTCCTGAACAGAACCGTCAACCTGGTGATAGGGCGTTGTGAATAAAAAACATATATAATGATTTAAAAGTAAGTAATCGCTTTATTGTTAATCATGTGAATCATAATTATTATTATTATCATTGTAGTGCTTTGTGGTATACGATGTTTTTTGTTTGATTACCTGGCGCATAGATAAACAAATCTGATGGTTTTCCAACACGGGAACAGGCAACATACAATTGACCATGTGAGAAACATGGATTTTCTAGATTAATACCACAAACACTTAATGATTGCCCCTGGGACTTGTTTATAGTCATAGCAAAAGCAAGACGCACTGGAAACTGTAGTCGTTTAAACTCAAATGGCACATCAGTCTGAATCATTGGGATGCGCGGTATGAGAACATCTTCTCCTTTATACTTTCCTTTGAGTATAGTTGCTTCTATCACATTGTTTAGTAATTTTTTATCGCTAACCGTGTACCGTTGCAAAGACGCGGTTGGTTGATATTTCGCAACATTATAACCACCGATCCAATCTTTAATTGAAGATTGTGAGGTGTCAATCCTGTCAATTCCAGCGAGTTTAAAAATTCCGGTGGATAGTTGACTACATCATATTGATTAGTAGCCGAATCAACTGATTTATATATCCTCAATTCGCCTGTAATTTGTTCTTGAATTTTGAAATTTAATTCATTTACATCTATGTTTTTTGCAGCCAGTATAGCTCGTTCGCTCAACCAATCATGGTTTCTGTAATTTTGAGAAACATCTGGAAACACCTTCTGAATAAGTTCATCTTTTGATCGAGTTAACTGACAAAAACTTTGAGGAAAGTTAATGCAGCCAGTCAACATGTCTATAGGAAATTTGCCATTACCAATGTCAATGAGTTGTTTAGAGAATATGTTTCCAGATTGGTCATTTTGCAACTCGACACGCATATTCTTGCTTAAATGAAGTACTTTGACATGTTTCCACAAACTGGAGGACTTTAGACATGCATTGAGTTCATCAGCTGGCGTTGATCGTGGAATCACCGGCAATGTTTGACGAAAATCTCCTGCTAATAAAATCATTGCACCACCAAATCGGTTATTATTGCTCCGTAGATCTTTTAAGGTTCTGTCCAAAGCCTCCAAAGATTTTTTATGTGCCATCGTGCATTCATCCCAAACAATCAATTTACATTGCTGCAAAACCTTTGCCATTGCAGAGTTCTTCGAAACGTTGCAGGTTGGAGTTTCATTGCTTTGCATATTTAATGGCAATTTTAGTGCTGAATGGGCTGTTCGACCACCTTCAAGCAAAGTTGCTGCGATTCCCGACGAAGCGAAGTGCAAGTGCAATTTTATTTTGTGAGCGAATTGTTGCTAATATTAATGAAATCAAAAAGTTTTCCTGTACCACCAGGTGCATCTAAGTAAATCCTCCAGTTTCATCATTTGTTACTTTCATAAGAGTTTCAAATACATACTTCTGTTGTTCATTTAACAGTGGAAGATTTGTTTGAATTAATTCTTTCAAAGCGTTGAGATCATACAGTCTTTCTCGATGCAACTCTTGGTTAAAAGCGTCATGCATTGGACGATTGGGCGCGGTCAGGCCTAATTGAATTAATAGTTTGTTTGACATTATCAAGCACATGTCCTCAATTGAAATCAATGCTTCATTGTAAATTTCTTCACTGATTTGTATATTTGGATTTCCCATTCTATTCTGTATTTGATACAAAATATCATCACACATATAATCTTTGTACTTGATCCACAAATCAATTGGGTTTGATGGGAAGCATGTAGATATGATTATAGAAAACAATGTTCGTATTTGATGAGCGTGTGATGATATTACAGCATCATTGAGAGTTTGATCCCAATGAGCGTCATTTTCAAGCAATTGCAAACGTTGACAGGCTTCTCTGTAGGATCCACACAATTCACCATCAACAGTTCGTAATTGTTGGAATGATGTTGGGCCACGTACATTGACTAATAGCAGTCGTAAGTAAAAACATTCATCATTGCTTGGATGTACTGAATAAATCCGGCCAATCGCATCGGTGGAATATACATCTGTATATCCTGGAACTGGTTTTCCTTGTTTCCGTCGTATAAATCTCCTTGAGGATTGATTCCAGGTATAATATTTTGGCATTTCAGAATATAGCAATGTTTGTGCGAAATCATCGTTTTGGCATGTCTCAAAAAAACTGGTTAATGTAGTAGATGGTGGCTGAGCAGCTCTTTGTACTGCGTTCTGTGCTGTAAAATACACTCTTTGTCCATTTTCTAAATGCACAGCTAAGTGAACAACAGAAGGGTGTCTCTCATGAATAGGAAAAGAAAATATTCGCCAAACTGCTTCATTACTACTGACATAGCGGCCCATTTGGTATTGGGTAACTTCATCATTGGAATTCTCTGCACCAATTCCAATCACAGCCATATCACTCCCTTTGGTTACATATTTGCAAATGTATTTAATAGATTTCACTGAATGGCAAGATTCAACGTTGATGTGTGCTTTGAATGTCTTTGATAAAATGGGTGAATATGGAACAATCCAACGATTATCTATTTCAATATCTTGTTGATTTAATTTGACAATTGTTGATTTTCCATTGTCTGCTGTCGATCTGCGACGATACAATGGATAACCGTCATTACCAGTAATTGTTTTCGATATTAATGTCCGTGGATATCGATATACAAAAGCAAACTCAGTACATTAGGTAACAGACAACTTTTTTTTTTTAAATTTGATATGACTTGAAGTCAAATCCTTTTAAGCCGTACGAATTGTTTTATTTATTTAAAAATAATAAAACACTGTTGGTAACGCGATTTTTGTAACCATAGCAATAAAGCTCAAATTGACTACGTTTTAGTTACAAATCATTTGTATGGGAAAAAGAAAAGGGCTATTTTTAGGGTTTTTCCAGCAATAATTCTAATTTTTCTCGCCGTAAAAACCATCCTTGAACTTCAACGAACATTTGAAAAAAAGATTTGGCCAAATTGGTCCAGGCGTTGTTGAGTTATGCGCTTATCAACACATTTTGCGATTCATTTTTATATTATAGATATACATAATTTATTTTCTTGTATTAATAGAGACACTTTTTTCTAATCTATTATAAAATTTTAGAACTAAGGATATGTGAGTCCATTTTGTTTATACCGAAATATAATTCCTTTGTTTATTATACAATGTTTATGTACAAATAACTTTTTCGTGTATGGATACATGCACTGTAACACATTATAAAATAAAAGGATTAAAGGACCTCCGTGAAAAAATGATTTAAATTTTTTCAAATACTTTATTTAATAAAGGATGGTCAATAATTGTATTTACAAAACATAAGACATAACTAAAGAAAATAAAATTATTCACAGGAACATAATATTTTGAATTTATGAAAAAACAACAAATTTTATATTTAAATGAGTCAAAAGATGTAAATATAATATGGTATAAAATGTATATCAAATGGTGTAAATTAAGGAATTATGAGTTAAAATGTTTAGTGTTTTAATATTAATTATTCATAATAAAGCACTAAGAAATA
Source organism: Chaetogeoica ovagalla (assembly GCA_032441825.1). Taxonomy (NCBI): domain Eukaryota; kingdom Metazoa; phylum Arthropoda; class Insecta; order Hemiptera; family Aphididae; genus Chaetogeoica; species Chaetogeoica ovagalla. Next base: position 12,347,794 of record CM063731.1, on the reverse strand, counting down.
TTTACAACGAAAAATGTTGATCAATTTATTTAATATCACTAATCACATTAATATTCATACACTATGAAATAACGTACGACACACTTCGTGTACTGTGCTCTAATTACTTACCGTTACGGAGTTGTCCCGCCGCTATATATTATCTCAAGGGAGTTTCTAGAAAGTTATTCATGTTTCGTTTAACCGGATAATCTAGATTCTAGAATCTTCATGCTGTGGGTATCTTGTGTTGCCTGTCCTCGGTTATTTCGTGGTCACCATAAATTAAATTTTTAAGTAAATTAACAAATTACTTTTTTTTTAACTTACTTTATTTAATATTTTATTACATCATATAATAGTGTCTTCTGACTATGGTTTGATTTGATCTGGGCCGAAGGAATGTATATGAAACTTTAATACTAAGGGCAAACGAGTCTATTTTATCTATACTGAAAAATAATTCCTTTTAAATTATAAAATATCTGTTTACTTTTAACTTTCTCGTGTATGGATATATGAATTATAATGTTATACAATTTTTGATTTTATTGTTTCAATCCTTGTTCGGGTTTAAATTGTAAATTTTTACGGTCAAGGGGCAGTATTGCGAAAAGGTTTGTTCTCGGACTGTTTCCCGACTGCACTTACCAGCGTTAGGTACTAAAAATCAATAAATAATTGTGATCATATTTATGCGTATAATTCTTTTATTACAAACCTTACATTATTTTTATTTGCATTTTAATATATTGTTTTAGATTTACAATAATGTGTGTCTTTTATTTTACTTTTATATTATCTGTCTGTGAAAACGTTTTTAAATTACAACAAAGATACGTAAGTACTCCAATTTTTACAAATACATCATTTTTTAGCAGAAAATATCTTTTCTATATTTTTTTTTCTTTTTATGTAGCTTTTAGTTAAAATAGTTCAACAACTATAAATTTATATATGCTATATATGTACGATTATTAATGCTGGAAAAAAAACAAAACTAAATATACAGTTTGTAATGTTGCAAAATTTGTATATACATAATGGTTAATATGCCACGGTAATTTGTTACTTTTCGTAATCGTAAATACGAGCGGTACTCATATGTTATAATCATATCACAAAGTTGATGGCGAGTAGTTGTCAACTGGTCTTTTCAATCAACTGACCGTACACCGTTTGCAATCCACACTATGTACAAAATTACGCGTTATCCCAACCGGTTCAAGTTGGTATCATTGTCATCGGCTATCAACGGAATCCATGGTCAACCACTACGCGACGCCCGAACGTTTTTTTTTCGTTTCCCGACTGCAAACGTAAAGTAATGTGCCTGCTTCTTTTTTTCAACAACGTTTTGTTTTTCGTTCCTCTTTGTTTTACTGCAATCAAGCAGCTTATTAAAAACGTAATTTTTTTTTGCATTCTGTTTTTTTTTCAATAATAATAAACGTCGAGTTATAATTTGCAATTAGCATTTAGTGTTCGCTTACTCGTGGGCCACATATGCTAGAGCCGTGCCTGGTGGATCAACTCGTCGACAGCACGGTCTGGACTACACATATGTGATCTGTTAGATATAATGTGTTTTTTTCTCTTTCTTTCTTAGTTATGTAAAAAATCAAATATAATGTGATTTTTTTTATATATACCTGGTTTTACACTTATTTTACTCACCCGTTTTTATATTAACTTTATTATTATTGTGGTTGTTCCCAATCATTTGGGGACAGCCACAGTTAAAACAAAACCTACTGGTTCCGTAGACGATATTTTTACTTTTTCGTTTCTTACTCGGCCGGTAGGTCACTGACTGATAGTCCTCCCAGTTAGTGGGTACCGTGTAGGCCCTCCAAAAGGGCCGAAAGGTTACAAGTTAATAAGGACATAGAGTAACAACAACAAAAAAATAATAAAAATAATAGACCGAAAAAACGAGCATTCAAAGCTATTAAATGATAATTCCAGCTTCCAAAATAAAAGAAACCATTAAATTAATTATGGGCTCAGACTGAGAATTAAAAATAGAAAAAAGATCAATTAAAATGTTTTTTTTTTGCAATTATTATTTATTTAATTAAATCCTTTTATAAAAACAATTAGTTTCGACGATTATTAAATCATATAAAAAATTACATTTTAATAACTACATAATTTATATATAAAAAAAATAAATAAATGAATAACAATAATAAAAAATAAAAATAAGAAAGGACGATTACAAAGTTATAAAAGCAACCCGGAGTAGTGGAAAAATGATAATGTGGCGAGGATGACAACTGAAAATTGAGAAGAAAGAATGTGATGGGCATTAAAAGGAATTTGAGGGAATTGAATAAGGAATGGAACTATGATCGCTCAAAGGATAAATAAAGACAATCGAAAAGGATATGATTAATATCACAGATGACAGGTACAAAGAGGAGTCAATAAGGGACATTTGAAAAAGAATGAGGAGGAAGTAGGGTGTGATCAAAGCGAACACAGGAAAAAGAGGTGATTGTTTGATGGGATACTTTGAGAATAAGGAACCAGTGATGAGAGGGATTAGAGGAGTTTAAGAGAACCCAAAGAAGTTGTATTTTGAACCCAAAATCGTTGAGGGAAAGCAGAAGATATTAAATTTGATGAATGAGTGGATTAGATGAGGATTTGAAAACATTAGAAGATAAAGATTGAAGGCAAGAAGTAGAACCGGTGGCAATAAGGAATTTATTAGGTGGTGAAGTGGAAATGACTTGAAGAGCTTCGTTAATTGCAAAACATTCAGCCGTATAAGAGAATGCGTTTGAAGGAAGATTATTAGAGAAAGTAGTATGAAAATCAGGGATGAAAATGGAATAACCGGTAGATAGAGGAGAGAGTGAACCATCAATGTAAATTTAAATAAAAAGTGGAAAAGATTTATGAATATATCCAAGAAAAAGACAATTGACAAAGTTGGAAGGAGAAGCTTTAACAAGTCTGTTGAATGGCCGAGGAAAGTTTTATTGCAATGTGTAAATGGAAGAAGTAAAAGAGAGGAGGAGTTGGCTTTATATAAAAGTAATTTATTAGAATCGAAGATATAATTTTGAGAAGATATAAAATAATACGCAACTAAAGCAAGAATGGACATAGATTTATTAACATAGCGCCAAGAGAAAAAGACATCAAGAAAGGAATTGTAGATGTGGGGATTACGTTTGGAAATAATTTTGAGTAGAAACTTTCCGGCAAGCCATTTGTATCTAAAATATAGAGGTTGACAACCCACTTCGGCCTCGATTGCAGAGGAAGGGGTGGATCTGAAAGCACCGAGGATGGATCTAAGACAGAAAATTTGCAGTTTATTAAGATTATTGTTATGGGAAAAAGCAAAAGAACCGGTTAAAAAACATCCACAATCGATTTTGGAATGGATAACTGATTTGTAGATGATTAATGGGGAAATAGGATGAAAACCCTACCAGGCATTAAAAATGGATCTTAGAAAATTGGACCAGCGTGAGCAAAATTTGGTAAGATCGTTAATATGAGGAGACCACCTGAGCCTCATTAAATGAGAGCAATAGAGCAATTTAAAGATAAAAAACGTTGGACGGAAAGAGAGCGGGCAAAAAGGCTACGAACGTTTCATTGTAAAATATTAAAGGAAACCATAAAAAAAACCCAATTAATATTTAAGGATGTGTCTAATTTGATAATACCGTAAGAAAAAATGAATGTTGACGGAATATAAGCAGACAGATTGTGTTCGACGAGAAGAAGAGATTCAAGACATGTGTTGGCGTAGATAATCGAGTCAAAAATTACTTTTACTTTCTTCTGATCGTTAGGCTTGACATTATTAATACCGAAAAACTTGTTAGTAAGAAACTTGGCCCACTTAAGCGGGTGCCAGGAACCGGATGAAGAATTGCCATCGGAAATTTCAATAACAATAATTGGAGTACCGTCGAAGTTGGAGTCGAAACGTTTAAGATGTGAATCGACGTTATGTATTGCGAGTGTGGCAGCGGGTAAAGACGTGTGTGGTAGAGAGTGAACAGAGTTTGTAATATCACTCTCAGCTTTAGAAGTGTTATTGTCACTATATCGGTAAAGCAATTATGGTTCGATGTAATGTCCTTATCGGTATTCATTACGTGGTCGTATGTAGAATTTTCTACATTAGAATCGAGAGTAGGTAAATTATCAATATATGTTTTATAAATATCCTAAGCGAAAGCTGAAACAAGCCAAAAATATCAACAAATATTTCCTTTTAATTATAAAATATGTTTTTAGAATTTGTTTTTATAATGAATAAATGAAAAAAAATATATACCTTCTTCACTAAATTTAGACCATAGTCATCGTAAGTATATTTTTACCGATACCAAAAAATATTTTATTTTTATAATAAGAAAAGATCATTTTAGCACTTATTTTATTATATATAACTAGATTTTATGGATATTCTTTATACAGTTGTAAATTAATTTCCTTTTTTTACATAATTGAGAAATTAATAAATTTAACATTGAAAATTTAAAATCTTAATATTAGTAAATTCTAATTCTTCTTAAAAAATATTTATACCCTTAATATTAAATGTTAAATTAAATAACGGATTATCAGTCACTAGCATTTCACAAAATATTAACTGTACACACAATATATATATATAGTTTATAGTATTTTAAAATGTGCCATCCATTTCATTTTTAAATCAAAATTATTCCAAGGACATTTATTTTTGTAAAAAATATATTGTAACGTGGCCGGGGAAGCAGTTAACATATAATTTACCTACCTAGGGAAGAATTTTAAGTCTGTTTGGATATAAATACATTACGTAGCCTGGGTTAGAACTTGATATTATTCAGTAATGGAATTCCATCGGTAATACTAATTTATTTATTTGTTATTAATTTTAATACTTACAAATGGCACAAGTGGTTCCTTTTGGGTTCGCCTGAAAGTGGTATGTTGCAAAATGTCTGAATTATCGTATTGTGTATACTTATAATATTTTGTGGTGTGTGTCGTCAGTTAATGTGTACAGTGGTGTACTAACGAGTGGGGAACAAACTCCCCTATCAAAATTTTTAGAAAGAATTTAATTTCTTATGAAATGTATGATTTTAGTCAATAATAACGGAAAACTAAAATATTTTTCACACATTATAATTAACTTTATTGTGCTTAGTTATAACGAATTGCCGATCATAATAAAATAAACGGCTTACGATCTAAAATACCTTTGTAATATTGTTATATGTAATTTATTTAAAAATTAAACCCTCCCCCCAAATTAAATTGTAAGAACGACACTAGATGTGTGTGTTATTATTCTGTATATGTATATATATATATATATATATATGTATGTATGCAACTACGTCATAAATTGTTTGAAAATCAAAAAACTATTTCGTGTGAATAAGTAAAACTCCCATAATTTTACCATTTTCATATTTGATTTATATCGTATTTTAGAAATATTCGTATTTTTTTTTATTTTTATTTTAATATAAATTATTTATAATATATGCAAACAAAGCGAATTTCATTTAAAAGCTATATCATTGATTACAATTAACAACAACGTTAATTTGTCCCTTTTCTACAAAAATAAAAGTTTTCCATGAATTGGTTTCCTTTAAATACGTTTTGAACTTTGAATTGAATTTTCGTCAGAATCTCCTTTAATAATTAATTATTCAACACACCAGATTAATCGATAATAAACTATCGTTTTCTAATAGTATACACCAAAATTATTCAATAATGTGTAATAGGACGATATCCTTTAGCTAAAAATTGTTTTTACGTGATTTGTTTGAAAATGAATAACAATGCCTGTTTTATTATTTATAAATTGAATTACGTTAGATATTTTCACAAGTGTATTCAATTATTATTTTGTATTCTTTTTTTCAGTTCTAACTCATTTACTTTCATTGAAATATTGTAATGACCCTAAACAATTCACAACCGAAACCGAGGCCAGTTAGGAATGGCTCTCTTCATCTTTATTTTGCATCTAATTAGATGTATGTTATATTTAATTCTCTTAATAACTTTAGTTCTATAAATTGTACGTAATTGTCAATAGGGTTTAAACTTGTTTATTATAATTTTTAATATATAAATAGATTAAGAAAATATTTCACAATCTATTAAAATGATTAATGTATTTTCAATAAAATATTTCTTTTTTAATGTATTCAACTAATAAAATTATACGAACATAAGATTTATTTAAATAATACACATTATATAACTAATATTAATATTATTATTGTACTACTATAAATATTTATATTTATTGTGAATTGTGAATTTTCCCAATGTTAAATTATAAAAATAAAAGTAATTTATGGTAATAAAGCGATGCATACACATATTATTATGTTTATTCTAACCATCCATTTATTATAATGATGTGGCAAAGCAAAAGGGGTGTGACACCTCCTATCATGTGTTTTACCGAGTCAGCACATTTGACTGTAAATTCAATTAATCGACAACAAATGGTTTCCCCGAGTTAATAAAAATCGAAATTAATTTTTTTTGTCGTGATCGGGTATCGAAGGAATTCAGGATGTCAAATTTTTAATCTACACTTCTAAATAAACTTTTTTTTTCCATTTAGTACTATTATGATCTTTAAAAATTTCATATCTGATATTCAAAGGCTGATTAGCGTATCGGGAAATCGGGAACTTTCCCGATGGACTGGTCTTCGTGTGAGTCGCTTTATTTATTATTATGTATATAAAAAAAAAGAGTTTATGATAGTGATTTGTGACATGGAGGGATGTAGGCCGATTTGATTTATGTTTCCATGACTGAAAAATATTGCCTATTCGTTCCTGAGTGCACTCGCAAATACACATACACACCTGAACACATATACACACAGTTAGATGGTATCCATATATTTATAATTAATACGGACGGATTACCCATAAGTATGGCATTGTAATATGGTGTGCGAAACAAATTATTTTTAAAGTTTTTTTTCATAAGTTTATTTTTAAAGTTTTTTTTCATAAGTTTACATGTCCAATTTCGCAAATTCAACAAAAATCCATTGTCGACCATCAGGTATTAATATAATACAATTAATATTATTAATATGGTTAAGTAATGTAAAATAGTCGAATAAAATATAATAATCTTTTGATTGATTTAATAATTTATTATTTATTTATGTTTTAAAATTACTTTAAACATTTTAACTCGTCCAAAATTCAATTAAAGATTGCAATTAAAGTTTAAAAGAAATTATATCAACTATGTGACATTTACATATATATGCTAACACCCGTTTGATATTTTTAACCACGTTTTTATAATTACATCTCAATTAATTTGTGTAGAAATATCCTTAATTTTGGTTGTTGTTTTGTACAATTTGATTTTTCTTTCAGTCTCTTGCATTCTTTGTAAATACGTATAGCCAGTAGTGAAAATAACAAATACATGTTCTTTGCACTCAGATTGAACTAACTTCACGTTATTTTTTCTAATTTTCCAACTATTATTTTTGATAATTTTTGGTTATTTCGATAATAATAATTGTAAGTTCTTGAAATTTTCAACAAAAATATATCTTTGTACTATACAACTACAAAAAAAAATACAGAAAAATTATTTTATTATGTGTATTGGGTTCGTTTAATATTCATTATTTTGTGATCAAAAAATCAACAATTAATTATATTATTTTTTCAATATAAATAGGAGAGGTAATTCATCAGATATAAATCTGGATTTTGAGATAAGATAAAATATAATATATTTTTTTATATATACACCTCCTCTGAAATTTTTCTTACTACGCCCCTGGTTTGGAGAAAATAAATTTTTCAATTTTAGCCGTTGTAATATAGTTTTTTGGCCTTATCTACTACGCTCAGAATTCTAAAAATACATTTTATTAAACAAAATTGACTTGCCAGAATTCACTATTCATTTTCTTAACTTCTGCTGATTTCATGGAAATACGTGAAAAAAAATATTTTAACATATATTACATGTATTTGTACAATTTATATGCATACATTTTTACCACCAAACATGATTTAAAAATAATAGTTATATAACACAAGAACAAGGTAAATGGTAAATGGTATAGGTAAATGTGATGTGATCAAATCGACATTTAAAAGTGAAATGAACACTTCCGCAGTAGAGACAGCAGAGTACAGTTATTTTAAAATATTAATTGGACAATATATTGCCCAAAAGAAGAATCTATTTATGTTTAATTTTTTTCTTCTAATAGATACTGTATGTTGTTACACATTTAAATATCATGAAATTGTAATTTGACTCTCGTCGTCGCGTGTCACCCTGACCAAATCGTTCCGAGCACTCTCGAATGCCTCGTAGCGAACGAGAGTGTGATATGTGTCATCCACCTCTCCGCTGTACGAACCGGGTGTCTCACCGCAATTACAACACCCGGCCGCCGGAGCACGGTTGATTCGACTCAGAAACTGGTTGAAACAACCGTGATCCGAGAGCAGCTGAGAGGAGAGGTGGAACGTCATCTCACCACGTATCCTCATCACCCACCGGTCGAGAAGCACGGGAGGGATCAGCGTCCTATTCCAATCCCGACCGCTGCCGTCGGCAGCGTCCCAGTTCGCGACCCTCTCGGCCCATTTTTCCATCGTCCGGGCCCTCGGGGAAGGGACACCGGACGACAGTTCACTCGACGAACCTGTCGTCTCTCCGGGTCGTTCAGCCGTTGCTGATGACAACGCCTTCCTGGCGTCATACGCGTTCACGCGTTCCACGGCCGGTAGGTCTACCGAAGGTGTACGCGCGATGACCTTTACAGCGTCATAGGAGACTGTACGGTACACACATATGCTCCTGATGGCCGCCCCTTGCTGGACTCTAGCCAGAGCCTCGGCGCTCTGACGGTCGAAGCGCAACGTAGGGCCCCACACCGGAGCGCCGCACAACTACTGAATGCACGACGCTCACGAGTAGGCGCCTACGGCACTCCCGCAGACCACCGATGTTCGGCATGAAACCCGAGAGGGCGGATAGCACTCACTACGCCTTTTCAGACACAGCACACAAGTGCGTACCGAACATGGTCCCCTTGTTATCCAGCACCACTCCTAGATACTTCAGGAACTCTCCTAGTCGTACAGTCACACCCTCGAGGAGATTCCGGGGTTCGGCTGTCACGCGACGGTTTGTGAACTTTACGGCTTCCGTCTTCTCGACGGCAAGCCGCAGGCCCATCTGCCGGACGTGCCCGGCGACCGTCGCGAGCACAGCGTTCGAGCGGTCCTGCAACTCTCCTACCGTGTCCGCCTCGGCCACGACCAGCGTGTCATCAGCATAGCCGATCTTGACCGTTCCTCTGGGTAGAGGTAGGCGGAACACGGGGTCGTACGCGATGTTCCACAGGAGAGGCCCAAGCACGGAGCCATGCGGCACGCCGCATGTGATCTCATAATAATCGGCTCTCCGTGTACGTCGTCGCACAGGTGCAGGACTCGCCCACCCAAATACGACTCGATGATCCGTCGTAGGTATGGCGGGAAATCCATACGAACGAGCGCCGCGCATATCACCTCCCATCCGACCGAGTTGAAGGCGTTGCGGATGTCTAGGCTCACCACCAACGCCACCCGTTGAGAGTTGCACGCGTCCGCTAGAAGCGTTCACACAACTCGCAGGGCGTCGTCGGTTAATCGTCCTTTCCGGAAACCGTACTGCCTATCCGACAGTACGATCCCCGTTTCGAACATATGAGCCTCCATCCGACTCAACAGCAGCGACTCCAAGATCTTCCCCACGTCGTCGAGAAGACACAACGGCCGATACGAAGTCGGAACCCCCTCGGGCTTTCCCGGTTTGCTGAGAAGCGAGAGGCGAGCTCGCTTCCAGCGACAGGGGAAGGTTCCGCTCCTCAAGCAGGCGTTAAACGCGCCCAGCAGCATCGTCGACCAAGTCGCGTGAACAACACCCCAGACCCGGCTCGGTATACCGTCCGGACCCGGAGCCCTGTCGTACGACTTGAACCGATCGACTGCCGCTGAGACTTCTACGAGGGAGAACTCCGGCACGACCGGTCTCTCCTCGACCACGCGGGCCGGCCCCATCTCTTACATTTCTGTCTTTGTACATTTCAGAATTTATTTTCCACAAACATTCCGCATCGCGATACAATTCAACAAATTGAATTGTTTGTTTTGTATTCATTTGGTACACTGACATTACGCTGACGTAGGAATTGTTATTATTACATAAAAATAAAATTTATTATTAATTTATTTAATTAATAATAAATTTAATTTTTTCACTTGTACAAAAATTGAAAAAAAATACGTATATATACGCAAGAAACTTCATATTTTATAGGTGTTTCACGACTGAACCGGTCATGTTCACTCCGACATGTCGGAATAATTACAACTGACCTATTTTTGGTCGTTGATGACTCCCATTACCACGACCACCAGTTCACACTAAGTAGTGATCACGACTGACAGGCCTAGTAGTAGTATTCTCGCCCAGTTTACGACTCCGTGTGAACCCGGCTTTATTGTTTATACACACACACCACACCAGGGGAGTATTTACTTCATCCCCTAGGGGGGAGGCAAATAGAAAAACGGCCCGTCGAATCAGTTGCCAACTTAGAATTATCGAAAAATTATATGAAAATAATAAGTTTTGAATAAAAAAATGTTTTATTACATTTTAGTTTTAGTTCGATTAATTTTAGTAGTCAGTAGATATAGAGGTACATACACAAGTATCTAGGGGGGCGATTGCCCCTATCGCTCCCCCTTGTATACGCCCTTGCACCACACACATATACAAATTTAGATATAAATAAATGGCTTTAGGAATTAATGATATCGGTTGTAGATATTTGTTAAATTACAAAAAAAAATAATATCGCAACGACGACGACCACGCGCGGTGTTCAATAACACGCGTATAATATTTGTATAACGATAACGCCTCAATGTTTGATAAGCTATTTACACACAGGACATACACACACAATACATATTTCATTATAATATTCTGTTATTTCGTAGACACAAAACATAAATAGTATTCGCGCGCAATCCGTCTTACGGTGCGTTTCGTTAAGCAAACACGTCTACGCGGTATACCAATCACGCGTAACACAAATTATTAGGTAGATACGTCGTATTTATCGGATCGCCGCTGCCGCTGTCCGGTAAAAATGCGAATCGTCTCCTGGACTGCGTCGTCGTCGGTCGTTTTCGTCACGCTGTTCGCGCAAATCGTCTGCGTCGCGGCTGTAGTATACGGCTTAAAATACATTAGTCCCAACGGTACATATTATAATATGATGCGCAAAACTTAACGATAATAATAATAATAAATTTATTATTATTGTTATTAAACACATTCAAACCCTCCATATATGTCGTAAAAAAATATGCAAAAACACCAAAAGATGTTAAATAAAATGTTATATACTGACTAATTAGGTCATGAAACACATTTTGATATAAACTAGCTATTTTCCTGACCAATAGAAGTATATGTATAGACGCTGCATATAAATATCTGCCCTAGTTATAACGCGTAACAAAAGTTTGAGAATACGATATTTTTAATATTTTAGTCAGTATTTACTTAGTGAATAGTAGGAAATAAAAAAAAACTTACTAGAAAAAAATTTATAGAAAATTTTATTATTTTTCAATTATAAAATATAAACGATTTCGATTTACAAAATATTTACAAAAATGAAAAAATCTCATAATTTTGAAAAATCGTAATAGTTCAAATATAATTCAGTACCACAAGTTAAACTTGTTTGATTGACCAATATTTTATAAATTCATTTTCATACATCTATATGCACGTTTTTAAGGGATGAGTAAAAAAAGAAAATGTTTTTACTTTAAAATCAGTGAACACACTAATGTATAATAAATATGAAATAGAATATATAACTAATTAAAATACATTATGATTTTGTTTTGGCTACTATTCAATCCTCCCCCCTCAAACGAAAAGATGATGACAAATCCTTTCGCGCATCAGACGCATGCTATGTTGGTCCTTTATACTCGGTAAAGAGTTCATTTTTCATCTTTTCAAATGGTATTTTAGCCAAGAAAAATTACATATACGAAAACGGAAATAACGCGATTTCGGCAAAATCACTTAGATGCGCCTACACGTACATAGTTACATTTTCGTAATTTCGAAAATAATAGTCCTAGACGGGCCGCACACCAGAGAAATTATAAACACGAAACTTTTTATATGCAATCGGTTTCAGAAACTAGTTTCACGTTGATCTGTATATTGAAGAAACTTAAACAATGAAATTATAGAATAAACGAAATATGATTAGTTTTCAAAATGTCGTCTGACGAGGACGACGTGATTTTGCTTTGGTGGTGGGCACGTCAAAAAAAAATTTCAAAAAAACGTCGTTATTGGGTACATCCGATAAATGTATCTAATATATGTTCTAGTACTAGTGTTGTTGCAAATGAATTACGTAGCGATCCAGATAAATTTAAAACATTTTACCGCATGAATAAAAGTAATTTTGATAATTTAGTACATATATTTGGGCCAAAAATCTTCAAAAAAGATACAAACTTCAGGATTGCAGTACCAGTAGAAGAAAGAATTTTAATTACATTACGGTAATTACATACATTACTACTAATTTATTGTTTGAAACTAATTTCTGTATTATAATTTAATTATAGTTTTAATTTTTAATTATAATTTGATTATTAAAAAAATATATATACAACAAGTATCTAAGTATGTTTAGTCAGTTTTATAAATATGTGTATAAAAAAATGATACTGTATCATCATTCAGGCATCAGGCATGTAGTATCCTTGGTTCATCGTATTCTCAATGTCCACGTTTGCTTTTGAAATGTCCACGTTAGTCAAATTGTTTGTCAATGTTGTTTCTGATGATAAAGTTTGATTCCACGGTACATAATCAAGTCCTGATGAGGATTCACTAACCCATGAACTTAGTGATGTAGAGCACAAGCTTGTGTTGTTACCATGACTAGTATCCTGTGTAGTTTTTAAAATATCATCAATCAAAACATTCACCTGAGTACGAAATTTTCTAAATTGTGTATTATTCATTTCATTCAAATCTGGAAGTAAACTTAACAAAAATATTTTTTTTGGATTTTCCTTTTAAGTACGTTGTTTAGCCTTAATATAATCTATTACACATTCATCTACACTAGTGATATTTGAATTTTTCTTCTTTTTCAAGGGTGGTTCAATGCCAACGACTTTATTTTCTACAATATTATTTGTACTTGTTGAAGGAATTTTTTCGGTTATTGTTATGTTATTGCATAAATCTGTATTATTTTAGTTATCTTGATAAGATGATGCGCCTTGGTCGTTGTCATTGTCATGTGTAGGAGAAGGTAAATTTCCCGGTAGTGAATTTCCTTTTTTCAAGTTCAGATAAGGTCTTATAAACTGCATCTTGTCTGTAAGGTAATATTTTTTTTTGCAGCTGATCCACTTTTTTGGTAATATTTCTTGTAAATACAATCCGTAAATTCCTCCACGTCTCTTTACAGTTTATAACTAAACAAATATATATATTATTAATTAATACCGACCATTAAACATTTTTAGAATTAATTATTTAAATAATTTATACGATTCACATATATCATTTTTTGTATATATTTTAAATGTAGCGCTATTTGTCATATTTTCTAAATAAATAATTTTCTAAACCTCATGTCAAATGTACACAAAAAAAAAAAAAATTCGTTACGATTGGTTTATTATTTGGACGTATACCCCATTGCGGACGATGTGGGAAATATTTTTCAAAATTCCTCTGACAATTAAAACTAGATTATTAAAAAATTGATTTAAGTCTATTAAAAAAATATTATTTCAGATTTTTAGCCACTGGGTGTAATTTTAGAGCATTGGCTCAATATTTTATGAGAGGAGAGACTACTGTTGGTAAAATAATTGCAGAAACGACAGAAGCTATTTGGGAGTGTCTACAACCTACCTATTTACCAGTACCAAGTTTAGAACTATGGAAAAATATTGCTGCACGTTATGATCTATTATGGCAACTACCCCATTGTTTGGGCTCAATCGACGGCAAACACATACGCATAAAAAAATTCAATAACACAGGATCAAGAAATTTTAATTATAAAGGTTTTTTTTCAATACAACTACTTGCTTGTGCAGACGCAGACGGCTGTTTTATCACTGTGGATATTGGAGATTTGGGTAGAAATAGCGATAGAGGTGTATTTAGATTATCTCGTTTGGGTAGATGGTTAGAAATTGGAGGAATGAACGTTCCACAATCAGAACCTTTACCACACGACAATGAAGGTCCCAATTTTCCATATTATTTTTGTGGGGATGAAGCTTATCCTTTAAAATCTTATTTGCTACGACCATATCCATAGAAGACTTTAAACGATCAAAAACGAATTTTCAATTACAGATTAAGTAGAGGTAGAAAATCAGTCGAATACGCCTTTGGAATGATGGTTTCCAAGTTCAGAGTTTTTGAAACACCAATCGCGTGTTCTGAGTACTGTAATATCTTTTGTAAAATGTGCTTGTGCTCTTCACAATTACATACGTAAAACTGAGGGAAAGTTATATGAATCACAAAATATGAACAGTCAAGATGAAATTAATATTCCCCAGCATTTAACACAACACCAACAAGCAGTTCATAATTTATCGACAGCAAGTTCTGTGCGAGAATATTTATCAAGTTATTTTTTAAAACCAGAAGTTTCATTACCGTGGCAGTGGAAATACGCAGTTGAACAAAATATTTAGCATCAATAGCATCTATATAATATTAAACATATTTTTAGTTATATTCAGTAGCTAATTGTTATGTTTCTTTTATTATTATCATAATTTTGTAAGTAATATAAATAATAACAAGATACCCAATCTGATGTTCCCAAACTTGTTTTTACATTTTTAAAAAATCGTTTTTTACATACTATAATATTTACAATATACCAATAATAATAATAATAATAATAATAATAATAATAATAATAATAATAATAATAATAATAATAATAATAATAATAATAATAATAATAATAATTATAATATTTACAATACAAAATAGTTATTTATATTAACACTAACCTGTATCGTTTACTTCTTTAGCAATACTTTCCCAAGCTAGTTGGGTTGACTCACGTTTGCTATATTCGTTTAAATTATAATTGTACAAACATGGATATTTTTCTACTGCTTCAACTAATAGTGTATTAAAGACAGGATCTTCTTTTTTCGGCATTTTTGATTAACTACAGAATATGTTGAACAAAAAATATATGAATATAAAAAAATAAGTATATAAAGTATAATTTAAAGTATGATTTTGTTTTATTGATTAGTTTAAAAAATATGTTTTTACCAACTTACTTTATTTCAGTACGTGGAAAAATTTGAAAAAAATATTGTTTTTTAAACTAGCACTAGTATTTTAAGTATTAATATATTAATAATAAATATTAATATTAATATAAAAATATTGAATAGTAAATAAGTTTATAAATCAAATTATATGATAGAGCATAATTCACTCAGTAAAAACTAAAAACGTGCATGACTGTGAAAATGTTCATGAAAATGAAACAATGAAACCAGAATAACAAATTTCGTGTTATTAATTTCGTAAATTATAAATAAAAATAGTTGCAAAAAACTCGGTGTGTGTTTCCCTATGCAAATATATCGGCTGGTTTCATGCAATTATAGTTTCGTGTTCCATGTTAAAAGTTTCGTGTTTATAATTTCTCTGGTGTGCGGCCCGCCCTAGAGTTTAACGTTTTCAGTCATATTAACGAAAACAAAATCTCAAAAACTTATATAAAACTGTCAGCGAATAGGCATGGTAAATTACAAGTTATTGAACCTAAATTATGATGACGACGTATCATAGGCGTGTCTACGGGGTGATAGGGTGGTCACCGGCCTCCCCAGTGACTTAATTCTTGGCCTATTGGCTTATAATCTACCACTGGTTAAAACTATAAATGTTAAACAGCTATCAGTTTGTTTTAATATTTTATTCACGATTATATAGATATAATCGTGATATACAGATATCAATACTATACAGTAGTATACACATCTATGTCGTGATAATTAGTTTCAAAATTTTCAGTATCAATTTGTTAAACATTATATCACAGATAACATAAAATCTGTGAAAATCTACATATTTATATAATTTGTGTAATAACTGTAACAAGATGTGTAGAGAAGGTTGATGCTTAGTTGATAAAATATTTATAAAATTAACTAAGTAACACATTAATTGATTGGCCTTATTTATTAGTTGTAATAGTATAGAAAACCAATTTTAAGATCAAGACAATCTTTAATTTTGCGGGGTGAAAAAATTCCAGGTGCTATATAATTGCCTTACAACAACAAAAAATGTCACATATATAGATATAGAATATAAATCGCTGTGGTAAGTAAAAAAAATTTTAATTTTATAACTGGCCTACTCGGCCATGTGGGTCTGGGGACACGCTTATGGCCCTGGCTCAAATATCGTACAATATTCCACGACGTTGCAGCCACCGAACGTGATCGGATCCGGACGGAGGACGGCGCGTTGAACGGTCGTTATTGCGGCACACATCGTCGGGCGGGCAGCTTATAGCAATACACCAGTGTGACTACGCTGGACTCTATGAGTCACTGGAACTTTGCCATCTGCGCGCTAGACCGATCGTACACCGATATTGTCGCTTCTGCAGGACGTGTGCGCCGCGCACAAAATATTTTTGTACGCGACGCCTTTTTACGAATATACGGAGTAGTAAAGCCAGATGACAACATTGAAAAATTAAGACGACTCGACCTATCTATCGACGCTGAACGCCGCAGTGTAAAATAATTTTAATGACAACGGGTCAGTTTTCGACGTCAACCCCTTGTAGAGTCAACACCAACGGGACAAACGGCGAGAAATATTCTCGGCAACTACGAACGCCGCAGCCGGTTTACGAGTATATAGGTAATGACTACGGGTAAATTTTAGATGAATGCCCCGTGTGCGGCCAACGTATACACGGTATACGGCGACTACTCGTACGTAATTCTACGTAGGGTTTGTCGATTTCACAGTAGCATAGCGTTCTACTCCAATTTAGTGCTTGTAGGGTTACTGAAAGCAATGAGAAGAATTTGATAGAAAAAAAATTTCCTAAGAAGTTCCCCGATTATTCTCTAGGGAAGTATACGACACCAATTTTGTCTTTGTAAAGTTACTGGAAGTAGGAATAAAATTTACTCGGCAGAAAATTCCTAAGGGGATTTTCCCGATTTTACAATAAGGAAGTGTCCGACACTAATTTTGTCTTTGTAGTATAACTGAAAGTATGAGAGGAATTTCCCAGATTAAAAATTTCTACGGAAGTTTTCCTGATTATTCACTAGGGAACCGTTCTTCACCAATTTTGTCATTGGAAAGTTAGTGGAAACAAGATAAATATTTACTCGGCTAAAAATTCCTACAGGGGTTTTCCCGATTTTACACTAGAGAAGTGTTCGACACCAATTTAGTGTTTGTAGTGTTCTTGGAAGTATGATAAAAATTTGCTGGAAACAAGAAAAATATTTACTCGGCAGAAAATTCCTAAGGGGATATTCCCGATTTTACACTAAGGAAGTGTCCGACACCAATTTTGTCTTTGTAGTGTTACTGAAAGTATGAGAAGAATTTGCCAGAAAAAAAATTTCTACAGAAGTTTTCCCGATTAATCTCTAGGGAAGTATACGACACCAATTTTGTCTTTGTAGAGTTACTGGAAGTAAGAGTAAAATTTCCTCGGGAGAAAATTCATACGGAGGTTTTCCTGATTTTACACTAAGGAAGTGTCCGACACCAATTTTGTCTTTGTAGTGTTACTGGAAGTATGAGAAGAATTTGCCAGAAAAAAAATTTCTACAGAAGTTTTCCTGATTTATCTCTAGGGAAGTATACGACACCAATTTTGTCTTTGTAGAGTTACTGGAAGTAGGAATAAAATTTACTCGGCAGAAAATTCCTAAGGGGATTTTCCCGATTTTACAATAAGGAAGTGTCCGACACTAATTTTGTCTTTGTAGTATAACTGAAAGTATGAGAGGAATTTCCCAGATTAAAAATTTCTACGGAAGTTTTCCTGATTATTCACTAGGGAACCGTTCATCACCAATTTTGTCATTGGAAAGTTAGTGGAAACAAGATAAATATTTACTCGGCTAAAAATTCCTACAGGGGTTTTCCCGATTTTACACTAGAGAAGTGTTCGACACCAATTTAGTGTTTGTAGTGTTCTTGGAAGTATGATAAAAATTTGCTGGAAACAAGAAAAATATTTACTCGGCAGAAAATTCCTAAGGGGATATTCCCGATTTTACAATAAGGAAGTGTCCGACACCAATTTTGTCTTTGTAGTGTTACTGAAAGTATGAGAAGAATTTGCCAGAAAAAAAATTTCTACAGAAGTTTTCCCGATTAATCTCTAGGGAAGTATACGTCACCAATTTTGTCTTTGTAGAGTTACTGGAAGTAAGAGTAAAATTTCCTCGGGAGAAAATTTATACGGAGGTTTTCCTGATTTTACACTAGGGAAGCGTTCGAAACCAATTTAATCGTTGTGGAGTTACTAAAAGTAAAAGAAAAATTTGCTTTTCAGAAAATTACTTCTGAAGTATTTCCGATTATTCTCTAGGGAAGTATTCGACACCAATTTTGTCTTTTTGTCGGCTACCAATTTTTTCGGCTACCAACGCTTTTCGATCGTCGTCGCCCGTGTCGATGATGCTTTCAATGCGGTCGTTGAACCGGCTGATCACCGTACCGCGGGAAACTAGTGATCCGGACGGAGCGCGGCCCGTGGAACGGCTACCGAAGCTTTTCGATCGTCGTCGCTTGTGTCGATGATGCTTGCAATGCGGTCGTTGTACCAGCATACCGGCTGAACACCGGTCCGAGTGAAACTAGTGATCCGGACCGGGCGCGGCCCGTGGAACGGCTACCGAAGCTTTTCGATCATCGTCGCCCGTGTCGATGATGCTTGCAATGCGGTCGTTGAACCGGCGTACCGGCTGAACACCGGTCCGCGTGAAACTAGTCAGCGGCCGCGGTCGCACTACAGACCGACCGTCTGTATATTCATTCGTATTCTAGCCTTCTAACGGACAAAAAAAAGTGGAAAATTAAACCTCGAAAACGTTGCAGCGGGAATATAATGTTAGCGACTACGGGTAAATTTTCGATGACGGCTCCGTGTGCGGCCAACGCAAACACGGTAAACGGCGACTACTCGTATGTTATTCCACGTCGTTGCAGCCACCGAACGTGATCGGATCCGGACCGAGGACGGCGCGTTGAACGGTCGTTATTGCGGCACACATCGTCGGGCGGGCAGCTTATAGCAATACACCCGTGCGACGACGCGGGACTCTAAGAGTCACTGGAACTTTGCCATCTGCGCGCTAGACCGATCGTACACCGACCTTGTCGCTTCTGCAGAACGTGTGCGCCGCGCACAAAATATTTTTGTACGCGACGCCTTTTTACGAATATACGGAGTAGTAAAGCCAGATGACAAACATTGAAAAATTAAGACGACTCGACCTATCTATCGACGCTGAACGCCGCAGTGGGAAAATTATTTTAATGACAACGGGTCAGTATTCAACGTCGGCCCCTTGTAGAGTCAACACCAACGGGACAAACGGCACAAAATATTCTCGGCAACTACGAACGCCGCAGCCGGTTTACGAGTATAATAGTAATGACTACGGGTAAATTTTAGATGACGGCCCCGCGTGCGGCCAACGCAAACACGGTATACGGGGACTACCCGTATGACGTTCAGCGACGACGTATGTACCGAACGTGTTCGGATTCGGACAAGGCGCGGCCCGATGACCGGCTACCGCCGCGTTTCGATCGTCGTCGCCCGTGTCGATGATGCTTTCAATGCGATGGTTGAACCGGCTGAACACCGTTCCGCGTGATACTAGTGATCCGGACGTAGCGCGACCCGTGGAACGGCTACCAACGCTTTTCGATCGCCGTCGCCCGTGTCGATGATGCATTCAATGCGGTCGTTGGCCTGGCGTACCGGCTGAACACCGGTCCCCGTGACGCTCGTCAGCGGCCGCGCTACAGACCAGCGGTCTATATATTCATTCGTGTTCTAGCCTTCTAACGAACAAAAAAAGTTGCATTTTTATATTTTAATTAATATACTCATATTTAAATGTTATATACGTTTACATAATATATATATATTATAAAATTGTATAATTCTTATTATATGTATTATAAAATTAGATAATTCTTTATATTATATATATAAATATGTATAATTCATATATATATATATATATATATATATATATATATACATATTAACTATTTATATAATATTATATGTATTATTTATTTATTAATAAATATATTTAAAATATATGCATTGAACATTAACTGAAATTGGGCACCGCTCTCGTGACTTACCTAACATAACTACCTAACAAATTCGCTCACGTGTAACGTAACACGAAAAAATTATTTATTATTTTAGACACAATTGTAAAATAAATAACCAGTATAGAAAAATCAATTGGAAATTTTGTTTTCCATATATTAAAAAAAATTTAGATATAGTTAATAATTGTTCGAGGACAAAAAGTTTAACGTGATGCCCGTGTTGAGCCAACACCCACAGGGCAAATGGCGAGAAATATACTCAGCAACGACGAACGCCGCAGCCGGTTTACGAGTATAATAGTAATGACTACGGATAAATTTTAGATGACGGCCGCGTATGCGGCCAACGAACACGGTATACGGCTACTACCCGTATGACGTTCAGCGACGACGTAGCCACCGAACGTGTTCGGATCCGGACAACAAGACGCGGCCCGATGACCGGCTACCGTCGCGTTTCGATAGTCGTCGCCCGTGTCGATGATGCTTTCAATGCGGTCGTTTAACCGGCGTACCGGCTGAACACCGTTCCACGTGAAACTAGTGATCCGGACGGAGCGCGGCCCGTGGAACGGCTACCAACGCTTTTCGATCGCCGTCGCCCGTGTCGATGATGCTTTCAATGCGGTCGTTTAACCGGCGTACCGGCTGAACACCGTTCCACGTGAAACTAGTGATCCGGACGGAGCGCGTCCCGTGGAACGGCTACCAACGCTTTTCGATCGTCGTCGCCCGTGTCGATGATGATTTCAATGCGGTCGCTGAACCGGCGTACCGGCTGAACACCGGTCCGCGTAAAACTACTCAGCGGCCGCGGTCGCACTACAGACCGACCGTCTGTATATTCATTCGTATTCTAGCCTTCTAACGAACAAAAAAAAGTGGAAATTTAAACCTCGTAAACGTTGCAGCGGGAATGTTAGTGACTACGGGTAAATTTTCGAAGACGGCCGGTGTGCGGCCAACGCAAACACGGTAAACGGCGACTACTCGTATGTTATTCCACATCGTTGCAGCCACCGAACGTGATCGGATCCGGACGGAAGACGGCGCGATGAACGGTCGTTATTGCGGCACACATCGTCGGGCGGGCAGCTTATAGCAATACACCCGTGCGACGACGCGGGACTCTAAGAGTCACTGGAACTTTGCCATCTGCGCGCTAGACCGATCGTACACCGATATTGTCGCTTCTGCAGGACGTGTGCGCCGCGCACAAAATATTTTTGTACGCGACGCCTTTTTACGAATATACGGAGTAGTAAAGCCAGATGACAACATTGAAAAATTAAGACGACTTGACCTATCTATCGACGCTGAACGCCGCAGTGGAAAATAATTTTAATGACAACGGGTCAGTTTTCGACGTCAACTCCTTGTAGAGTCAACACCAACGGGACAAACGGCGAGAAATATTCTCGGCAACTACGAACGCCGCAGCCGGTTAACGAGTATATAGGTAATGAATACGGGTAAATTTTAGAAGACTGCCTCGTGTGCGGCCAACGCATACACGGTATACCTAACCTAACCTTTTTTTTTTTTTTTTTTTTTTCCTATTGATATCGCTTAGGGGGGCCGGTACTCATCCGTTAGGCATTACTTCAGCCCCCCCTCGCATCGTTTATTTCATTGAAACAAAACTTAACACATGCTAGGCTTACATACTAAACATCCAATAACCATCAAGTAACATAAGTGCACGTAGGCCTTAGCCTATACAAAAATGAAAACTTAATAACAAGGTTTATATAATACAAAATTTACACAAAATACGTCGGCGGGAGATTAGACCCCTTGTCCGGTCGACGGTTGGGTCGGCTTGTCCGCAACCTCAAGATCCAGGATCGCCTTGAATCTCGTCCTTGCCTCCTCCGTAGCTGCACAGGATGCCGCAACATGTCCAGTTTCCCCGCATTCGCGACAGCATTTGCTTCTATCAGGGCCGGTGCACGGGCCTGACGCGTGGCCGGGACCCAGGCATCTAGGACACCTTCCCGACCTTCTGATTATCCACGCCCTGACTCTGCAGTTTGACAATCCCACTCGGAGGCGACCTTTCCCGACTATCGTTCGCGCATCGTCGTCGGGCAGCGAAAGGATGGCCCTTCTCTGCCCTCTGCCCATGTCCATCACCTTGGCCACTCTGATCCTTGAAGGGTCGCTGTTGCTGGCCCTTGCAGCTGCCTGCCTGATCTCCTCTTCTTCTGCTAGCCCGTCGAGATCTTGTACCACTACGCTGCTGAACCTCTCCATCCTCTTGACCGCGGTCTGCTCGCCTACTGCGTCACCGATGGCCCTTACTAACTCGGTGCTGTCGCCCATATCTCTGCGCAGTCCAACGAGTAAATCCCCGCCTTTCGTCTTTCGTAGCGACATAATGTCCTTCGAAGTCTCCGTGTCCAGGTTTCCGGTTCTTAACTTCCTAAGAACCTCCTCGTAGGTACTGTCCCCTACGCTCACCAGGATTGCCGGCGGAGGCTTCCGAGCTTTCTTCCGTCGCCCTTCCGCTGCGGTTTTCTTGCCACCTCTTCCGGCGACCACTGCCCACGCCGAGGCTCCTTCTTCGCCGCAAGGTTCCGGATTCCTCCTCCGACCGGTGATCTCCGCCCACGAGGTACCTGCCAGTTGATATGGTGCAGCCGGTTGTGCATGAGCTTCTGACAGCTCTGGAGCTCTCCCCTTGGCCCTGGTTCCTCCCTTCTTCTCGGGCATCCCGAGTCGCCAGCACTCGTGGTGGACCCCGTCGGTGTCCCACCAGCACGGCGATTGCGTGCAGGCCTCGGCGGATGTCACCGCTACCGATGGCGTGGACGCTTGCGTGCCAACGCCGCCGGGAGCTGCCGGCCTCCGAGCTTTGGCTTCCCTAATCTTGCTCAGCTGCTTCATCAGCGTGGACGTCTTCGTGACCGCTTCCTTCAGTTCTTTGTGCACATTCCTGGTCCGGTTGACGAAGCTTGTCATACCATTCACCTGGGCCAGCAACATGCACAATAGCTCTTCCTCTCCGAGTGAAGACAGTACTACCGTCTTGGTCTTCGCCCGTCGTGCGTTCTCTCTTCCAGTAATAGAAAGAGAGACGGAGGCCTGGTTACCTACCTCCGTTCTCTCGCGGTCGCAGAATGACGACCTCGGCGGGCCCGCTACGGTGGAACCGGCTTTCACCCCGGAACCACCCGCCGATGCCGGCACCTGGGGATCCGACCCCCCTGGTGCGGTAACTAAATTTCCATGTTCAACTTCCATTTAGGGTTTTATAAAGGGTGGCCTTCCCTTGCATTTTTACCCTACTGCCAGGGGGTTTTTTATCGGGGTTTTCCTTCCCCTAGGACGGTTGCCACCCAAGGCTAAAGAGCCCGTCCTACCCTTGGAACTGCTTAGTCGGGTTGCCCGCCGCGGCTCAGTCCTGTCCAACATGGGAGACCCTGGTTGGCATAGCACTGATCCCCGACGAACAACCGTTCAAGCCCCCTCACCACGACAAGGTGAGTTCCACGAGGGGGACCTAACCTAACCTTAACCTAACCTAACCTAACCTAACCAAATGCGCAGAAGTTTGAAAAAGTATCTGTTTATATATTTCCAAGTCATATTCAGTGTAAACTGTCGAATGTTTTTAAAATATCAAACGAATGAGCCCAGGTGTTAACGGGTAAGTGACGTCTTCGATAATTAACGATTTTTTAAAGAAATTGATTTTTTTATCACCTAGAATAATAACACCATTGGAGTAATTTAATTTAGGACCTACGTTTTGTCTAAATCATAAGACTGAAACCAGTTGTTTATTTTTTGTTCATATTGGGTATCACTCGTATTTTCTTCTTCAAGAAAACTTTTATCTGTTTGTTTAGATTTACTTTTTTCTATATTCTGTAACGGTGTAACCGATGAACTAGATAATTTGTTTAGTGGATCGATAATGGGCTTAAAAGTTTGTGATATTAATTGTTGAACATTAGTTTCACCGGTTTTCAAAGCATTAAATTTACGTCTGATACTATCTTTAGCTTTAACAATCTCGTTTAATATACTTTCCTCGTCCATGATTATACATAAAATGTGATCGATTTGTATGAAACGTCGTCTTATATAACGACAAACGTATCAAAACTGAGTCGATAACGTCCGTTATCACGTTCACTGTCTTTGCAAATAACGACAAAAGAAAACCTATCCCGATTCCAACACGTTGTACAAAAAAGTTTAAATTCTATAAAACTCATATCGCAAGAACAGTGTTCGTTATACACGTGTTTTAAATTTCTCTCATCTTGTTTAAATAATACAATTAAATTTGCATTATCACGTATTAACTGTTTGGGTACTTTCGAATAACTCTGAGCCAAATAAAATATATCTACTTTATTGTGTCTTCCACGTGAAAAATATTCTCTTATAACACCTTGGTGCTCACCGATTATATCATCCATAACAAATACAGAATTAGGTAAGACCTTTTCGGGGGAAATGACTTTATCGTTTTCAAAAAACGTAAATATATTAACGTCATCAATATCATCAATAATTCGTTTCAATAACTGATATTTCGGTTGTTCCAACGTTTTGGCATATATATAAACGTTTTCGAATTGTAACCCGTTCTCATTTACGAGTAGAAAATAAATCAAATTTGTTTTACCGCAGCCAGAACTATCCAATATTAGTGAACGTATAGTGTTTGGAAAAAGTGGCCCGTGTCTTGATTTTACTGTACCGGGCGTATCGATGTTATAAACGGGCAATTTTCGTTCCTGTTCGACAAAGCGCATTTTAATATAAATACATTAGTAGTGTTAAGGATCGTGTCACACGATGTCTCGTGTTCGAAAGAACAAGTCGAATAAAGGCTCGGGTGTTATGAACTCTCTTATAAATAGTTTGCCGGTAGAACTACATTTACCGGGCTATAGGTATGATAAAAAGTTTAATTAATTAATAAACGAACATAACTATTCTATTATATTATAGATTTTGTGGCCCGGGTACTAAATTACGAGAAAGGCTGGCGCGCGGTGATCGTGGAATTAACAGTTTGGACGAATTAGCTAGAGAACACGACATAGCTTATGAAAATAGTAATTCGTTAGCCGATAGACATAAAGCAGATGAGATTTTAGTAAATCGAGCTTGGGAAGTATTCAAATCGAAGAATTCGGGATTAAAAGAAAAAGCAGCTTCTTGGTTGGTGACTACGGCTATGAAAGCTAAACGTAAGATGGGTGCGGGATGTGGTTTTAAGTTTGCTGTTAAAGCAGCTAGGAATGCGATAAGAAATAAAATCGGAGAGAAAAATGTAATGAAACTTGCCAGAACGTGTGTAGTCGCAGCGAAAAAATCGGTACCAAAAAATAAGAAAATAAAAACTCCTAGAATTATACCTAAACCGAAAAAGGGCGGGATGTTACCGTTAATACCGATATTTGCGGGCTTATCGGCACTAGGCGCACTTACAGGTGGTATAGCTAACGTAGTCAAAACCGTTAACGATATGAAATCTAATAGAAACACGCCGATCCATTTGGGTAAAGGTTTATATCTATCACCGTATAAAGGTGAATCATATAAAATTGAAAAAGGTAGTGGTTTATATTTGACACCGTATAGAGGAGAAGGATTAAAAAAGAAAACCAGAAAAACGAAAAAAAACTAATTTCCACGTTACCCAATAGAGCTTTGTACGATTACGAGATTATAAAGTATGCACGCATGTTAAAAATACCTCATTTCATCGGGGTATTTTCAAGAGACAGGTTACCTCTCCGTTCTAAACGAAAAGAATCGGCTGTAGTAAATTTGGATATTGTAGGTAGTACGGGTACACATTGGGTAGCGTATAAAAAAATCGGAAGGTTAGTAGAATATTACGATAGTTTCGGTAACTTGCCACCACCATTAGAACTACAAAATTATTTTAACGGCTGTGATATAAGCTATAATTACAAAAGACATCAGAAATATAATACTACAAACTGCGGGCACTTATGTTTGAAATTTTTATCATGTACACGATAACATTAAATGGAAATTCTTCAAATTTGGCCTGTGATTTTTCCTACCTATAGAAGTCACTAAAAATGCTACGATATGCCTTTTAAGTTTACAAACAAATAATTCTATTCTTAACATAAACGAAAAGTGTAATAAAATAGGAATTATGCATAAAGATCCGGAAAATAACATAATAGTTGATGTGTATAAAATTCCTACAGGCGCGTATGAGTTGAATGAATTGGAAGCGGTAATTAAACAAATATTATCAGATACAGAAACTACGTTTGAACTAAAACCTAACAACAATACGTTAAAATGCGAAATGAAATGTAGTGATATTGTAGATTTTTCAATGGATAATAGTATAGCCACATTGTTAGGTTTTAGAACTGATAAAGTATATGATGCTAACGTGTGGCATCAATAGGAATCATTGGTGAATGTAACTAAAATAAACTGTATATATATTGAATCAAACTTGGTGACGGGCTCATTCAACAACGGGAGACAGTGTCATATATTGCACGAATTTTATCCAAACGTTGCGCCCGGTTATAAAATTATAGAAATTCCTAAACATTTAGTTTCGTACTCTCTTAATTGTACGACAATTAATCAAATTAGTTTAGCTTTAAAAGATCAAGACGGACAATTGATCGATCTAAGAGGGGAACCTGTTTCGATTCATCTATTAATTAAAGATAACGATGGGTTTACAATTTTATAATATAAAAAGTGCTAAACAGCAGAAACCTGTCAGTAGCTTTAAAAACGTCAGTACGATAACACGTATAAAAAAAAGCAGACATTCTACTATTATTAAAAAATTAACTAAAAACAATTTAAATTTTCTCCGCTCGATAAAAGCTCTATAATAATGGACGATAGTTATTTAAACGTAACAGGCGGCTATATAGACGATTGCAGAATAACTCAAATCAAATATCATTCATTTTTACCGTATTCGACAACAGCACTGTCCAATAACGACGAAGTATGTATTTCATTACATAACTTGGAATCGTACACTCTCCCATGTGAGAGTTATATCTATATTGAAGGAAATATCGAAAAGCCCGCAGGTTTAACTGAAAATATTCGTTTCATAAACAACGGATTGGCATTTCTTTTTTCCGAAATGAAGTATGAAATTAATGGTGTTCAAATTCAGAAACTCATTAACCCAGGTATAACTTCGACATTAAAAGGTTATTGCTCGTATAATAATACTAATATTATCGCACGTTGTAACTCTACTTGGAGTGAAGACATTGATAATTTAAACCGAGATTTTATAGAAGCAAACCAATTCAATGGATGTATTAACCTTAAAGACTTGTTCGGATTTTGTGAAGATTATAAACGTATATTAATTAATTGTAATCAACAACTCACAATGAACAGATCGTCGTTGGACATTAATGCTATTAAATTATTTAAAACCGATAATACCATAGAATTAGATGCGGTGAAACTAAAAGACGTTAAAATAAATATTTCTAAAATATTATGGAGAATGCCTATGGTCAAAGTCAGTGATAGAGAAAAAATTACACTTTTAAAAGTGATAAACAGTCATAAACCCGTCACGTGTGCATTTAGAACGTGGGAACTATGTGAATATCCAGTTTTACCACAAAATACTACGCACTCGTGGAAAGTAAAAACTTCAAACAAATTAGAAAAACCGCGATATGTAATAATTGGATTTCAAACTAATAGAAAAAATAGTAGTAATAAACCTATGTCATATTTCGACCATTGCAAAATTAAAAACTTGAAGGTTTATTTAAATTCCGATGTGTTCCCCTATGAAGATTTTCAATGTGATTTCATAAAAAATAAAATAGCTACGTTATACAAAGCTTATACAGAGTTTCAAAAATCCTATTATGGTAATGATAATGTCGCACCTTTGCTGAACAGAACCAATTTCAAAAAACACTCACCAATCATAGTCGTCGATATGAGTAGACAAAACGATAACGTTAAAACATCCACCGTGGACCTGAGGATTGAATTTGAGGCACATGAAACGTTTCCCGATGACACATCAGCATATTGTTTAATTATACACGACCAAATTATAACTTATAACCCTTTCAACGGGGAAGTAAGAATCATGTAAATAATAATTGTATAAATTAAAATTTTGAAATAATAATAAAAAAAAAATATTTTTTCGATTAATAAATGTTTTTTATTTTAATACATAATATGAAATATTATTTTGTACATTAAATTATCAATTTAAATTTGGAAAAGTACGGGGAAATGATAAAATATATTGGGAGGATCGGGCGGCCGTGTTATAGTATAGGGAAATGATAAATTATATAGGGAGGATCGGGCGGCCGTGTTATAGTATAGGGAAATGATAAGATATATTGGGAGGATTGGGCGGCCGTGTTATAGTATAGGGAAATGATAAGATATATTGAGAGGATCGGGCGGCCGTGTTATAGTATAGGGAATTGATAAAATATATAGGGAGGATTGGGCGGCCGTGTTATAGTATAGGGAAATGATAAAATATATTGGGAGGATCGGGCGGCCGTGTTATAGTATAGGGAAATGATAAAATATATTGGGAGGATCGGGCGGCCGTGTTATAGTATAGGGAAATGATAAAATATATTGGGAGGATTGGGCGGCCGTGTTATAGTATAGGGAAATGATAAGACTATTGATAATATCAGTGATAAGAACGTAGGGCTCTATTTTAAAAGTACAGTGATAAGAGATAAGAACGTAGGGCTCTATTTTAAAAGTAGTGTAATAAGAGATAAGAACCTAGGGCTCTATTTTAAAAATCGTATGATAAGAGATAATACCACTGATAAGAAATAAAATTACTGATAAGAACACGCGATAAAGAGATAATGCAATGATAAGAATGATGATAAGAGAACCTAACCCCCCCCTCGTGGAACTCACCTTGTCGTGGTGAGGGGGCTTGATCGGTTGTTCGTCGGGGATTAGTGCTATGCCAACCAGGGTCTCCCATGTTGGACAGGACTAAGCCGCGGCGAGCAACCTGACTAAGCAGTTCTAGGGGCAGGGCGGACTCCTTAGCCTTGGTCGGCAACCGCCCTAGGGGAAGGAAAACCCTGATCAAAAACCAACACCGGGGATTTGATCGCCCCCCGGTGTCCCCGTAGATCATGGCAACTCGACTGAAGAACAGACAGACGGCGCGAGGCTGGCGTCGTCGGTGGCGGCTAAGCCAAACACATAACCACTATGAGATGAACGTTAAGAAAGGTAAAAAAGTTACTGCTTCAGGGACGTCGGATGTCCCAGAGCCGGCGGCCGGGAGTGGAGACACGTCCCGGGTGTCGTTATCGCTCAAGGGCTATCGACAAAATTCAGAGGTGCTGAGGCAGGCCTCTGGAGCCAACAAGGGTGTTGGTAAAACTACTGCCGGAGTAAGTGGTACCCAGGCTTACTCCACCGGCAGAGAGTCCGGGAAAGCAACTGGCAAGGCAACATCTGGAGATAATGGACACGGACATGATCAACTTGCTTCGTGGCTGGTTTCTAGGGAGACGTCCCTTCTCAGGGAAATCAGGACCGAGTTGGATGCTCTAAAAGAGCTCTCCAAGAGGGTCAAGTCTGACGGCGTTAAGGAAGGCATTGATAAGGTTCATTCTCTGTTCGGTCTTCTGGAGGGGATCAAGAGTGACCTAAAGGCTGCGGTCAAAGCTCCCCCGAGTCAAGACAATCCTATAGAATTTAATAAAGCTTTGGGAGCTCTGAAAGGCGAGGTCACGTCGGCGCTGAAAGAATCTCATAGTGGTATTATGAAGGCCATCGGCGGTCTTAAACCTACGGAACGGACTCCGACGATGGAGCCTCGAGTTCCCGGAGTGCTCGCGGAACTGAAGGAGGAAATCCTGGCGGCAATATCGGGCAAAAAAGCAGGAGGAAAAGTCCATCGTCCCGAGCACAACATACACGTGACCGGAGGCGAGGATAGCGGAAAAACTGCTAGCGTACGGAATGAAGAGCCATCCGCCACAGGGCCCGGGCCGTTACCTGACCCCTCGAGCGTGAACCCATGGGTCGAGGTAGTCAAGCGGGGGCGAAAACCCAAGCCCAGAATAGGCACAGCGGTCAAGACTGCTACCGCAAGTAATGGTCGTTCGCCAGCAAAGGAAAAGGCAGCCCTTGTCCAAAAAAGGATACCGCGAACCTCGGCGGTGATTATCGATCGCCCGACGGGGGACGGGGTCTCGATACTGTCTGTCATGAGGAAGGTGACCAGGGATGTGAACTTGCAGGCCAGCGGAATAGTGGTCAAGAATACGAAACGATCCAGGGCGGGAGGTATCATCCTGGAGGTGGAAGATGCGGACACGGCGGTAAAACTGGCGGAGGAGCTGCGGCCGGCCCTCGGTGGCGAAGCGAGGGTTAGGCTACCTTCTAGACGCACCCCAGTCCTACTGGTGGGGGTGCCCGAGTGGTGTACTCCGGAAGATGTGGAGGAAGGCTTGTGTGATGCGGGCCTGACTCGCGAGGAGTACCTTCGGGAAGGCTCCTCGACTATAGTTTTGAGAAGAAACACGGGGGGCCGCGGCGACGTGGTCGCTCGGGTGGATGTTCCCCATGCTGCGGCCTTAAAGCTTCACATGGCCCGGAGCATCAGGGTGTGCTGGACCAAGTGCAAGGTGAAGTTGCTAGAAAAGAAGCAACCCACATGCTTCCGTTGCCGGCAAATAGGCCACTTTGCGGTGGAATGCAGGGCCACTACGGATTACAAATCGCACGAAGTGGCAGGACCATCTATCGAAAGGTCCACGGAACCGGAAGGACGTCAAGAGACGCCAGGTGTAACTGCCAGCGAGGAAGGTGGCCCCATAGGGCTGCTGGTGAAGGAATCCTGCAATGGTTAGTATCCTGCAGGCCAACCTGAACCATACTGGTTCAGCGCAAGATCTGCTCCTCCAGTACGTGGTGGAGCAGTCGGTCGACATTGCTATTCTGAGCGACCCCTACCGGGCAGTCCATGATGGCAGGTCATGGTTGGTCGACTCGGATACCCGTAGGGCAGCCATCTGGGTGATCAACGAGAACGTCACCGTCGCCAACGTTATCAGAGATCCAGAGTTTGTGTCAGCGCGGCTCAATGGGGTTCAGTTTTTTAGCTGCTACGCGTCTCCGAACAAACCTTTCGAGGAATTCTGCAGTTTCCTCAGAAGGTTGGAAGACAGTGTAAGGTCAATCGCGCCGGGGGTTCCGGTACTTGTCGCCGGAGACTTTAACGCTCGGTCGACCGCCTGGGGCGACAGGGTGTGCAACATAAGAGGTGAAGACCTGAGCATGCTTTTTGACTCCTTACGTCTTGTGATAGAAAACGTGGGTTCCACCCCGACGTTCCCACGAGGTCTGGGCTTGGTGGTAGACATAACGGCGATCTCGGAGACGTCCCATCGCCAGGTCAGACAATGGAGGGTGCTGGACCAGGTGTTCAACGGAAGTGACCATCATTACGTTCAGTACTTGTTAGATGCCCCCAGACCGGGAGGACCGGCGCTCAACTCACAAGGACGTAACAGGTGGATCGTATCCGGCCAGGGCGACATCGACGCGATCAGCCTGGGATTTCTTCTGCAGGAATGGACGGCTGGGGACCGCGTCTGCACGGGGTCCAACGTAAACACGCTGGCAGGAGATATCGAGACACGCATAACAGCGGCCTGCGACTTCGGCCTGCGGAGGAAACGGCCGCTTAGGAGCGGAAAACCCCCAGTACACTGGTGGAATGGCAGAATTGCTGATCTCCGCCATCGGTGCGTCAGTGCCAAGCGGGAATGGTCGCGAGGGAAAGCGAGAGCCGGGAGAATTCGCCGTCGAGCAATTGATCTGGGAATGGTACCGGACGAACTTCAGATTGAGAACGAGATCTCAAGGTTGCGCAACACACTCAGGGAAGCGAAGGCATCCCGTGTGGTCCTCCTCCGGAAGGGTAACAAGCCAGAGGGTATACCGTCATCGTACCGGCCGATATGCCTTCTGAACGATATTAGCAAGATACTGGAATACTTACTTAAAACTAGACTGGAGGCTCATATAGCGCTTAGGGGAGGTTTATCCGACAACCAATTTAGATTTAGGAGCGGCCGATCGACGGATGACGCGGTCAGACATCTAAACGATAGTGTTACGAAGGAAGTTAACAACCGGCGCTTTTGTTTGGCCGTTAGCTTGAATATCAAGAACGCCTTCAACAGCGTTAGGTGGGAGGATATCGTCAGTTCGCTGGTCTCCTGGGAAGTACCATGGTACTTACTTCGTATGTTCCGGTCGTATCTAGCTGACAGGACGGGCTCTATCGACGGGGCCGGCAACACTCTGGACATTGTGATAACCGGAGGCGTTCCACAGGGGTCGGTCGTGGGACCGCTTCTGTGGAACATTACGTACAACGCAGTGCTCAGCGGGGAACTGCCGCACGGAGCGCAGCTGCTGGGCTTTGCAGACGACACTATGGTTCTCATAACCGGTGAGAGCATTGGTGTCCTAGAGAGCAGGTCCAACGAGGTGCTGGACATCATCGCAAGAAGAATTATCGGATTAGGCCTGGAGATAGCGGCCGAGAAGACAGAGGCAGTTCTGTTCACCAGCAGATACAAGTTCGACACTCCAAACGTTAGTCTGCTGGGCATCCAGTTGAAGATTGCATCGGAGATGACGTACTTGGGGATGGTGGTGGACAGAACCCGCCTGTTCAAAGCGCACGTCCGTAAGGCGGCAGATAAGGCGGAAAAGGTTTCGGCGCAGCTGGCTAGGTTAATGCCCAACATCGGGGGCCCTAGAGAACACAGACGCCGTCTCCTAGCGGCGGTTATACACTCGGTGCTATTGTACGGAGCACCGACGTGAGCACATACACTGGAGGTAGTTCCGGTCAACGCGCGGGCCATTAATAGGGCGCAGCGAAACGCGCTGCTGAGAAGTATATGCGCTTACCGTATGGTATCGGAAGTGGCCACCAACATCCTGGCCTCTACCCCACCCGCGGACCTGCTGGCGACAGAACGAGCAGTGGCATACCTTATTAGACGCCAGCCCACGACATCGGCGGACCCAGCTAATGCGAATCCAGTCAGCCTGCGTGTCCGCACCATGGCGTCCTGGAGGAGGAGGCTCAAGACAGCCAACAAAGGGCTTTGGACGACAACCCTGATCCAGGACGTGCAGCGGTGGTGTGATCGTGGCCACGGTTTGATGGAATTCCATCTAACGCAGGCGCTATCGGGCCACGGCTGCTTTGGCAGCTACCTGCGGAGGATAGGGAAGGAGGAGTCCGCACGGTGCCATCATTGCGAAGCCACACTCGACGACGCGCAACACACACTGTTCCAGTGCGCGGCTTGGGAGGAGCAGCGCACGCGGCTACAACGGCAACTCAACACAGCGGTTAACGCGGAGAATATTGTCAACGCCATGCTAGAGAGCGAAAACAACTGGAGAGCGGTGGTGGCGTTCACCGGTGAGATCCTGAAACTCAAGGAGCTGGCCGAACGCGAACGCGAAAGAGCGGGAAGAAATTTAAATTAGTTAGTCGCTATGTATTATAGGCTGAATAGCCACAATTGGAGGGGTAGGGACCTCCACCTCTTTTTTGTAGACGCTATGCGTCATATATATCATTGTATATATTTGTGAAAATATTGTATTGTATAATTTGCATATTCAATAAACGATGCAGGGATCTTGAAGAAATGCCTAACGGCGTCCCCGAGGTTCCTGCGATTTGAAATCGTAAAAAAAAAAATAAAAAAAAAAAAAAAAAAAAGGGCTCTATTTTAAAAATCGTATGATAAGAGATAATACCACTGATAAGAAATAAAATTACTGATAAGAACACGCGATAAAGAGATAATGCAATGATAAGAATGATGATAAGAGATAAACAGTGATAAGAACATATGATAAGAGATAACAGCTGATACGAATCTAGGGCTGATAAGAATCTAGGGCGGAGGATTGGGAGGATCGCCCTTGATCCAGAACCTACATTTATATCCTACTTATTATTTCATAATTTAATATGATTCTAGCCATGTAATTATTAAATGGCATTTTGTTTGTAAGGAAGCTTTAAATATAAAATATGTTCAAACCTATATTTCATGAGAACAATAACTTTTGCCAACTATAAAGTACTACTGCTAACGCGGAACGTTGAATATTTGTGATTTCGGTTTCACTTCGCTTCATATTATGTGATAAAAAAAATGTACAGATGAACAAATAGAACTACGTGTTCCTCCTTGGTTGATTACAACTGTGAATTTTTGTTTGTTACTAATACCAATTTCTGACGAGTTTTTCGTGCATTAATTTAATTTTCAAATAATTACGAAACGTTAACAATCAAATAATTATGCAGGTATGTATTTAATGAACACAACTTTTACCATATTATATGTCGTGTAATTGTTATTTTTCCAAAAATTTTGTCATATATTTAATTTAATAATATACGTAATTAAATTCTCTGAGTAAATATTCGATCAATGTTGAAGTAAAAATATAGCAATTTCAAAATTAAAATTACTTACGTTTTTCTCCGGAGTTTGTTGTTTGCTTATAAACGCATCCTTAAACGAGTGGAATAGTGTTAAGGAGGTAGTTGGAATACCCTTGCAGTTATCGCATGCTTTTTCTTTGATACGCATATGCCAGTAGATTTTACATAATTATTATTGTTAATTTGTGTTTTAGATTTTTCATACACATTCACTAATATACCTGTCACGAATCTTCCATGTTGGATTTTTTAAATATATATTTTAAAAAATATTGATTATTAATTGATCGATTTGATTTTGAAAGATAACAAATTACAAAAATATTTTAATTGTTCACTATTTCTCAACTTACTTTAATGATATTTTTTAAATTTTCATTGGAACGAAATCAAATAAGTCCAAAAGGAAACGTCTTGTAAGAATTATTGATTACATAATATAGTGTGTTCGCAATGATGTTGGTTTGCGTGGCCATAATGATACTGGTAGTTTATATCGTTAATATTTTTTATATAAATTATTTAATATGATTCCAAAAGAATAAAAAATACTCGTGAAGAGAAATTATGAGACAGTTGCAAGGTGAATGGATGTCGTAATCCAAGGAACGCTGGACATTCACGCTTTGATATCAAATATTGATGGATAGGTTGGACGAAAATTTAGACAACCAATATTTTATATAACTCAGGCATTGAGCGGAGCATAATTGTTTTAGGGCATATCTGTAACGTTTCACTGGTTACACATTTTAAATCGAAAACGCTGTAAACGTTCATAAATCACATTATGTCGGTTACATATTCAGTCTAAAATAAAAATATGCGATATTGAAGGAAGAAGCGGTGCTAATACATATTTCATACGTTTATATAGTAATTGTCAATCAACATGTAGCCTAAGGTAAGTTTAGGCGGATAGAACTCTATAGCTTGTAAAATATTTAATATTCGTTAAACTGTAGAGTATTTTGTTTTGTGACTAACAAATTATGGCTGGCGGGGTATGTAATATATTGTGCATGCGTATAGAGTTGATAATGACGTAGAAACATATTGTAATATATATTTTTTTGGAATTTAATTTGGTTTATATTTCTTGTCAAAAGAAATTAAATAGGTCATGATTATGATTTAGATTCTAACATAAGCGAACGCTAAAGTTATTTATTATGTTTTGGACGTCCATCTTCAACGTCTGGCAATTCTGGTTAATAATTATTTCGACAGTCATCATTAGATCATCTGTCCGGATTTAGGATAGTTAGAATAAATTGGGAATTATTGTAGAAATCACAAATGAACTATTTTATAAAGATTGTAGTAATAAATTCTTTACTTTATTCTAGTAATTAAATCGAAGTATAATTAATAATTATTAAATAATTAAATTATTTTCGTGCAATATTATAACATAATATACAAAGAAAATTTTGTTAAATAATGACATTATTAAAAACTACAAATTTAATAAAAATATACTTGCTAATAATAAAACAAATTATAACTGTAATAATAATTGTTGTTTTTCTCAACTTAATGACAATGGAACTAACTTTCCCACGTTGCTTAGTAAAACCATTTCAGATATTTACTTATGAATGTCTATAAGTTTAAGGAAAAATATAATTATTTATTTTTATTTAGTTATACGTATGTAATGTTATTACTTCATTAGCATTAAAGTATGGATTTCTAAACGATGTTCCGTAAGCGCCTGAAATTTGATAAATATATTTAATAAACAATAAATAAATGTTCAAAAGGATTTAGTAAACAAACGAATCCCTTTAAAATTAAATAAATTTAATAATCACGATAACTCCTAAGCATGAACTCTCATAATATAAATATTATTGCCAACGAACAAACAGGTTATGTTGCTATAATTATAATAATTTTGCGTTTACATAATTAAAATATATTTTTTTTAAGCAGATTCGTAATCGAACGTTTCTAACGAAACAAATAAATTTATAAACGACCACTGTAAGAATTGTTTTATAAAATTGTATAGAATATTTTAAAATTCAATGGGTATTTTCAATAGAATTTTGTGACGGAAGAAAAATCTTAAATAAATTATTAGTTTAAAAAATATACGATGAATTACCATTTGATAGGGAACGTAACAGTCCTTGTAATGCGTTATGTAGAATAATTGCCCACGCATTTAATTCCATTATGAATATTTTTCTATGTTCCGTAGTACTGATTTGTTGATTAATATCATCCCAAAACTCACTTTGTACTGCATAATCTATACATTTAAAAATATTAAAAAGTTGTGATTATTTCGCTTTCGATTGTCTTAAAAGATTTTTCTGTATAATAAAATGTAATATGTGTAGGCGTGCAGTAATATATCAAAAGTATCAACAAAATTGAAGCTCGTACAAGAATATCTTATAAAAACACAGTAGTCGAAATAAAAAATATTTCTTGTAAGACTGCAATTTTCATAATTAGATATTACTCTATATAACGCATATTATAAT
Organism: Chaetogeoica ovagalla; assembly: GCA_032441825.1. Taxonomy (NCBI): domain Eukaryota; kingdom Metazoa; phylum Arthropoda; class Insecta; order Hemiptera; family Aphididae; genus Chaetogeoica; species Chaetogeoica ovagalla. The sequence goes on along the minus strand of CM063731.1, from coordinate 12,310,267 downwards.
TACATCCAATAAGTGAAGGAACGATTTTTTGGTTCTTAATTATTCGACCTGAAAAATTAAAATTTTGAGATGAAAAAAAAACTTTCAATTTATAGTAAGGGTGTATCAGTAAGAAGAATACAGGCGATACTGCTTAAAAATGCATAATTGTATCGCTTATAAAATATTCTAACTTACCGTTTTTAAATATTTGTGACGATGAAGATTCAGATTCAATTTCTGTGAATTTAACATATAAAATTACAAACGAAACAATTTTTATTTTAGTAAATGTTTAAATATTGAAATACAATTTTTTTAAATTATTATAAAAATAATTTATAAAAACCACATTAAGGGTAACAAACGTTATTTTAGACAATGGATAATAATTTGTGATACATAAAATATATTGTGTATTATACACTTAAAAGAACAAACTTTAAATTAATAATACACGCATGTCGTGACATTAATAATATAAGAATCAATCACTGCATTAATAATTAATTTGTAATTTAAATTTTACTGTTATAATTTAATTATTATTTCATAATGTTCATGATTATACTTAATTTTCATTTACTATAATTATTTACATATAATGTTATTACAATTATGCACATTAAATAATTATATACTTGTAATATATATTATATATATATATATATAAATCATGTTCATAGTCAAGTATTATTATAATTCCATTACCTTTCCCCTTGTTCTTCATTTCTAATTTTGTTTATTAATTCACTTATATTAGTATGAAAATTTAATGTTCAATCGTATATCATATGGAATTTATTATAACAATGTAATTTTAAAATTTTATATCTCTTTATATTAAATTGTTTAAATGAATTACTGAGATAATATTTTATAATTTTGTTATTTCTATAAATTCGAAAGCAATGATAAATCATTTTACAGTTAAAAAAATTTCAAAACTCTAGGACAATTAGTTTTGAAATTACATGAATTTCCACAACACGTAAAGCACAATTTATCAAAAAATATGAAATGCTTTTAAAAAAAATTGTGACAAAGGAACTTTCATGATTTTTCGAATACAGTAAAAGTAACGGAATGTCTAACATTGTATTACATTTTTACGTCTTAAAATCAAAAATTACATTATTTTTTTTAATCAAATAACACCAAATCTATAATTGCTATAAATAGCCCTAAATGGAAAAAAGAATTTTCGACATACTAGGATACTACATATGTGGTGAATATGTTTTATTACTATAACTATTAGATTCAAAATTAGGAAGAAATAAAATTTCGACGATATTGCATTTTTTCCGTTTTTATGTTTATTTTTCAGTAGTTTTAAATTTTTTTTTTAAGATGCTTTTGAGACAAAATGCTAAGTGACCTCACTATGGTATTAATTATGTGCGAAAAAATATGTGATTGTAAATATAAGAAAACTACTCATGGGAGAATTTTTGGATTCAGATATAAAAAAAAAATATCATTGTGAAACCAACACACATTCCTTGCTCAACTCAGAATATAAATTATACTGATGTTTATTTAAAAAATTTGAAATTAAATATATTATTTACTTGAAAGACTTTTTTTATTATTTTTCACTGTAAATAATAATTTGTTGTTATGTATTGTGTTTTCGTTCGGTAATTTATATGCTATAATTAATTTTAGTCTTCAAAAATATTACACAAATATCTTTACAATTATACAATAAATATATAATAAATGCAATCTTAAATGCTATTAAAACTTATTATTATTGAGAGACAATTATTATATATGTTTAAATATTATATCAAAATGGAACATTTGACTGTAAAAGTCAAGACATTGTAAAACAACTAAATATTATTAATCTGAAAACAGTGTTTCATAAAAATAAGATAAGTAATAACCTTATTTAGTTATACATATAATATAATAAATAATTAAATGTATTAAAAAAATTGAATTGCATATGAATCTTCCACAATTCATCATAAACGTATGAAAACGTATCGTCGAATATAGTTAAAACTCAGAATAATAAGATTAAAATCTCACTATACATATACGCGTATTCAAATAAAATAATTACATATTTTAAATTTGCTCTCCCACATTATTTGAAAATCTTGTTGAAACTCATTAAGGTCATAATTTATATATGATGACGAATCAGACATTGAGATTTCTTGAATTCTATCTCTGACACCTATAAATAGATTTTATTTATAATTAAATAAAGTAAGAATAAATTGTATACAATTTTAATATATTTTACTATAATTGTATATTTATTATAAAACGCGTGTAACTGAAAATGTGTTGTAATCAGTGATCAGTGGTCACTAAACATTTTTGTTAAAAGGCTATTGTTTGATTTAATGCGTACCATTTAAACTCTTGACAAGATGCATATGACCAATTAATTTATATACTTCGTAGAACAATGATATAATCATTTTCAAGAGATCGATTTCATGATTTCTCATATAGGGATCCCTTAAATTTTCAATCGTAATATTGGAAACTGTTTTCCAAAAAATAATAATAATATTAATAATAATAATAATAATAATAATAATAATAATAATAATAATAATAAAGTAATGTCAATAATGTAAATAAATAATGTAATGTTAAGTACACTGTATAAATTATTCTCAATCAGTGTAACATTTCAAATAATATGTGTTTATATAAAATCGATTCTTCACTTGGCTACCAAAAAACGCATAGTCAAATTGGCTTTCTAAAGTGTAATATAATATAATTTTTCAAGGAATTTAATGAAACACAAGAATTATTCTCCTTCCTTCCTTACTCGACGAATATTTGTTATATGATATTAATTCAAGTCGGCACTACTAGTATTACGGAAATATCTTTGTTGCAATTTGTATTATGAATATATAGGAAGTTAATACGCCTTGGATAATTGAAAACAATGTCTAAGTTTGGTACGGCACGAAATAAATGGGAAACCGTATTATTTTATGTTACACAAGGGCACCCGTGTCATTACACCCACTGAAATTGTCATTTTAATAGTCATTTTTTAAGTTTTTAAAGGTCATTTTATAAGTTTCGCACATAGGTACTAACATAATTTTATTATATTTACACATAATCGTATATTTTTGGAAAAGAAACGTATAAGGAGCTAATAGTAAATTGTCGGGAACCTTCAACTCAATTTTAGGACAAAATATCAAGTGCCTTGGTTTTGAGTACCAATTCAACTGCGCTAGCATAAACATCAAGAGCTAAGATATCCTTAATTTCAAGGGCATCCAAAAAATCATTGAACCGTTTAATAATGAATTAATTGTAATGGCATAAATATAATACATTTCTTACCGTCGACAGTATTTAGTATATAAATCATACCGGTCATTAAATCAACTAAAGCTTCACCAATAACATTCACAAAAACTAGTTCTAAAATTTAAAATAAAAACATTTCTCAATAATAAATTAATAATTTAAGCGATATGCTTGTCATATGCTAATTTCAAAAATGTCCGCTGCTTATTTCCTATTAAATATTTCGTAAAAACTAACACTAATTAAAGAGGCAATTAAATTGGTTATGCAGTAAATCTGTTAATAGAGATTAAAGAATATATATATATATATGTATGTATTTATACAAAACCTGTTTGGTAATTCAATGGATTAAGATATTTCAATTCATCTGCAATATTAAAATATATATATTATACTACACGCGAGTATATAACAATAAAACATTAATTTTAATCAAAACTTGTTAATTGTTTTTTGCACAAGGTGGAAAAGATTTTGAGAAAATAGTTTTTCTTCAAATTTATGGGTGATTTTAAATTACCGAATAGGGAAACTTTTGAGGAATACATATCAAAGAAAGTGCGAAATAGATTCAATTTGTTGTTATTAGAACGTAACGCATGACGAGATTATCCAAGCATTATTTCTAGTCAAAAATGTGTGCACAAAAAATAAAAAAAAAATTAAAAATACATAACATTGTAAAGCCAAAAGCTTTCTTTTCTTGCTTCAAATCTAAAGTATATTAAATGTGTATATAAAATGAATTTTAATTCCGTAATAATTATATATTAAAATATATTATATTATGGTATATATTATACACAAACCTTCTGTTATCAATGCGAAAATACTTCCATAATTGGACAAATATGTAATTTGATTCAATAGATTGTAACCATAACTTTCCGATTTTTGAGATACTATATGTATAATAACATAAAATTGAATACATATGAAGAAAAGAGCATTCAATACCTTAAATTGTGTTTAAAAATATTTGTTGACTTACGAGAATCTAATGTATTTTTACAAAACTCAAATGTTCTTTCCAACATTATTGATTTATCCGATGCGTCTGTATCTGAACATATGATTTTAAAAACTTTTCTCGCTGAAAAATATTCATAGATTTAAGCACAAAATATACTTTAAAATTTGGAATAATAATTTATGTATATACACGGACAGTTCACAATTAATTATAGGTAATTTAACCCTTAAATGGTCACCTGATAATTGTTACATAGACAATCACGTCGGGTCATACTGACCCGCATTTTGAATTTCTTAAGTTTCGTTACTACATGATGACATTTACAAAATTTCAAACTGAATGTATTGATAAAAAATAACTTTGTATTATAAATTATTTATTTTACTAGTTATATATTGAAAAAAAAAATAATTAAAACAATTTTAATGCATAAAAATAATCGTTATAGAATAATATGTTTACAAAAAAAAAAAATTCTTTCTATACTTTTTTTAATCCACTTAATATTAAGAATAAATGATTTATAATTGAAATATATTTTTTGTAGAATTTAAATATTATCTTCACATTGCAATCAAATAATAGCCGAGTGAATTTTACAAACATTTTGTTTACATATCTTACAAATATCACTATACTTATTGTCTTTCGTGCTTGTACAAATATTACATCTTTTACGTTTTCTAGATGCCCTTGTATTGTCAACTTCATTTGTTTCTTGTTGTTTATTTATTCCTTGATTACCCAAATACATCCATATTTTTTATCTAAGACTACGTAATATGTGAATATTATTTTTTCTTCGAATTATATGGTCAAGTGTAAGACTTTTGGCAAGATTTTTCAAAAATATCCTTCTTTCAATTGTTTCTTTCGTGTTACTTTTGAAAACAATATATGCATTTAGAGCAGAGACGTTTATAAAATGATTAAATATAGCTAATGGCCACCTTTTAGTTCTTCGACCAACATTATAATTGCTGCAAAGCTGATCACATGTATCTACCCCACCTTTAGTTGTGTTGTAAAAAGTTATAATTTCTGGTTTTTTTTTTTTGCACCCGTGTCATTATCAATTAAATTCTTCAATTAAGTACTTCGCGAACAGCTGAAAGTTTATCAGTCTTTTTTCTTTCATCTCTACTGTTTATGTTATCAAATCGAATGCAAAGATATAAAAATAAAAAACGTTTATAGGACATTGCTAAAGAAAAAATAGAAGGCCCATCTTCATCCCATAATTCTTTAACATTTAAATGAGCTGCTCTATAAACGCCAGACATCAATAATAAACCAATAAAAGCTGTAAGTTCTATAATATCCGTATCTTGAGCATCCACAACTCTCTTATAATTTAATCGTATCTTCAATATATATATATTTGTATTTTGTACTAAAATATCCATTAATTCCTCATCATAATACAATTTAAATGCGTCATGTGGTGTTTTAGCATTTTTAGCTACACCTTTAACTCCAGGTAAATGAATAATTATATTATGTTGTCTCGTCCGACCATTTATTTTTATCGGTTTTTTATTCCATTTGGTATTTTTATCCTTACTAAAATAAAAAATATTTGATTCACTTACGTCATTATCTTCGCCGTTATCTGAAGACGACATACCTAAATCTGATTCAGTGTTATGCTCACTTTCCTCAACATTATCTTCGTCGTCTTCTGATTCATTATCAGACAATGGCTCTTCTTCTTCTTGTCTTAAAAGTTCTGCTTGTAACTCGCTATCCGTGAAAAATGTAGTCATAATCTAAAATTCTAAAAAAAGTAAATACCACATATTTATTAAATATAATAAAACTAATAATGATATATATAAATATAATAATTATTATATTAAAAAGTACTTACTATACAATAATGTAATTAATATAGATTACGAGACGTAAACAATTGTGTCGGGTCCTACGTCGGATTTTCGTGGTACGCTAAAAGTCGTGTCGGGTCAATCGTTTTATTTATTCAGTGCACGAACGGTCGTCTCGGGCCAAATTCAAGACTTAACTGGTATAATAATCAACTTGTGGATAATTTGACACTTCACAATGTAGATAAAAAAATGAAAAGAGATTACGTGAAGTTCAGTTCATTTCACAATTACTGAATCTAAAAATAGCAAGTTTGAAAAAAGACATCGGGTCTTTATGACCCGACGTGACTAATTAAGGGTTAAATCCATTTTTTATTATTTTATTTAGAAGTATTTAAAGTCTGTATTGAAAATAGTACAATGGTATTTTATGTATAAGCGTTATGACACGATGGAAAAGAGGAATCCATTGATAGTAATTAAAAAAAAAAACATTATTTTTTTTCTGGTTAGCGAGTGAGTAAATCACGAGACAAGTTTCGTTTAAGAGTCTAGGAGGATAATAATCCATTTATAAAAAAAAATTAATTGACGTGTAAAGTATTTATGACGTATCAAATTTTTAAGCGACTTTTTTTCTACAATTAGAACGTTTCAAATTATTAAAAGAAAAAATTTGATGAAAACAATTCGACCTTGGAGGCCGTTTTCAAAACTTATTAATAACAATACATGTTAATTTTATAAAAACAAACGATGACATATATTACAAATTAGATCGATACCTTGTGGCGTGATTAAATTTTCAATTTCTTTTCTATCAAATTTGGAACCATTCAACGTGGAATCTTTATCGTACCGTATAATTTCTTCCGAAAATTGACTGTTAACCCACACTAATCATCAAAAAGTTTCATATTAATGCGTTATTTAGAATTATTGTTTTGCAATTAGCATACAGTTTAAATATTGTAGTTAAACAACTAGAGATATTTCATTAGTTCGCATGAAATAATTTAAACTCACCCAACAAATTCCCAATTATGTGTCAATTTTATTTCGAATTGTAATTTTATTTGGGAATTGAAATTTAATCTACTTTTTTAAATTATATTGCACTCAATGTATAAATGTAAATAATAAATACAAGTGTTTAATTGTAAAAATATTTTCATATTTTTTTAGAACGTAATAATGTTGTATAAATTTATATATATATATATTATATAAATTATATAGGAAAATTGTGCAAATATTTCTAAGAAATAATTTTCTTTTCGGTACAGTAAAAATCCACCCAAACAACTCAAGGGCAATATTTATAATTATATTGTACACTGTAAAAGTATCATTACAATTAATACGTTTTATTTTTTACTTTGTATTTTATCGTAATTTTCCCAGTTATCCGATGTTGAAGGATTATCCAAATATACATACCCTAGAAAATTATATTGTAGTGTATTTTAATGTATTGATTTAATAATGATTTTTACAAAAATTAATATAAATTAATTGAGCATAGAAATTATATTTAGAACAGATCATTTAAAACATTAATTTTATGCTCAGACTCCAAAGATATGTTATAAATAGTTAAACATCAATGCGTCATTCAACATTTTATCGGTACGATACTTAGGAAATGCTTAAGATGCAACAGTTTTCAATTTCTTTTTTAGGATACTACAGCATTTGTCGACCATACGGAACCTTATGTTCCGTGTACCAAATTTGATATTTAAATTCGACTGATTAATATTCAATACATAAAAATACATAGGATATATATTCTGACTAATAGTCATATTTTTTTAAAAGTGTATAATTCATATTCCATAAAAACAAATAATAAACTAATTCTGTAATATGTTGATACTCGTTAAAGCATCGCAGTGGCGTCTTGATTTAAAAATCATTTTATTTATTTATTAAATTTTAATGATACTTACAGCCATTTAGGTGGAGGAGTGTGTGATATACGAGACTTAAATCTCTCCCTAAATTTACTTCAAATGGCCCTATTCGACCTAATATATAAACAAATTTAATTATTCATTTTATTAAGCTTTCATTAAATTATATATTTGGTTGAGGTATACCCAACAAATATAATATCAACTAATCGTATATTATTAATTTCGTAATTCCTTATGTTTATACAAATATTGAAACGTATTTCTCAAATAAATTACCATTGTAAACATTTAAATGCATAAGTATTCTCTGAATACTACTGTATATGGATACGTAGCACACCAGATTGAATTCATCTAAAATCACATAATAAATATGTATTCCAGTATTTCAATGTACTTACGCATATTTTATACTTTTGTATTGCTATTTTTAAAGTATAATTAAGAATGCGCTTTAAAATAGATAAATTCTATAATTTTGATTATTGACATACCAAAATATATGTGTATAATATTTATATAAAAGATACTATTTATTGTTATTATTATTGATTGCATTCTAAAGGATTTTTGAAATTTTTTTAGATACACTTATCGTATTAAGTTGCGTTCACACTATGTCGCTGAATTCCATTTGGCTCGGCTAATTGCAAAACCATACATGATGAAGTCATGATCGTTGACATGTACTAGCTGGACAATCTCTGTCGAGCGTTATGCCGACAGATATTGCTCGAGTGTCGGTCTACTTCAATGAAACCCGAAAAAAACAATTAGTGTGTACGTGCTAACTGGCCTCACTCGGCTCAAGTCGTGATCAATCGTATCAATCGATTTATTTATAATAATATCAGTAAACACCAATCCAAACAACATTTTTATTATATAAAAGCACATAATAACATTTAGATATAGAATTTAATTTATGTTTTGACAATAATCGCAATAAATTAGTTATTGTAGGTGCGCGTCACGTAGTTTTCCATAACATTTTAACTATTTAGACAAACGTTATAGTTACGTAATAATGAAACGTCCATTATTCAATGTTTATTATAATAATACTATAATATAATTTATATATTAGAAAAATTCGTTCAATTTATCAAATTTGATTTTTACCAAATGATCGTGATTCAAAATTATTCATAAATCCTAAAAAATATTTACATTTAATAATTATTAATCGTGTCATATATGCGTGTGTAAAATATTTATATACATTTTTATATCTAAAATCTCAGGTATCGTTTATATTAATGAAAATGTACGCATACATATTATAAAACTCAACTAATATTAATTTAATGGTTAAATAGACAAGTATATTTATTTCAATTTAAGAAAGTGTCCAGTTAGAAATTACTGTTTTTTAAGGTTCCTACGGAGTTTTTATGGGTTTAAAATGTCTATAGAAATAATGTACAATGTAAAATTTTTCAAAACAAAATTGGTGGTCTTGAAAAAAAATCAGTGAAAAGCATCCTTTGCAATATTTTTAATTGTATATAAATGTTCGTCTGTGTTTTACAGTGGATATCATGGTTGTAGGTACTTAATATTGCGTCCTCTTGGTATCAAAAGTTATCGTTAACCAACACAGAACTTAATGGAGCATTTATTTTATAAAGATTTCGATAAAGATTTTATAACGTATTCGAATAATTTTTCGTTAAAAATAATCAGTAATAATAGTATTATATTATATTTTTGCATTTTTATTATTTTAATTTTTTAATTTCTTAAATGCTGCGCCCGGGGCACAGGCATCCTGACTACAGCTCTGCAATGGATGAAAAAAGCAATTCTATTCTTCTGGATCTCACTGATAGATAGAACATTTTTCGAGGAAGGTATACGTGTATTACTTTTTTAGAATAATCAGTGTATGTTTTGTCTGCTATTATGTAAAATTTAAGGAATCAATTGTTGTTGAACGTTTTCTTAATGTCCTGTTATACCAGATAGTGGCCATTTAAATTTAAATTATTGTTTGTAACATCCATTGAACCCTTCATGTAAAAGGACTTGAAAAAATAAATTTGAACTTCCCAACGTATCCTTACGTTTCCATTCTTAATTCTTACATCCTATCCAAATCCAAACACAAACCTATAATTTTTATTTATTCTTTTTATGTATCAAATTTTACTTTATATAAATAGTAATACGTAGTTTGTACTTAACGTTATAAATATTTTTAAGTTTTATATTATTGTTAATAATTTTTAAATCAATGCCTGTTTCGAATAATACATGATATTTAAAATTTTTAAAGTAAAATTTTGAAATAACTTACCTGAAATGTCATTTGTGCATTGAGCACCTATAAGTGTACAAATTATAGTACATATTAATATAATTGTAGTAGTTAAATATTATATTATATAGTGTATCACATGCGTTTAATAATTGTTTATTGAATAAAACAGATATTACACCTAAAATTCTGAAAATTTGGTAATGTTGTTCAATCCCGAGTCGAATGTTTTGAATCGTCGTATAAAAAAATTACTTAATTGATACATATTATCCTTATTAAAGAAGTACAACTAATGCAAGGCATTTTTTTCCTTGTATATTTATTTACATTTGGATTAAGCAATATGATTTAATATTTGAAATTAACAGCAATGATAAAACTAAACTTATTGAATTTCATTGTAATAAATTGCAAATAATATATAAGTCGGAAATTCGATTCATATATTTTACATACCTTTATATTCTCCGAAAATTGATAATATAGTAAATATCAAAATAATTTTTACAATCATTTTTGAATGAAAATAAATCGTATTTCTTTTCAACAACTATTATTTGTACGATCGTAGTCCTAAGGGAAATAATTAGACATATAAATATACATAAAAATCTAAGAAAAAGCTTGAACGTATCGATATTTATTTTTTGTTGATGATAATTGATAAATTATACTGTATGTTATATATATATATATCTCACCGGTTTTTTTTATTCTATAATGAAATATAAAAATAATATATCTAATATTTATATTATTGATAAAATAAATTGGTTATACATATAAAATTAAATAATTTTGTTATTAATTATAATCGTATTGTTTCATAATTTAATACAATTTTTTTAAACTAATTTAAAAAATAGTTTTATATTTGTAAGCAAGCTTTAAATATAAAATATATTCTTACCTATTTCTTGAAAACAATAACTTTTAACCATTTCTTATACTACTTGTAACGTGAAACTTTGAATATATATGATTCGGTTTTATTTCGCTTTATATATTATGCGATAAAAAAAAATGTAGTAATTGAACAAATAGAATTACGTGTTCTTTCTTGGTTGATTAAAATTGTGAATTTTTATTTGTTACTAATACCAATTTCTATTGAACTTTTCACGTATTAATTTAATTTTTATCATATGACGTTAACAATTAAATAGTAATTGTTGGTACGTATTTACTGAATACGAATTTAGTTGAAATGTCTGATTGATAAACTTTGACCAATATCACGCATATGAGTTTTATTTGATATTATTTTAATTAGTTTAATTTTCGTTAATTGAAATTTCAAAGAAATTCAAGTGGATACACTGCATTAGGGTGGTTTTTATTTTTTAACATTTGAATTTTTTTTGCTGGACCCTTCCATTTTTTTTGTTACCACAAAAAAGTAAATCGTGTTAAATTGGGTCATAATAACTCATCTTCTTCCCATGCCACAGGAGGGTTGAAAAATTGCGAAAGTGGGTAGTTTTACAGTTTTTAGAATTTTATTTTAAAAATATAGGATTTTACACTAAAATATACAAAACTTCAATTGCAGAACTAAATACTTGCCATAAAAAACTTTCTTATAATAATTCTTGTAAATCTATTACATTTTAAGAAAAATTATAAAATATAATATATTTCGTTTAATTGGAGAAATTGGTTCTTTACATTGATTTAAATATATTTGTCTTTATGAATGAAGGCACAATAAAATATCTTATATATAAATTATATAGTATTAAAAAAATATGTGCATTCAGTTAAAAGGTTCTTTAAGCAAATTTTATTTTTACAGTAGGATTTATGTTAGATTTTGTTGACTATAGTTAATTTATTTGTTAAAAATGCCACCACAAACTATTTTTTTTTTTTGATTGGTTCAATGGATAATTAAATTCTTGGCAGCAAATTGCCTACATTAAGAGATTGTATGAAAGTCCTATTTTTTAATATGCGAATAGTGAAAATTAATTTATCGGAAAGTACCTATTTAGTTATTGACGAATGTACCATATTTTGGAAAAAAGCTCGGATTCCGACTACAGATCGAGCAGATTGCATGAAGAAATTTAAAAAGTCATATGAAATATGGCGTAGTATTGATAAACGTAAAAAATGAGAAAGTGAAACATACAAATCCCAGATAAAAGAGTTCGAACAAAATTTAGACAACTTATTTGATATTGCACACGCAAATGCATTTGATATCCTTAAAATCGAATTGGATAAAGTATCCAATTAGTATTATATTAATTAGTTAATAATTCTTAGTATTTTTTAATTTATAATTATATAAAACCTATTGTACCAATAAACCAGCTTACCCAATGGAATTTTTGTTAACTATATTTTTTTGCAACATGTAATTATGAATAATTTTTATGTAGTATATTTAATTGTACATTCATTCATACGGACAAATATAATTAAGTAAACGTAAAGAATCTATTTTTCCAAATAAATCAAATATATTATATTTTATAATTTTTCTTGAAAAGTAATAGATTTACGAGAAATATTAAAAGGAAGTTTTTTATAGAAAATATTTAGTTCTATAATTCAAGTTCAGTATATTTTAGTGATAAATACTATAATTTTAAAATAAAATTCTAAAAACCGTAAAACTACCCACTTTCGCAATTTTTCAACCCTCTTGTGGCACGGAAAGGGGATGAGTTATTAGGCTCAAATTAAACTCAAAGTATTTTCTTATCATAATGAAAAAAAGGAGGGTCCAGCAGCATCAAAACCATAAATAATTTTTTTCTTCTATATCTAAGGACCACCCTACACTGCATATACTAAAATGTGATAATTATTATACCAAACGGAAGATCCATTTTTTTTACGCTCTAATAAATTGAAAACAATTTGTTAATATTTATATTGTTTATACTGAAAATAATTTTATATATTTATATATATATATATATATTTATAAATAGTTACCATATGAACAATCTTCTTTATTAGAAATTAGTTAACAGCCCTTAATTAAGCCCATAGGTAAACAATTGCATATGAAATGTACCATTTCCAAATGCTTGAACTTTTGTAAACTTTTAAAGTCTTTCATAATATTGTTCTTTGAAAACAACGATATAACACATAGTTTTACGTGCAAAATAATAAATAATACCACTTTGAAATGTCTGTGTAATGCCAACATTATCTGCTTAAAAGACGTTCGTATTAAACCAGTATATCTCAGATTTATCTTCTTTTTCTTGCTTATGAAAAATTCGCAAGTGATTTCTAATTCTCAGTGATTATACGATTATCGTATTTATTTAGTTCTACTTATAATATTACATTCGAAATTCTTGCTTTCCTTCCTATATGCATATATAGTAATTTAAAAATTTTAATAATTATTACATATATTTGTAATGTTCAATTTTGTGCAAAGTTAACTTTAAAATCTCTATCTAAAACTTGTAATATTACATGCTTATAAAAGGACGTTCACAATACACCGTGAAATATCCCCTTTTTTCAATTTATTTTAAAAGGTGAAATCTCATATCGATATTATAATACATAACTTTAATTTTATTTATTGATTAAACGAAAAATTATTTTATACAATAGAAAAATGCGTACCCCAAGATAACTATAAAACCTACGATATATAAATATGTTGTTGCTTGTTAAGAAACAAGAGAGTGAACAGGAACGCCGTTGTACAATACAATCAGTATTCACTGCGGAATATATTAGACTTGGAGTATGCGATGGTACACAGAACACGGCTGCATAAACTCGGAACGGAACGTTGTTGGATACACGGATACTACCACGAGGAAAAGGCGATTGACCAACTTTAAATTTTCACCTAATATGCTGTACTAGTTAATATAATGAGAAGTTTTTATTGAAATACTTAAAATTATTCATAAACTTTACAAATATTAATATATTCTATTAGATATGTATTGTTTTATGCATGTTATTGTGAACTATGATTTATATTTTATTAATTTAATTCATATTTTAATTATTTTGTTTCTATTGTCCGTGGGTTGACCAAAGCCAAAATGATGTTGATTCTATTGCCATCTCTTGATGATTTTTTAAAATCAAATGACCTGTACAACACAATTAAAAAACAAAACTAAAATGTCTGACTTATTTGTCCACACTTATTTCAATACTCTTATATTTGTATATATGTAAGTAATTAAATTATAACTTATGGCCGTTAAAACCGGGTTAGGAAATCATTAAAAAAAAAAAATTAATTTTAATAATAATTATTATAATTTCTTTTATTTATTTTCATAATATTTATAATGTTTAGTGTTTTGCATAAAAATAACTAAAAATTTATCTAGAATTATTCTAGATAATGATAAAAATGTAAAGTTTTTTTTCTATTAGATTAAAACAAAATACTATAGTCCCTGAAACTTGCATAGACAGTTATATATGTATGAAACGTTTTCGTGTCCAAACAAATAAATAGGTAATATTTATGATTTAGATTCCAAAATGAACGAACGCTAAAATTATTTATTATTTTTGGTACGTCCTTCTTCTTCAACTTGCCATCTCCATTGATAAATTGGTCCGATAGTCGCCGAGTAATCCGTCCGGGTTTAGAATTATCGAATAAATCGAAAATTATTGAAGAAATTTCATATATATTATGAGTTTATGAAGAATGTAATAATAAATACACTACTCTATACCAGTGATTGAATCAAAATATAATTAATAATTACGAAATAATTAAATTGTATTAATATTTCATTATAATATTATATATATATATATATATATATTTACGAAGAAAATCTATAAATAAATAAAATACCAAATAATACCACAAATTATAATAATAAATGCATTTTTCTCACGTTTTGAATTACAATGGTAACATTTGCCTAGTTGATTATTAAAACCATTCCAGATATTCGCTTATGAATGTCTATATAATTTAAAGAAAATATTTTATTATTATTATTATTATTATTATTATTTATTTTTAAGGAATTATTACGTCATTTGGGTCGAAGTTCGGATTATTGTAAGATTTATCATAATTGCCTGAAATTTGATAAATATTTATTAAAAAATTGTTCAATGAAAAGTATTAAACAAACGAATTATGAATATATCTACATAATTAAGTAAAAATCGAATATACACGTTGTAAGAATCGGCATTGCCTAAGCATGAATTCTCTATAAATAATTTAATATTTTATAGTATAAATAGTACTGTCGTCGAACAAATATGTATTTCGATACTTTTAAAAATGTAATCGAACATTTTTTACGAAATCCGACCACTGTTGAGATGTTATATGAAATTGTATAAAATAACATTTTCAATTTGAATACAGGTCCAAATCCTAACCTAATTTAAAATTGTATGACAAAATTACCTTCTGATAAGGAATATAACAATTCACTTGATATTCCATGTAGAACATTTGTCCATGCATTTAATTCCATTACAAATATTTTTCTATGTTCCGTATTACTGATGTGTCGATGAATATTATCCCACGAATTACTGTATACGGCATAATCTACACATTTGAATATTTAATGGCAAAATTATTGAAAAGCAAATTTGTAAATAATATTATTGATTATATCGCTTTCTATATTGTCTCAGACAATTATTTATCTAATATAGTACACAATATAACATGTGTAGATAATACACATGTAATTATACACTAAATGGAAATAAAAGCTTTTACAAGAATATAATAATATAAAATCACGGTAAACGGAATAAAAATTATTCCGTGTAAAATTGAAGTTTTCATAATTACATCCAATAATTGACGGAACGATCATTTGGTTCTTAATTAATCGACCTGAAAAATTTAAATTGTTGATATTAAGGTAAGATAAGTTTGTAATTTAATACACATTATAAGTATCTGTAAAAAGTAAAAATTGTCTTTTCTCACTATAATATGTATATATGTTTTAATTGTTGTAACTATTTGTTTTTACAAAGTTTCAAAATAAAAAAAAAAAACGCAAGATGAAAAAAAAACGTTCAGTTTATAATATAAACATTGTGCATTGTGCTACGTACGTAGCTCAAATTTAACGCATTTATAAAATTATATATTATGTAGTGGCTGAACTGCTGAAGTAATCAGCTGTAGATACGTCGACCCAAATGATTTCTCCATCATGGCATACTTCGAAACATATAATATAGACAAATCGATTTTTTATCATTGAAGAAACACGACTCCTTTTAATAATAATAATAATAATAATAAGCTTAGTCTCATTTATTACAATATAGAAATTGCATACAATTCTATGTCTTTTCTATAATAGTTATGCGTATATGTGATTTTAATATGTATTAGAAATTTAATGGTGAATAAAAAAAAATCGAGTTCTAGCCGAGTAAGAAAACTATTCACGCTACTGCCTATAAATGCATATTGTAAAGTTTAATAAATTATTTTAACTTACCATTATCAATTGGTGAAGGTTCATAAGCTAGTGCTATTTGTATGAATATAACACATAAAATTCGAAAATAAACAAATTATATTATAGTCAAATGCTTAAATATTGAAATACAATTTTTTTAAATAACTATAACTACGAACCATAATTTAATTATACGCATATGTCGTTATGTCGATAATAATATAAGTATCAGTCATTCCATAAGTAATTAATTATTCGGTTTGAATTGTACGATTACGATTATTTCATAATGCTCCTTGATTATATACGTATTCTTATGCTACTTAAAAATGTCGATATTTATCAATTTTAAGCGTATGATAATCAACATCATTTATATCGGTGTTATAGGGCTAGGTTAGCAACTATAATTTTATTATACTTATGACTTATAAGTGCACTTATTGCGCACTTATGCACAATTATTTTATTATACTTATTATACTTAATAAATAATCAAATATATATAATATATAAAAAAAAATCACATTCATATGTACGTAATACATAATATTACCTTTGCCTTTGTTCTTCATTCCTAAGTTTATTAATAATTTCATTTATGTTAGTAAGAGAATTTAGAATTCAATCGTATGTGAAAAGAAATTCGTTAAAAATTTTTATAACAATGGAATTTTTAATTTTATACTTAATTATTAAAATTATACACACGTATTTATTTAAGAAATATAATATATAAAATATCATTTACTCGAACGACTGTATTCATTTCTATTCACTGTAAATTATAATTGATTAATATTTATCGTTTTTTTTTTTTGTTTTTTGTTCGCAAATTTATATGTATTATGTTTAATAGTGGTTTTGAAATGACTAGATGACTATCATCACTATTATATAATACTATGTATCAAATTTGTAATGAATGTTAATAATAAATAATTTTTACTGAAAAATGAATTATCATAATATATATTATACACCAGTATTATAAATATATCAAAATCATAAGATTAAATCCTACTATACTATACGTAGATTTAAATAAAATAATTACTTCCAAAAAATTTGTTCTCCCATATAATTCTAAAACGGTTAATAAATTCATTATAATCATAATTTACATATGATGGCCAATTAGACTGTTTGATTCCTTGAAGTTCGTCGACAACACCTAAATAGATTAGATAATTTTTTTAAATAAAATATGAATAAAGTGTATACAATTTTAAATATAATTTTAGTATATTTCACTATAATTTTGTATTTATTACGAAACATGTAAAACATATAATGTATGACAAATAGTGATCACCAACAATTTCTGATGATATCCCTGTTTAATACAATTCAGCTTACCCTCAAAATCCTTTATACGATGTGTATGTCCAATTAATTTATGTGCGTTGTAGAATAACGATTTAATCATTTTCAAAAGGTCGATTTCATCATTTTTAATGCTGGAGTTCTTCAAATCTTTCGTCATTATATTAGAAACTATTTTCCGAGTAATAGTAATAAATTAATTAGAATAATTATGATAATGGTAAAAAAAAGTAATAGCAGTAATGTAAAGTCACTTTATAAATTATTCTCATTATATTGAAACAAAAACAAGTCATCCGTATGTTGTATATATAGATCAAATAAAATAAAGGTTTAATAGTAAATAATGTTTTTATATTATAAAATAATATTTTCATTATTGTTATTTTGTTATAAAACCATAATTCTATTTTTAGTAATATCACATTTTAAATAAAAAAAGTATTGTCCTTTTTTTGTCTCAAAAAAAAACATCCACTTAACCTATTTTATTTGAATTTTTTTTTGTTCTGATGAATTATTTATAATATGTTAAAAATGATTTATATTTCTTACCATCAATTGTATTTAATATATACACCATGCCTCTTAATATATCTTGCAAAGATTCATCAATTACAGTAAAAAAAACTATTTCTGAAATTTTAACAATTAAAATATTTCAACAATAAATTAAATACACGAGCAACATGATTGTCATATGTTAATCTGTAAAGTAACAACTTTTTTTAAAAATGTGTCATAAAAATTTATAATTATAAACGGGCAATTATTTGAATATACATTTTGTTTTTAAACAAATCATTTCTGAGCGATGTAAATTAATAAAATGATCCTTATTCACAAAAACAATTGGTAATTTATAATAATTACAATAAATTATAAACCAACTATTTTTTACGTTAAAAAATAAATATAAAAGATACAAACGTTGTTTGTTCAAATCCTGGTGAGTATAATATTGATATTCACCTGAAATATATTAAGATTTAATATAAAAATATATATTTTTGTATAAATGAACATTAAATTATAATATTTTGAAATATATAAATATTAAAATCATAGATTATAATAGTTATTATACATATATATTATAAAAAAACAAGAGTATTTTTAGAAAAATTAATATTATACACCAGAAAAGCACGTGAAAACGTAAATAAAAAGATTAAGAAATAAATACAAATAAAGAAAATTAATGAAACGTTTTCAATATTCAATAACCAACAATTTGTACGTTTATAAAACTATATTTTTATGTTATAAATTATAAATAAATAACACGTAAATGTTAGTATTTTTTTTAGCATTTTTCTTGATGTATATTTCAAATATAATTTTTGAGCACTTTTCGGGTAATCAGCGCTACTAATGGCGTTCTCGAGTGGCGTATATTTTTTAATCAACAAATGAACATGAATTTTTAACACAACTTATAAATTAATCTTACTAATGTCATAAAAACAAACCGTTTGTCATCAGTGTAAAAATACTTCCATAATTGGAGAAAAATGAAATTTCATTTGTTAGACTGTTAATGAAATGATACGGTTGTTGAGATACTACAAAAGAATAAAGTAAATAAAATCGTCTATATAAATACAAATAAATAATAATAGCATACGATAATTTATATCGTATTGAAAAATATCTGTCCACTTACGAGTATCTAAAGTACGTTTACAATAATCAAATGATTCTTGTATCAACATTGATTTTTCCGATACATCTAATTTTGAATAAATTATTTCGAAAATATATTTTGCTGGAAAAAAATGCGCATTAGATTATGTCATATCACGAATATTCGATTCCATTCTTCGCAAGCGTTACAAATCGCCCAATGTGTAATGCCGACACAAATGTTTAATTTTGTAATAAATAATGTGTAATCGATTATTATTCAGTACATTTATTTAATGTAAAAAAAATAAATAAATAAAAAAATTCAACGCAATTCATAACGCGGCATACTAGTTCGTATTGACAGAAATTAATTATTATGACGAAATTCGAAATCCAAATTAAATAGATTGAGGTGTTGAAATAATTACGACGGATCCGAATTCTTAAGTAATTCTGTTTCAACCGTTAGAATGTTTCGAATTCTTACAAGAAAAAATAAACATTTGACGATAACAATGATTACCGGTCGAAACAATTTTCTCGACACATTATGACAACAATTCGAGTTGAGTTTATAAAAAGCAATAATCATTATAATATACAAAAATGCGATTTATACCATGTGACGTTTTTAAATTTTCAATTTGATTCGTATCAAATTTGGAACCATTTAACGTGGAATCTTTATCGAACTGTATTAATTCGTCCAAATACAAATTGCCAATCCAGCCTAATCAAAAGTATTCATAGTAATTATCATCATTTATCATCGTGAAATTAGCATACAATTTAATTATTGTAATTAAACAATTAGTAAAATATCAGTAGATCCATGGAATTATGCATAGTCGCCAAACACATTCTTAATTATGTTATAATTTTATTTCGATATTTTGATTTAATTTATTTTTTATTAAATAATTATAATACATTATATAAGTGTAAATAAAATATAAATATATTTAAATTGTTTATTAAACGTAATTTTATCAGATAATTTAAAAAAATTAATAAATCTAATAATTTTAATGACGTGGTATGAAGAAATTTTCAATATTTACGAGAAAAAGAGTATTGGACGAATATTTTTTTTAAAATAATTTTTTTTATGTGTAACGGAAATGGTATCCATCATAAATCCATACAAACTACTGAATGGTAAAAATGATATTTTATATTTTGTAAAAATATCATTACAAATGCTTTAACATTTTATATGATTTGATTTATTTTTTACTTTTTATATTATTGTAATTTTTCCAATGTTCCGTTGCTGACGTGTTTTCCAAATAAAAATACCCTAGAACACATTGTTCACTTTTATTGTATTCGTTAAATAATGTTTTCGATAATAATTCAAATAAATTAATAGTACATAGTAATAATTATATTTGAAACTGGATAGATATATCATTGAAAATGCTGAAATACGAACCTTATTCGCACACGCCAAGGACGTGTTATTAATAATAATTAAATATCAAAGTTTGATTCAACGTCTTATAATCGATGTGATACTTAGGAAACGCTTATATGTAATCGTTTTCAATCTATTCTTAACCAGAACCATCTGTCGATCCTAATGGAGTTTTTTGTTCCGTGTACAAATTTGATATTCGAAATTCGACAGATAGGTATACATAAAAACGATGTACATCGTGTCTAATAATAATCCCTATTTTTTTCAATAGATATATATTTTTACTTAAATACGTATAAAAACATACGATATACCAATTCTCTAATATTTAATACTCGTTTAAACATCACAATGACATGTAGATTTAAAAAAAAGTTTAATTTGTTATATCTTAATGATACCTACAGCCATTTAGATGCAGCAGCGTATGATATATGCGACCTATATCTTTCGCTAATGTTGTTACAAGAGTTCCTATTCGACCTAATATAAAAACAAATAATTATTCGTTTTATTAATATATCATTTAATTATATTTGGTAGAGGTGCACGTAACAAATATAATTTCAACTAATTATATACAATTAATTTGATACTTATTTTATGTGTTTACAAAAATATTAAAACATATTTTTCAAATTAATTACCCTTGTATAGATGTAGATTCATAATTATTCTATGAATACTGCTGTACGTGGTTACATAGCACAACAGATTGAATTCATCTAAAATCACATAATAAATATTTATTCCAGGTTTATGATTTAAATGACGAAGATATTGGATTAAACACCAAATTACTACTTTATTAACTTACAAAACAACAAACATAAATAATTTAAAAATAATTAATAGATGCTCTGCGTTAATTAATTAGATCCTCAGCTGTCTTAAAAAAATAAAATAAAAACTATACTCTTTATTATTTAGTTTCTTATTGTATTCTAAAAAATGTTTGTAATATTTTTAGGCATATGACGTTCAACGCAGTATGTTGGGACAAGGTAAAACGATAATCATATGAATGAATATCCAATGATTCCACAGCTCACTTAAAGTACTGGAGTATCCAATTGCACTACAACCCTGTAGCGAGTTTCTCAGTTTTATACGGTTTTGATTTTATCCAAAAACCGTTTAATTTTTTAGTTTAATTTAGATAATAAAAAAATGTCCATTTTCCAATGATTATCAGTCCTACATTTAACTTATGTAACAAAACAATTCTTTAAACTGATCAAATTTGATTATTACCAAATGCTTCTGGGGTAAAATCATGAGTATAATCTGAAAATCATTTACATATTGAACTCCAAATAAAATTAAATACATAAATATTCTATTATACAATATTTAAGAATGCAAATATTTCTCTTAAATATATACTTATACATATTATAAAATTCAAGTAGAATAAATAAATGTTTAAAAAGATAAATACTTTTATATCGACTTAGGTAAGGTAAGTAACTAGTCACAAATTACTATTCTTTGATTTTACAGAGTTTTGGTGAGTATTCAATCTGTTAAATACAGTGATAAGATTTCTACAGTTTTGTTGGTTATTCTATCTAAATATCTGTAGGAATAATGTCCACGGTAAAGTTTTCCAAAATAAAATTGTCCATCGTGAAAAAGGTTCAATGCAAAATTATCCTGTGTAATAATACGTTTAATTGTACATAAATGTTCGTTTGTGCTCTGCAATGGATGCAAAAAAAGATTTTATTCTGGATCTCACTAATGGATAGAACCTTTCTCGAGGAAAGCATATGTATAATATTTTTTTAGAATAATTTGTGTACTAAATAAGAAAATATATATAAAATAAATAAATATATATATATATTAAAATGTATACTTAAATATACAATAAAAGCCAAAGAGTATTAAATAAAATAAAATAAAAGAAGGTTGTTGTATAAATTATTTTATTACTACCAGTTTCGACAATAATTTAAAAATTATTAAAATTTATTTTTTAAATTACCTGATGATGACTTTTTGTCGAAACCGGTAGTAATAAAATAATTTATACAACAACCTTCTTTTATTTTATTTTATTTAATACTCTTTGGCTTTTATTGTATATTTAAGTATACATTTTGATATATATATATATTTATTTTATATATATTTTCTTATTTATTATCACGAGTATTAACTTATAATTTTTTATTTCTATCTTTTTAATTATTTATTTTTACATATCCTTTTGATTTTTGTTTTTATTTTTGATTTAAATTTCTTTTTGTTTTCACTACTTTGTTATTAATTCGTGTACGTTTTGTCTGCTCATACGAAAAATGTAAGGAATCTAGAGATGTTGAACATTTTCATAATATCTTGTTGTACCCCAGTTGAAGACCATTAAAATTAAAATTTTCGTTTGTCACGTTCATTGAACCCTTCAAATCAAGAAATTTGAACTCCCCGGCGTATCAATATCCCAGTCTTAATTCTTATATTCTATCCAAATCCAAATCCGTACCTACACTTCTTCTTTTTTTTTTCATATCAAATTTTACTTTATATAACTAGTAATACGCTGTTTGTACTTAAAAGTAATAATGTTTTTTTATTTTGGTATTATTGTTAATAATTTTCAAATCAATGCCCATTTCGAATAATATATGAGGTGTTTAAAATCCTTAAAGTTAAATTACAAAATAACTTACCTGAAATGTTATATACGCATTGAGCACCTAAAAATATACAATATATAGTACATATCGATATAATTATAGAATTTAAATATTATATCATATGTACTCAATAACTGTTTATTGAATAAAACACATATTACACCTAAAATTCTAAAAATATGTTAAAGTTGTCCAATCCCGAGTCGATTGTTTTTGAATCGTTGTACAAAATGATTACTTAATTGATACATATTATCCATATTAAAGAAGTACAACAAATTCAAGAGTTTTTATTTCTATACATAAATCTTTATTTACATTTGAATTAAGCATTAGGATTTGATACTTGAAACTAACAGCGAAGGAATAACTAAACGTATTGAATTTTATTGTAATAAATTTCAAATAATATATAAGTTTGAAATTCGATTCGTATAATTTACTTACCCTTATATTCTCCGAAAATTGATAATATAGTTATTGTCAAAATAATTTTTACAATCATTTTTTAATAAAAATAAATCGTAATTCTTTTCAACAACTATTATTTGTACGAACGTATTTCTAAAGGAAATAATGAGACATATTTATAATATATGTATGCCTAAAACGTCCAAGACGAACTTGGACGTATTTAATCATCGTATTTATTGCAGATAATCATTGACGAATTAGTTTATGTATGATCTATAGCTCACCCGGTTTTTTATTTTCTATAACAGAATACAAAAAAAAAAAAAAATATATATATATATATATTCAATATTTGTAATATTGATAAAATAAAATGATTATACATGTAAAACGTAATAACTTCACAATCGATTATAATCGTATTGTTTCATAATTTAATACGCACATTTCCGTGAAACTGATTCAAAAAATTGCTTTTTATTTGTAAGCAATCATTAAATATAAAATGTGTTCTTACTTATTTGATGAAAAAAACGATAAATTATTAACAATTGTAATCTTTTCGTTGACGTTGAAACTATTCGAATGTATGCGATTTCGGTTTCATTTTACTTTATAACGAACGATAGAAAAAAGAAAAAAGAAAAAAAAAAAAGAATAAACAAATAGCAATAAATACGTGTTTATTTTCGGTTGATTAACATCGTGAATTTTCGTTTATTATTTATACCAATAGTCGATGAGCATATTAATTTAATCCTCGAGTTATTATAAAACGTACACACGACTAAATATAATAATAATACTAATAATAATAATAATACTAATAATAATAATAATAATAATAATAATAATATTAATAATAATAATAATAATAATAATAATAATAATAATAATAATAATAATAATAATAATGATGATGATGTTGGTACGGTAGGTGTTCACTGATTATACCGAAACCATTGACCCCGCCACTGTTAAGAAACTGACCACCACCAAACCGATTGTTTTTGCGCGTTTTGGTTATTTTTTCGAATATTATTGTTGTGCCACGCACTGGCGCGCATTTGGCCGGCGTGGTGTGACCGACACCGTGTTGTGACGTCACGAACCGACACGAATGAACGGTGGGGGCCGGTTGAATCGCGTAAAAAAAAATAAAAAAAAAAAACATGTGTTCATTCGATTGTCGTCAGATATATTGACGTGAAACGAAAAAAAATGCGGCGTGTAAAACAACTATATTGTATAGAGGTGGTACGCGCCGCAGTGGCGTACACAGGATTTTAGTACTGTGCGGGTCTGCGTCGCTGTTACGAGGGGCCACTGTGTAGAACTCGGAAAAGAATAGAAAATAGAAAAGAAAATGTTCGCCCTACGTAACGGCCTACGGTAAAGCCCGTATGACAGCTGCGCTTACACAACGTAATATTATAACCAGGGCTCGGAAATTTTTATTTTATTTTTTATTTTTTTGATTAGTCTTGGAACATCCAAAGTAAGATAGAAATTCGTTTCACACTTCCCTGATGTCGTGTACGAAATTTGAATTCGCTAGTTTTTTCATACGTATTTACGGTTTTTAATGCTATTTTGCTAATTTAGAGTTTTAAACGTCATATTTTTATATAATAAAGGAGATTGAACACAATTTTACGAAAAAAAAACGATTTTGGATCGAACGGCGGTATGCGATTATGCGAACAAAAAGAAAAGCGTATTTTGATTTTCAATATAAATGTGGTACGGTTTTCGAGTCAACCTGTGACGGGGGCAGGGGGGCGGTTTATAACTTTGGTGGTGAGTTAGTAAACCCCCCCTCCGCGCGCGCAAACTTCGAACAATATTATTTTAATATTTAAAAACCTTATTATTTATATTAATATATATTAACTTTATTATTTAAAAACCATTTTGTCGTACATTTATTTTAATAACATATATATATATTTGTGAAATTTTCTTAGTAGAAACACCGATTTATTTCGAGATAAATCGTCATCGTTGTAATACAACAAATTTTCGGTATTCGCGAGAACGATTTATTCGTTACGGTACGAGTGCGCGTTGGTTTTTACGCGTACCCAATAAGTATTACTATTCGACGCAGTGAATATTTTTTTATTACGATATATTTTCCATATGAATTTTTGCCGTTTGCCATTCTATCACTACGGTTTTCATAAGCGCAATGAAAAACTGCTCCTATAGTGTCGCAAACACATGTGTATGAATTTTATTTTATTTTTTTTTTTGACATTAAGAAAGACTGGACATTTTAAACAGCGTGTTTTAAATTTCGTGCGCATTCCAATAAAATATGTTGTACGACGTTATGACATTGAACGAATATTAAAAATCGGTACCAGAGGCGGATTTGGTGGTTGACGGTCAGGAGGCGGGTTAGGCGGCGGCGCCCCTGGCCTAAAATTTTTTTAAATAAAATATAAAAAATATATTTCCTGACCCGACGATAGCGTACGCGTGTTTCACTAATAATTTTTAACGCGTTTATTATATCGTGATATTACGCATTTGAGAAGAAATATTCTTCTTCGGGAAGAGTACCGTTTATTATATATCTGTATGTCATTCGATCCGTGTTCGTGTGTTAACAAAAATTATTACTACGGGGATAAACCTATAAGAAACGTACGAAATAATAATTATTACGTAAACAAAGGCTTGTTTTGTCAGCTGGCGGCAGCTGTGTGTTTCGATGACGTCGACAGACACCGTTTATAACGTCGCCTCCCGAGTCTGCCGTACTGTCCGTGTACATAATTTACAACACGCTTTATGTGTACGCGACTAATAAAACGAGTAGAATTGCGCATTCGCAACGTTCAACTTAATGAAGCTCGTTTTTAATTGCCTCCGGTGTACACGAATAACAGACGCGGAGAATCAGATGACCAGCGTCATGAATGTTGTGTACAATATTATTGAAATTTTAAATCGTAATAATTCGAAAAGAAACACCGTGTCTGCAGGTCATATTATATATCCACGGATTAAACGAATTACCTGTCGCGTTAGAACAAATTTTAATATTTTATTTAAGTATTTTTTAAAACCATTGCCTCGGGGCTACAGTGGCCGTTGCAGGCTATCAAAAAACATTGTTTACAATATAAATAAAACAGAGACATAATATATATATTTTATTTTGAAGTTTCGCTTCTTTTTTGATAAACTTGAAAATGACAAATGACGAAAGTGTTTTTTTTTTTTTTTTTTGATTGAAAACTTCCGATGTAATTTCTGGGAAATCAGCATTTTTCCTGTAATCTGCGTATGTTCGACGTTTCGTCATAAACGTGTGTAGAGTTTTTTTTTTTTTTTTTTTTTTTTTTATATGTATTCGAAAAGTTTTCGCGTCTCGTTTATTGGAAATAACTCTTGTAGCCTTCCATGTACGCCTATGGGTTAAAGAAGATACATTATACACTTTTTGTTCAGTAATAGTCAATTATTTACATAAAATTATTACCGCGTGTCCTCGAAAATCCGGATATACCGGTGAATCATCACAGAAGTCTGAAAAATGTTTACATAATAATAATTATTATCTCATATTATAATTATTATAATATTGTATTCATTTTAAAATATTTATGGCTGGATAACAATTAGATTCATGTCATTGCGAACTAGCGAATAACAATTCCAACTGTCTAACGACAATTATCAGTGCCTAACCCGATCGTAATCGTAAATAATATATTATTACAATATTATTGTCGGATAACAGTTAACACTTAACTGTAACAACAATAATACCATTATTTTATCACTTATTATTATTATTATTATCATCATCACGTTCGAAAACAAATTCACGATTATAATCACTAATCGAACATTATATTGATAATATATCACTGGACCGGATTATATTATAATTTGTATACGTTATCAAACGATATTTTATTTCGGAACAATTGTTAAATGTATTATAATAATTCAAATAACACGACGATACATTACTTCTATTTTTTGATAACGAATTATTTATATATATTGAACTTTTATGTAAAACGTTCGTCCACGCATTTAATTCCATTAAAAATATTATCCAATAATCCGTAACACTTGCATAGTTCATTGTACCATCCCATGATTCGTCAAATGCCGCGTAATCTATTTGCGTTTAAAAAAAAAGTAGTATTATCAATTAAATTACATTTGATTACATCATCTCTACGATAATAATTCTGAACGTAAAAAATGATTCGATGGAATCGAAATTTTCGAAAAAAATAATTCATTTAAGATCGGTAATGTCATACTAAATACCAATCGGATATTCACTACTGTACAACGTGTATTTTAATATATTATTATTATTATTGTAATTACATCCAATTATTGACGGAACAACTCTGTAAGCCATAATCAATCGACCTGAAAAATGTCAATTCTCGCATATTATAATATTATCACATAGGAAAAATTAAAAAACAAATATGTATATACTATATATATTTTGTATATATCTTATTACTATCTATTTTGTATTATATCCAGTGGTAATGTACGAAGGTGAAGTATGGACACTACGGAAATCAGAGTAAAACAGACTGCTGATTTCCGAAAGGAAAATATTAAGAAGAATTTTCGGACCGTGTATAGATGAAATCACGGGAGAGTGGAGAATTTGAAAAAACGAAGAGCTTAAACAGTTGCTCCGAATACCTGATATAGTTAAGGAAACAAAAATAAGAAGACTCCAGTGAGCAGGATTTGCTCACTAGAAAAGAGGGAACTCTAGTTCGGATGGTTCTGTGTGGGAAACCGCAAGGCGAGAGATCGCTGGGACGATCGCGTTTAAGGTGAGAGGATGAAGTCAAGAAGGATGCACAAATGGTGGACCTAAATGCTGAGTGGCATGATATGGCGATGGATAGGGGGAAGTGGCATGAATTTTGTTTGAATGTATGGTCTTAATGGTGGATAACAAGAAGAAGAAGAAGAAGGAAAATACGTATTTAGTTTATCATATTTACATTTTGTACATTAGCACATGCACACGCTTAAATCTAGCTCATTTATTAAATATATAATATATAAGTAGTTTATAAACTGGAATAGAAATCTATGAAATGTGCCTAGTATATATATAATATAGATGTTCCAAATCTTTGACCCCGACCCACTTAACAGATTTCGATTTACTCATTTTTATTTTTTAATGAAAATGTCGTCGCGTCGGGAATAAATATTGTGGTATTTTTGTGTTTTAATTTCGAGCGAATAACTCTTTTGGAAAGATGTTTTGAAAATTATTTCAAAGTCTCTAATCATTTATTGTATACGTAATAATATTGTGAATATAAAGAGTTTTAAATTTCGCCTGTCGAAAAAGATATGCGCACGTACATAATATGCACCTATTATAATATTATATGATGTAAAATTACTGTAATTATAAATTATTCATATTTACCGTCAGGAAGTGTTAATGGTTTTGGCTCTTCGTCTTCGTACGCTATTTTACACGTAAATTCAAACGATTCAAATAATAAAAAAATAATTAATTAAAAAGAAAATTTAAAAAAAGGCTTCAAGCTGTGGGACACTGTGGATTAGTCAGTCATTTAAACAACGACTAAGTTGAATTATTATATTGGAATTGGAAAGCCATAATCGTCATAAATAATAAATAATCTAAGGAAGAAATCTTCTACACACTTAAATTATAAGAATGTTTATTTATTATACAGATGTTTAGATTTATATATATATATAATTTAATATATACAATAATATGCGTGAATTAAAATACGAGTTTTGTCGTAACTAATTGTTTTTAACAAGGTTTCAAAATAAAAAAAAAAAAATACGAGTACTCGTCGATTTATATACATTGTGAATTGCTTGTGTTTAATTCAATTTTTGTATTTATATTACGTATTCAATTAATAAGACATCTTATCGTACACGCATGTAATATCAAATAACACATACAGGAACTATTTAAATCGTTATTGAATAAGTTTCAAACACTTATTAAAAATATTTATACCAGTCGATTTGTAGAATATTTAGAATAATTTAAAAATAATAAATAGGACTGTATATATATATATATATATATATATATATATAATTGAAAATTGATCAATTGACGAATATTTTTATCGAAAAAAAAGTGATCGTTTTATATAAAAACTATGTACCTATCTTATTCAAAATTTAAATAAAAAAAATAATAACGATTGATTTTTGTATTTTACAGTGCTGTTAAAAAAACCAATGGCATTGTATTTAATTTTCATAATGCTTCCATCACGTTCATTCTTTTACAACATAAAATTTCAATCACCTTTACACGTCATTAATAAATTGGAAATTATTGGAATTATTAAAATGCTATGTGTACCTCCAAATTATTAACCATGCGGAATAGATTTCAGTTGCTACATACCATACCACATACCAATATTTTTAATTTGAAATATAGATAATAATTACTTGTAAATTTCTTCAGCCATTCTTTTTGAAAATCTTCTATAAATTCATTATAATTGTATTCTATATCTGATGACCAACTGTGTAATTTGATTTCTGTAAGTTCCTCTATAACCCCTATAAATAAAATAGAACCATTCAAATATTATAAGTATAAAGTGTACGCGTTTATATATGTATATTTTACGAATAATATACTAATGTGTTAAATGTATGATGAACTATGTAAAACATTTTATGGATTTTAATCACCAAAGAATTTTATACAAATCTCTGATAAATTCTATACGTACCAGTCAACTCCTTGGTAAAATAAACCTGTTCCGATAAATAAATTACATTTTGGACCAGTGGTACAATCATTTTCAAAATAATCTGATGATTTATAGTTCTCAAATTCGTCTGGACATCTAAATCACAATATTAGAAAATGTCTATCAGTTAAACTAATAATTATTACGACCATGAAAAGTTAAGCAGATGTTATAATCATTATTATGTTCAAAATAAATAAAAAATAAAACATCAAATCATCGAGAAGAAATAAGAAATGTTACGTTACATTTTATATGTAATTATGTAAGTGACATTAGAATTATATTTTATTTATTAAATATGTTGAAATAAAACGTTGCGAAACCCGAAGAATGAAGACACGAAACTTTTACAGAATATTTCAAATATGATATAAACAAAAACATTAATTTACCCATTTATATAGATACTATAAGATTTAGATTACTTTTTGCAGTGTTTGTATGTACACTGTTAATATTGTTATTTTAATATTTTATTACAAAAATCAGAAATAGTTTTTACAGTAACACCGTTTAAATTTAAAACAAGTCTTCATATGTTATTATAAAAACTAATAAGTAACATAAAATATCCTTTTTTCTTGTTTTTGATGGATTATTATTAATAATTTTTATAAATGTTTTTACCCGGAATTCTTTGTAGCATAAACATTATGCCTCTATATATGTCATGTAAAGTTTCATCAATTACATTAAGTAAGATTAATTCTGAAATGTAAAAACAAACCTTCTTAAAAACACGTCTATAGAATTTATAATTATGTGTATTATGTTGATTTGGGAAGTATAAAAGTTTTTTTTTGTTTTGTTAAACCTTTCATTAAATTAAAAACCTACTTATTAAGAGAATGAAACAATTAAAATAAATATTAAAATTAATAAAATAAAAATAATAGAAAAAAATCTATAAATTAACTGTCGTAATTATTAATAAGAATAATAAAATTATATTTATAAATAAATATATAATCAACCGATTAGTTGAAGTCCATTGCTCTATGTTGTACTCTCCTGAGAGATTTATAATAATCAGTAATCTATTAACCCTTGTCATTTAAGAAATAATAAATATCTATACAAACTTTCCATACTAAAATTCTTGCTATAATATGTAAATTCATCTGAAATTAATTACATATTTTTCAATTATATTATATTAACTAGAAGATTTGAATGCGTTTGGCCTTTGAGAATGCAGTGATCTACGACTCCTAAAATTTTTCTAAAACATCGAGCGAGTTCAATGAAGATAGTTAATTTAAATATTTATTTTTTTTTTTAATGTTTTATCATTCTAAAAAAACGTTTTGATATTCCAAAAGATACGCGGTTTATCTCTCCAGCGATTATTTGTTCTCAATGAAATTCCTATAAGTCAGTTATGGTTGAAAGAATCGAAAAATAACAATTCCCTTTCTCTTGAAATATTATTCACATTCATTTGTGAATTATCCTTACGCTCGAATTAACTACTGAAATGTTAAGTGTAATAGTATTTTTAACGTTGAATTACGCAATATGGATAATTTTGTAAGTATTTCCGAAGCATTATGACAGGGAAATCTGTTCGTGTCAGTGTAATTGTGCACATAAGTCATCATTTGGTATTTGCAGTTGGTTGACAAACTCATATTTGCAAGTGAAATAAAAAAGGATGTATTATTTATTTTTCACTAAGGTTTTATTTTTATAACAATTATTAATCGCGCGTACTATTTCATTTAAGACAAACCTTCTCTCATTAGCAAAAATAAACATCCAAAAATGTTCTTCCGGGGAAAGTGCGTTTGCTCTGCACCCTCTTTAAGGTTTTGAATTATGTATTTTTCGAAATCCGGATCCGTTGATCCGCCGACTGTATGTAAACATAAAACACATAAAATTGTGTAAGTAAATGTAAAAACATAATAGTGTACACAATAATAATTTATATTTTATATATATATACACAACACACATACGTATATTACTTACTAGTATTTAGAGTTTCATTACAATGGGCAAATGTCGTGTTTATCAATTGATTTTTATTTGTATTCGACTTCAAAAATAAGAGTTTGAAAAAATTTCCCGCTAATAAAAAAAAAAAAGTCGATTATTACCTAATATACTTTATATTAAAAATTAATTGTAATAATTGTATGAAAAATTGATTGTAATCAATTAGACAAAATTCATAACGCACATTTTCAATGTTATAATATTACCGCGTGCAGTGATGAATTTCTTCAATACAATGATTATTGTTTTTGTATCGTGAATGTACCAAGCAGATGTAAAATCGTGTATGTGCAGTAATATCATGAATGTATTTTAACAATATTAATAATAATCATAAATTACAATTGATAATAACAACTATATTACGTTAGCGGAATGCTTCATCATCGTCGTTCTAATATAACGATTTATCATCGCTCTTAAATTATAAATTGGAAATTAGAATTTTACAATCTCTTAAAACCAACTCAAATCGACATCTACAACATCTACTACAGATTTACTAATCTAATTTTTTCTATTATTATAATTTTACAATTGATTTAATTTTCTTTCATATAAAGCATTCAATAAAACTGAAAGTTATAAATATCCTTGATTAACAAGTACTGTAATTAAATATAATGGAAGGCCTTCGGACGAATTTATGTTAAAATTTGGCACTCGTGAGATTGTGAAAATGTAACGAATGCCAGCTCGTGATCATCTTATCTACTCATCGTAGACACTATACTCGTATGTATGTCACTTTCACTAAATATTTATATATATATATACTAGCTGTCCTGGTTAGTGACCTAACCTAACCTTGCCTTTAGAAACTGATGACTGATGATGATGATCTTTTTTTGTTCGTGGTGTCGATTACAAAGAAAAATATATGCATGAACCAGAGATTTAAAATTCAAAAGAAAAATATTTGATATATATATAAAATAATAAATATTTTAATTTCCTTTCACTATCATTAGCATAATACAATTTTATTTCACAACACATTAATTCTAATAAAAAAGAAATATTTCTTTGAATATCTCATATATATATATATATATTCGTCTTGTAAATGTATATAATTTTCTGCTCGCAGTTTTGTTTGGTTCAAGGCAATAAACCTTAAGCGCTCACTCTCCACTTTGACATACATGTCCACCAAAAACTGAAGAAGGAGAAGTCTACATCGAAGTAATAAATTAAAATCGTTGCGACGTACCATCATATGATACGCATAAAAGTCTTTACAGGACACTTTTTTATTTGGTATGGGTTGTTTTGTAACTGGGTTTGTCTGAGGAATATCAAAACTGTACCCCTCTTGTCCTTTCCAAAAAATTATCGGGTACTCGAGAGCGTCATAAAATCTATGAGTGTCCGGAACTCTAGTGAGCCGGTCATCATGCGCCTGAATAACGATATCCCGAGAAGCAGTTTGTTCACTACTAACTACTAAGGCAGCTATTTCATTTGTGGTCGGGGCATTGAATCTTCTTTCATGTTCACCACGTGGTACATGATCTGGGTGTATTACAACCTTGTAATTATCGCTAGTCACTCTATCTTTAGCCATTTTAAATTCATGTACTAAAATGTTGTGATTATGTAGAACTTGTTGTATTTTTTGAACCGTGTTTCTATCCAAACCTTGCACGTACTCAGAACGCCTATTAACTTGTGCTTCCTCATCGCCCATGAAATAAACTTGCAAAAATTTTGGTTGCGTATTGGTAGCAGGAAGCAAAGATCCAATTGTGTGGTATACTTGCCCTTGTATTGTAAAAGTCGGACAAAATCCTGGCATAGAAACAATATTATCCGCCCCAAAAGATGTCATGTGGAAGCACGTGTTGTATTTTCTTATGTTTTTTAGGAAACGGCGAGACTCATCTGTTTCATGAGAGAAGTTCTTTAAGCGGCTCAACTGGCTCATCTATTGAAGCAAGAGCTACTTTTCCTCCTGAACAACACATGCCCGCAGCTTCTTCTTTCCACTTAAGAGCACCGCAAAATCTACATTCTTTGTTCATAGGTTCTATTTTTATAAGATTGTGGCTTCCGTAATCAAGTGTCTCGTCGTACTCAAATGCAGCTTTGTCGAATACCCCCCACGTGTTTCTTCTGAATATTAGACGTCGCTGTTGTGCCCTTTCAGCAACAGCGCGTCTGCGAGATTCAGCTTCTTCAACGGTTTCTGTAGCTCTTTGTGACGCTATGTAAGTTGCCTGCTGAAGAAGCCGAGCGTGGGACTGTTCAGGTGTCTCAGCAGCCCGTTGAGATGCCAGATATTCAGCGTGGTGTTGACGTCGAGCTTGGGACTGTTCAGGTGTCTCAGCAGCCCGTTGAGATGCTAGATACTCAGCATGCTGTCGAAGGCGGTTTTGAGACTGTTCTGGTGTCTCATCAGCTCGTTGAGATGCCAGATATTCAGCGTTCTGTTGACGTCGAGCTTGGGACTGTTCTGGTGTCTCGGCAGCCCGTCGAGATGCTAGATACTCAGCGTGCTGTCGACGCCGATCCTGGGACTGCTCTGGTGTCTGAGCAGCTCTGTGAGCTACCTCACGCTCCGCCTGTTCAAGCCTTCGCAGTTCGGCGTGTGGAAACGTCTCGTTAAGTCTAGCTACTTTCATAGATCGAGCTTTATTAGAGCTTTGGGAAAGATTAGACTTACGCTTTCGCGGCATAATTATTTCTTAGGAGGTACTTTTTCTACGATATTTTTATAAAAAATAATTGTAATTTGCTGATTGAAAAACAAAATCAAGCTTTCGTTGTATTATTATTACCATAGATACCATAGTATCGCGCGTTCGGTTTGTCATCGTCGTAACTATTAAAATATTTGTCCAAATGATGTATTGTGAAGGACAAAATTTATACCAAAAGCGATAAAAGTATTCATTTTGATAAGGATCCATTTATTACTACCAAATGTGCATTAGAAATAAATTATCAATTTTTATTGTATTTATGGTTCACTATTTTGACAATAATGGCTTACTCATAAAAGATAGATATATATGGTGTCGCAGAATTTTTTGTAGGACTATTTAAGATAAATATTTTCACCATACATTATATACATGTAGCACTAACTGTTTTTGCAGCACACGCCTGAATAGCTCGCAGATTGCAGAATTTTTTCAGACTTAAATGACATTTATCGTTATATTTTGGACAATTCACACAATATCTTTATAAATTATAGCCTATGTGTTATTCTGATCTATAAGCTACATTACTGTAAAGTTTCATTAAAATCCGTTTAGTAGTTTTTGCGTGAAAGAGGAACAAACATCCATACATCCATCCAAACAAACTTTCGCCTTTATAATATTAGTAAGGATATATATATATATGACTACGTGTATAATAATTTATCAACTAACGATCGCGAATACAGGTACATTTTTAATAAATAGGTAATAAAAAAAAAAGCGACGTACCTTTTGGTGTCTTTAAATTTATTTTTTTCCATTTGGAACTATTTAAAACGGACTTCACGTCATACATTAACAAGTTCGTGTTTTCTTTGTTCAAATTTCCAATCCAATCTAATAAAACGTTTATTCAGTGTTAAGCAAGCATGTAATTGAAATACTGAAGTCGATACACCGGTTACGATTATATCGTGTATTATAAAAAAATTTATAAAACGTTTACAAGTACGTACATTTCATTAATTTTAGGTTCTGAGCGGAACGAGGGAAGCTATCGGTTTTACAATGATGTCAATTTTTAAGCGTAATTTGTTTCATTAAAGTTCTATAAACAATATTACCTTTGGATATTTTAATTAAGGATTATCCATTCGACATTTTATCAACAATAACGTAGTATTACTATTATAATGCTATTTATACAGCGCAAACACGAAAATATTACTTCAGCGATTGGTATTATATCGGTTTTACAATTGTGTTACTATATAATGCCGTTTGATTTTCTAATTAAATTAACAATTAAATTGTGCATTTATTATAATAGGTAATATTATTTTAATTTTTTTTTTTTTTGTTGTTGTTGATTGCATTCTAAAGGATTTTTGAAACTCGTTAATTGGATAAACGTGTTTATTATACTCGAAAATTGTGTGTACACAATGTATATATAAAAAAAAAAATAGTAATATTAATATTACATTTAAAAATAAGAACATATACAAAAAGGATTAAATATATTGGGGGGAAAAAAATGTTAACCGCGCTTGAAGGAAATATAATGTTTAATGAGAACCCGCGTTAACTACTAATGGGTAGATGAGTAGAACGTAATCGTACATTGTAAATGATACATCAAATATGATAACGGCTTAATTTATTTACTTTCCACATGTGTGTGATACATTGAGGCCAACAAACACACTGCATTAGTTTCTTCTGGATGTAAATCGCTCCCTAATAAACATATCATCCTTTATAAGTGTTGATCTTTTCGTGTTTTCAATAAAAATTTAATTAAACTAATAGTTTTAACATTTTACGTAATATTTACGATATTTGCAATATTAAAATATAGAAATCGTATTAATAATACTGAAATAATACGAACATATTAAACAAATCTATCACGCGCAGATATCACTAGCTGTAAATACTATAATACGTTTGACATTGAATTTATATACACCCAGTGGCGTACCTCAAGGGGTTGGGGAAGGAGGAGATATAGTACTGTAACATTATAAAACCAAAAAATTGTCGAGTTCAAATTCAAATTTTTCCAGAATAAAGTTCTAATTTAAATTAACGGAATTTAATAACAATATGTTTGAATGTTTTCCATATACTTATTTAAAAAAAAAAATATTCCACAAGAGGTCCATGTGAAATATAGGTAATAAAATGTCATTAATATAATAAGTATTTCTCCTAAAATTTAAACGCGCCATTACAGTAGACATCAATGTAAACATATTATTATTATTATTATTATTATTATTATTATTATTATTATTATTATTATTATTATTATTATTATTATTATTATTATTATTATTATTATTATTATTATTATTATTATTATTATTACAAGATATTATGTAAAAGCCTATTAACGTAAAAATGTTTTCATTAATTTTTTCTTGGATCACCTATACATCTGGTCATTCGCTCCACATGATATTTTAAATTCGACAAATAACAATAATTACGTCACTACGATGAACCATTAAACATCGTATAGGTACAATAACCCAATGATTATTCTAGTATTTTATTTTTCAATATATTTTTCATTTTTTTTTTTTAAATTTAAACATATATTAATATAATTTAGATTAATAAAAGAAAAATAATTTAATTAATCTATTATCTTCCAATAATACCTACATTTGTTTAAACGGAACAGCTTATTATTGACATCACCGATATCGTTTAATACATTTTGCGATAATTCGTCTAAAATTGATTACATTTCATTAACACATTATATATTATTATATAAATGTATGAATAATAAATCATCGTATGCAAAAAAAATAAATATATTTATATTTATTAATTTCAACTCGTTTCGTTATATCAGTTCGATAATTATGTTTATTTGTTTAGAATTAAAACGTGTTTTCCAAATATTATAATTGATTACCATTATTGTTTTTCTTTGAAGGCTTAAGTATCATTTGAATTTTAGCATACATCGATATATAACACACCAGATTAAATTCATCTAAATAATTCACATAACTAATATTAATTGTTACAATACGCACTAATTATACATATTATTAATGCGGGTGCATGCTTAAAAATTAGAATAATTTTATAATATTAATTTATTGATTATAATATACATCAAGCAAATATCTGTGTAAAATGTTAAGACAAATTGTTTTATTTTTTTTATTACAACCCACTGTATTTTTACAATTTTCGGAAATGTTTTTTCTTTTTAATAGTGCATAGAAAAATAAAAATTAAGAGATCATAATAAAATAATATCGTTGTAATAGTATATATTTCATGTTTTATTATTATTATTATTATTATTATTATTATTATTATTGTGTATTCATGTGTGGTTGGTGTAGACACAACTGCGTATCCGTCTATACGAATTTGAATTGTTGTCCCATTTTCAATGATTAGCGTATAAATCGTATAATACACTATATTATACGTTCTAATCATTATAATTTAATATTTATAATCGAATAATATTATTTAAAGTCATCAAATGTTATACATTACCAAACGTGTCTACATCATAATTATAAACATAATCTGAAAATGATTTGCATACGGTATAACGCATTGAGCGTAATTATAAAATACGTTAAATACTTAACTTAAATTTATATTTAGGTACCTTTACTTTCATGTTTGGAAAAAAACTGTTATTCACACGGTATCAGCCATATACCAAAATACTCGTATTACCAGCTCTAACATTTAAATATGTGTACTGTTTAATAATTACCAGCAATACATGCATTCGACATTTAATAATAACACTAATTATTTCGATTTTAGTATAATTCAAAGTTCGTATCTGTACACGCACACACATTTATACACATTTTCACATTGTATAATCATTACATACATCACTGCGTAGCTATTCAGTGTCGCAGCGAACATAGTCTAAAAAGGAGAAACACTCGTAATAACGTCGACTTGAATTTTTACTGGTCAGCTCTTACAAATCTGTGAACACTAAAAATGATTTCTTGCCTACACCTTAATCCTGAATTAATGGGAGCGGAAGGTGATTGCTCTAAAAAGGTTTATTTGCTCTCAATTCAAATACCACTGACCACGCTATAATTCTTGTTAAACGAACCTGTCCACATTATTTTAAACAAGGCCGTAGCCAGGGGAGGTTTTAGGAATCAAAACCTACCTCCCCGAATTTTTTCTCAAAATAAAATTGAATGATTTATAATGCTATTATTATTTTTACTTTATTTCATATTTCTCAGTTTCTCCCCGAAAAAAAATATTTGCTGGCTACGGCTTTAATTTTAAGTTACATATACTTCAATACCTGTACGCTGTAAATATATATCTTGTTCAATACAGTGGTAAAATTGTTATAGAGTTTTGGTTAGCGGATATTCCAAAGAAAAAAAAATGTCTATTTTATAAAAATGTCCGGAAGAAAATGTTCTTGTTCATTCGCTCAACATATTATACCATGCACACATTATTGTTCTTTCTGTTCTGCGCCATTACTTTTGTTTCAATTTATTTGCCGATGTTTCGAATTTGGTTACTATTCAATGTAGGTAATATCTTGCTAGATGATTTTTTTTATGGATCGTACTTGTGTTTTCTTTTTTTTTTACATATTTTTACTCGGTGATTTATTAGTTTAAACGAATTCGAGGAGGCCTAGGTCGAAGATGTTACACAACACACACACACACACATATATTTTTATATATTTAATTTGGTAACTTGTTTATTTTTCTCAGTCAAATACATTGTACAATACGAATGATATACTATACACATAGGTAATATTCGAAAGGTGATACCTATTTAAAAAAATACTTCACCTGAAATATCATTTGCATTGTGATCACCTAAAAATATACGTGCAAATATTATTAATAATAATAATAATAAAGTAAAGTAAACAGATCATATTACTATATGATCTGTTTACTTTATTTTAATCTGTTTACTATATTATTAATTGT
Organism: Chaetogeoica ovagalla; assembly: GCA_032441825.1. NCBI lineage: Eukaryota > Metazoa > Arthropoda > Insecta > Hemiptera > Aphididae > Chaetogeoica > Chaetogeoica ovagalla. The sequence continues at coordinate 12,269,708 of CM063731.1, read as the reverse complement.
TACACAGCGTAACATAATATGCTTAATATTCTTATAAATTCTATTATTTAATAATAATATGAATAACAATAACATTATATTATTAATCATAAAGGAGTACTACAATAATCACAAATGGTTTTTCTTTTCAATCCTATCGTTGGATAGTGTTTTATTATTGAGTAATAACGAACAATATTACTTAAATTATTGAATTTTAACATTTAACGTACCTAATGTATTTAAAGTACGATAAAAGTTTAACATTCGATTAATACTTACCAGTACATTTTCCAAATGTTAACAGTATTATAAATATAATTGCATTTTTTAAAGTCATTTTAGAAAAACTCTTTTTTTCTAAGCAATCAAGTGTCCTAAACAATACAACAATAAAACATGAATTGAAGCCAATCAGATGTATGAATAATAAGTATGTTAAAAGTTTGACAATTCAGACTGCAAATAAGCTTTCCGAATTTTTAGAAAGACAAGAACTATAATAATTTAAGCATATTAAAAATATATATAGTTTCTATGTATAGTCCCTGAATGGTCTATACTTTTTTTTTCTTCAAAATATTTAAACAAACATAATGTTATAATAAAGCTAATGAAAATGCTAATACATAAAACAAAATAAAATGAAATTGTTTTAAAAATATAAATAAGTATTAAAAATGCATAACGTTTTTCTGAACTAAATTTTTATTAACTTACATTTTCTATGTGTACTTTAAATGTCCATTAATCAATTCTTCACACTGAATTTACGATAATGGTAAAATTTTTAAAACACTAATATTGCTAATGAGTACATGTAACTGGTGTATTTAGTATTTACTTTGCTTCATATTATGCAATATGAAAAAAAAATAAAATGCAAATAATATTTCTTAAGCAAATATTATATTAAGAATTATGTATGTGGTCGTTGCGGATTTGCGAATATATTGCATTTTGTCGTTGATACTAACTGTTATCTAATAAGTTGTTCCATATTCAATTTCTCAAAAATTATTAAACGTTACCAACTAAACAATATTGGTATGTCATCTTTAATACCCATGGCATATTTGTTACGCTTTTTTTTTAATATTTAATTTTATAATATTTTTGAACAATTTATTTGATTTTCAGACAATAAATACGTCAAGTAGATTAGGTGTCTCAGGTTTTGACATTACACTCTACTTATTAAAATATTCGTACAGTTTTACTGCATAATGATGTTGAATTATAAACACACACACACGCACACACATATCATGATCTTTAGTGAGGAATTGTAGTTTATTTTGGAGTAGTAAAAAAATAATTAAAATAGTAAACATGTTCAATATATTAAATACGAAGCGATAATAGTATATTTTGAAAAAAAAGTACAAAAATACAAATACGAATATTGGGCATATTATCTAAATAATAAAAACACAAAATTACCTAATGTAAAACACAGCTCTTTTAAGGAACAAACAAAATACAATATAAGACTTATTTTTTCTTATACATATAAATAATAAATAAATGACAAAATTGGTCAACTAAACACATACATTACAATAAAAGGTCAAGTAACATAATTTTCATAAAAATGAAATTATAAAAAGCATACCGATTTTTAGTATGCTACTATTATATTAAGTATATACTCCTTATTAACATGAGTAATAGCATATTTAGATCTACATTTTTATTGGCAAACAGACATTTTCTCTATGCTTTTTTCTATTTCATATTTATAAAACTTTGTTAGGTTAATGAATATTTCTACGTATCTATTATAATAAAAATTAATTAAATGATTGACAAAATAATTTTATTTATAGAATTAAACCAATAAAATTATATAATAAGAAATAATTAATGTATGCATAACTATGGTCCAAATGGTTTGTCCAATTTAATCTGCAAAAATTAGTCCAAATGTGCCTTCTTAAACCTTAGATAAATAATATATAACACTAAGTAATAATTTATACAATTAAAATATTTCATATCATACACTTAAAAGTTGTAAAAACATTACTTAAATCTAAAAAAATTGTTAACCGTGCAAATAGCAACAAATGACTCACATTAAACTAAAAATTGATGAAATTCAGGCGAGGTAAATGATTAATTCTATTCTCGAAATATATTACAGATTATGTTTAGATTTTGGGAAATGATTTAATGTTTAAATTCGCATTGAAAGAAAATTTATTGACATTTTTGTAAATCAAAATATCAATTTTTATAATCTGTGATAAATATAAATTGAATATAAATTTAACTGTCTACTGAAATAAAAAGGAATGTAAAACTAATTTCTATTTATATTAAATCCTTATTTTATTTATTTGAAACTATTTTAAAATAAGAATAATTTAAATAAGAAATAGGTATTTTATAGAATTAAAATGTTTTTTCTGTGTAAATAAAGTTACAAACAACTATTAAAAGTTAATAATACAATTTTTATGAAAAACCAAACAGTAAAAACAACAAACATTGTGTAAATGACTTGCTATATTAAATGCTTAATAATATATTATGTTTAAAATTATGATGTAATATACAGAAAACAATCTGGATATAGTAATCATATACAGTGAACTGATTTATCTAAACGATGACTTAAGAATTTTTTCTGCTTCAATTTTTGCCTGAAATGTATAATTTCACATAATTATACAATTTTAAACGATAAAATTAATAAAAATTGAAAATAATAATTCAAAAACCAAATGTAATTCTATTAAATCTAATCACAACCTAAAATATAAACACTGTATTTAACTTTTGGATGAATTGTGGATATAATAAGAAAATTATATATTATGTATAATCATAACATTTAAAATGAAAAAAAAATTGAATTTTATAAAATTTGAAAAAAATAAGTATATGTTTCAATAATATATCAGTGTATTAATAATAAATGATAATTAATTTCTATTGTATCTAATTTAATCTAGTAAATGATCATAGATATGGTATAAAATGATAATATATTTAAAATTGAAAACATTTTCTAAATTCCTGATAAAAAATTGTGTCATATTAATATTTTAATAAAATGTAAAATTCAAATTTAATTAATAATAAATCTAAATAGAAAAATGCATATTTACCTGGTGGTCCTCAACAGTTTTTGCTGGATATTGTGTAACCAGCTTTAGATAATACTCAGCACTAAATTTATTATCCATTTTCAAAAATGTCTTTCCCAACATAAGAAGATTTTTGCTATAACAAAAATTTGATAAATTAAAAAATAAAAAGTTAAATTATCATATCATATCATGTTAAACCAGTAAAACTTGGGTTGTATTGATTCAGCTTCTCTAAAATATTCTAATGCTTCTTCAAAAGTAGACGCAGGAATGTCAGTGCCAAATATAATTGATCCAATTTCTCTTCGGAACCAAGAAATATCAGCAAGATTGTAACACCTACAAATTATAATATTAAAATTTAGAAAACTAAACATAAGTATCATACACACTAAATTATATTTTAAAATAATTATTTACTTTTTTACAATTAGGAAATGTTATTTGTATTTTAATAAAAAATTAATTTACTTATTTTAATATTTAACCAATTTAAACCAATGAAATTTAATATGTAAAAATTTAATAATATAAAAAACTATGAAGTTGACAAAGAACAAAAAAAAAAAATTCTATGATTAAAATACATAGCGGATCTTACCAATAACCAATCATATACCGTATGAATGGATCTTTAGGATTCAGTTCCAAAGCTTTCTAAAAAAATTTTTTAAAGAATTAAGCAAATTATTAAATTTGAAAATAATTATAATCATAATTTATAAATTATACTAATCCTACTTGTAAATGAAATTTTACAATTTCTAATTTTTCTATTTGATCCTTGATTCCTAAATTAATGTTACTATATGCATCGATTAAAACTGCAGCCCATTTGTGAACTTCGGATATGTTTGAATCAATGTTCAATGCTTTAATAATGGATTCATGAGCTGATGATATTAATTTTTGTTTTTTCTCTTTACTAATATTTTCGTCCAAACTCATATTGTACTTTGCTTTACTTAAACGCCAAAGTACTTGTACTTCATTTGTATCCTTGAATATATTTGATAAAAAAATTAAACAATTACTCAGCATAAATTAGTTACCCTCCACTTTTCTAGTTATTCTGTTCAAAACATAATATAAGGGTAGATTTTAAAAAATATTTGATTTAAGTCAACATGTAGCCAAAAATTAATGAATAACTTTAAATTACTAGAAATTACAAAATTATAACCTATAGATTAATTCTATTCTAGAAAATAATTTATATACTGTAAACTTCCCACTAATGAATTTAATTGATAACCTTTAAATAACAATACAGGTTAAATAATAAATCTTTCTTATAATATATGTGTATATTAAAGATATAGACAATAGTAACATGTACCACAATTCAGATTTAAAAATTTTAAAATATAGAATGGTGATTTTTGTTTTTGTATGTACATTTTGTATAAAAATTAATTTATTAAATAACATAACTGATGAGTAAAAAATAGCACTGTAAAAAAGACTTGTTATACATATTACATTATAATACACAGGTAAAGTATAATTTATGAACACTGTTCTTCAGTTTTGATAGGAAGCTCCAGCATAAACAAAATTATTATTACTTCTTTTCACAAATATGAAATTTATATTTTTATATTAAAATGTAGTAAACGTTAAATCAAAAAAATTACTTTGTATTCTTCAAGTAAAAGTACAACATCCTCGTATTTGTTCACTAAAAACAAGTGATCAGCTTCGATTAGTTTTTGTTTCAAGAGGTTTGCGATGCCATCAACGACTGGCTCGTCTTTATTATCTTTGGTTGAACTGGACGAATTGTAACCGAAAAAAGGAATAGCCAAGCCCAACATCATCTGAATGTAAAGTTAAAATGTTTATAAATTATAACTATATAATTTAATATTTAAATTTGAAATTAATTCTATATATTAGGTGATGTCTATCTTGTACTAGGGTTCCCAGATCATTAAAAAAAAAAGTATGGGACTATTAGCAATTACCATTCCATTTTGTATTTAACATTGCAATTTAAACATTACCTCTCCATAAAGTATTGTACTTTTATACTATAACTAAAATTAAACCAAATTAATTACAATTGAATTACAACAGAAAAATTAGTTCGGCCGTAAGTTAAAGTCGTGTTCAGCTGACTTTACTGAATTAAACAAGATAACAATATTAAACATGTAGCACATAAAATTAGTATACCTTGCTAAAAACATAATAACAGTATCACAATGTTATTGTCACATAATTAAACATTCTCATTTTACTAAAAAAAAAAAATTTTTATAGCTCTTCGCTCAGGTTAGCCAATGGACGTTTAAACCTGCAGCCGTCAATGTATGATATGGATTTTTCGGTTAGGTAGCAAAACACATACTGAAAATCGGATGAAACAATGATCCAATTGACTTTGATCGAGCCACCAAGACAAACATATTAAGACAACGACAGCCCTATCCCTAATAATCCATACATATAAATTTACAAGATACGCAATTTACTTTTGGCAAAACGTGCTGCCGACCGTTCTTTGTCATAACGAGTGTGTGTGCCCGTCGATGTTTAAACGCCCGTGTAAGTGATTCGTACACAAACAACGTGAAACCATTAGAGCTCGCAATATTTCTGGACATTTTCGATATTGAAAAAAAACGACGGAAATCGTTGTACTCAATGCGGCCGTTGGGAGATGCGAAAAACGACGAGTCGCCGCCAAGGATCGTAGGATCCACTCGATATTCGATAATTACCACAGTCCCACACACAACAATAATCGTTAAAGTCGAAAACACGGCCATTAGATAACGTTATCACTGGTTACTCCGGTCATATAATCGTATCAAGTGTCGGAGTAGTGTCTCAAAATGGACGAGTGGAAGTTAGCAATGGGTACCCAGCAAGTGATAAGAAACGTATATTTAATTGCCTATATAAAGAGCCTACTAATAAGCACTTCGAACCATAATATACCAGAAAATTTAAAAAATAGATAGCGCTACAAATATTTTTCCATAAATATACAGTAAAAACAAACATAATTTAAAAATTAAACAAATCCGAATTTACAATTTTCGATGTGTTCCGGAGGGTGGCTCCAGGGCAAGACATACATATTAAGAAAGCCCGTGAAATTTACTATAAGATTGGCTAATTAAAAACGTTACTTCCCAATAAACAACGCTTCATAATTTAAAAAAAAAAAAAATGGAATAGAGAATAATATATGTTATATGGGTTGTGAAAATTAAATTATAGCAAATCAAATGGATTATTATTATTATTTGATATTTAATAAAATTTAAGTACATTTTTATCAAATATGAATATCCGAAAACACACGACTTTAATAATTCGATAAACATTTCAATTTAATTAACACAAATTAGTTAGAATTATGATATCTAATTAACATTAATATTAACGAATAATGAATATTATTTCAGCTACTAATGAAAATAACCATAACGCAGTTGGCAGTAAAATCTGTTAAATATTTTTAATAAAATTATTCCTCGTCATAGTTGTTCTCAAGTGTTAATTTTCGTTTTATATATGCAGTGCAATCTACTGTATTTCTATAAAATTACCCAATATTCTTATCAATGTTAATTTAAGCGTCAGGAGTAGGACATAGGCAACTTAATATACGTTTTACTTCCTGGACCTCTTGCTAACTTCACACACGTCAAAATGGATTGATAGTTCTTACCTTGGATGGTGGTTGCGACGTAGTCGTGGTTAGGGACCATGTTTATCGTGACGTTATCAGTGTGTTGTTATCGTTCCATGCGCGCGAGTCCACTTCAACAGACGATAAGAAACTGATTGGAAACGTTCGACGTTATTTATTCGGTTTTTTTTTTCGTTTACCGATTAGTTGATCGTATTTCATAAATTACGATAGTACTGTTGACGGGCGTACATGAGTTCATCAGAGTGAATTTTCGTCGACGAGACGATTGTCGAAAAATCCTACAATGACGTCGAACCGTGAACGGTCACTACTGCCATCACCACTGTAGTTTGTGGCCGTGATCGCGGAACATGGAAATTGCGGCTGACGACGAAACGGCAAACGATTTGTTACCGGCCGAGACCAAGTGTCGTGATGATGTCAACAGCAATGTAGAACGTTGCATAGTCAATGGTGGCGATGAAGACGATAACGGCGGTGGGCCTGAAGAACGATTGAAAGTGCTCAAAGACGTTGCGCGACAGCAGAAAGACGAGCTCGACTACTATCAGCGGCAGTTAGCCATCAACGAGCATAAATATTTGACGGATGTCGGCAATTTGCAATCTCAACTGCAAGTGTCGAACAAGATGTACGAAGCCGCCAAGTATGAGAAGGAATCGGCGTTCATGCGATACGTGCTCAAGGAAAAGGAAATACTAGATTTAAACACAGAAAAAAAGAAACTACTGGACACTTTGAAAGAGAGAGACAAACAGATTGTACGGCTAAAAGCCAATTCCAAGGAGGTGGCCAGTTGTGCGAGCGTGATAGAAACGAAAAATAAGGAAATCAAGGAGTACAAAGTTTTGGTTGATTTACTGAAAGATGAAAAATCAAAGGTTTCAAAAGATTTTGAACATTGGAAAGCGAAACATGAACAAGAATCTAAGTGTTCATACGAGACGGAAAGCAAATTATTACACGAAATTCAAGAATTACAGAATAAATTGGAATTTCTGACTAAAGAAAATGAATCTTTTAATGAGGAGAGTAATTTAGAAAGGTTAGTGTTGAGCAGCCAATTATACATGGATGTAAAAGAGTGTTCAGAACAACGTTTGCAACAGATGGACAAATTAAAAATTGTAATCGAAGAACTTAACACTAAACTCACTGAATATACTTGTATTATAAACTCTTTGGAAAATGAAAACATCGATCTCAAAACTCATATGGAAAGTTGTGAAATCAAAACAAACGAATTGCTTGTGTTCACTGAATGTTTGAGTTCACGCAACGCATTACTGCAGTCCGAATGTAAAAATTTACAAACTGCTTTAGATAAACTAAAAAATGAATGCGATCTAATAAAACAAAAGAACATAGATCTTAAGACTGCTTTTGAAGTTCAAAAAGATAACATGATAAAAGAAAAAGAACTGTACAATTGTGACAAAAAAGAATTGGCCAGTCATTTGGCGCAGAAAATGCAAATGATTGCAGACTTGAAAAGCACATTGGAACGTACTCAGGATGATTTACATGTTTCTAAACATAAATATAAAACAACTGTGACTGATTTGACTAAAGAGTTGCAGAAAAAGAATTTAGTCGATACTTCAGTGGAAATGAAAATGGTTTTAGATAAAATGGTCAAATTACAACAAGAAAATGCTAAGTTGTGCGAAAAATTGGATTTTGTCGAAGACCACAACAAGCAGTTGTTATGTGAACTAAAAAAAAAAAGTAGTATCATGCAAAAACATGGGATATCTGGTAAGAACGGTTTAAATGAACAGAAACCACAACGTTATTAATTGTATGTTAACTTATTTACTTTATATATTGTATTTTTTTTTTTAATGATTGTAAATATTAACTTATTTTATCTAGTCCTACAATGTTATTATTTAAATGTATTGGTGTGAGAGAGCCTGACTCAGCCTGAGTCCTTGATTCTTGTAAAAATAAATAAAATCAATATTGAGTAATTTTTTTAATTTTGCGTACAGGCTTAAATTTTACTGGTTTTGCATGTAATCGATATAGGTGGTATACAATTGGTTCTGTTGTGAACATAAGTAAATACCCCATAAATTACCATATATAAGCAAATAATAACTAAAGCTTTGATGTTGTATTTACAACATTTTTCTGTTTGAATTTATTATTGAATAAGTTTTATTCAAATGTGGGTTAAAATAAGAAAAAGATTATCACAACTTGTTTAATTTTGATATTCAAAAATGTACAATACAATTTATAATTTTCGTGTTTTTAATCGCTAATAATTGAATAGTTTTATGAAAATTAAAAATATTGATACAATAATTTATAAAATAATACTATTATAGGATTACGCCTAATATATTGTATATAAATTCATACTATACTGTATTAGTATTGTTAGACTCAATAAATAATACAATAACTCCTTCAGCAAACCATTTTTGTTTTTAGTGTAATAATATTCAAGTCCTTAATGATTCTTGTTTTCTAGTATTAAAAAATAATTAGATGTTTATCATAAACTGGTTTTTCAAATGCAATTATTCTAAATTTCCAGTAAATATTAAAAAATAGAATGGATGCTCAGTGAGTCAAACACTAAATGAAAGACATTATTTTATCTTTAAAACATTTTAATCATTACATATAATTTTATAATATTAAACTCAAATACAACACCTATGGTTATTCTTGTCAATAACAGATCATACTTTGATTTGCTATATGCTAAAAAGATTTGTGTATGTCGCCAAATAAACATTTGAATGTTTTTAGTGTCTCAACCAATTAAATTTAATAAATCAACACCTCAAATCATATTATATCCAATATCTTTTTGATCAGTTCATAGTTCACTAAAAAATGAATCACTTTGCAAATACTATTTTAAAAAAAAACTCGCACAACTTATTATTCATATTAGCCAATTCGAAAAGCATAATAAACAAATGGCATACAATACATATAATAACTAAAAGGGTTATCAATAATAAAGTTACTAACAATATGCAATTGGAATGTAATGATACATTTTATTTCATTTATTATAACTTAATAAAAAATAATGAATATTATAGTTTAAAAAAAAATCCATTGTTGAACATATTTTAATGAGCCAAGTAGTAGATTATCGCATGGAGTAAATACTGTACAACATATTGGTACAATATTTTTTTTGACCAGCATTAAAAATTACATATTACCATTAATAAGTCCTTATTTAAATAAGGAAAAATGAACATAAATTACTTACAATATAATCTATTCGAATAATAAAGTATACACAAGTGTTTAATAATTAATCCTTTATAGTAAAATTAATGGAAATTAAATTAACATGCGTATTATACTTTTATTTTCAATACAATTTACATTACAAAAGAAAAAAAAAGAAAAATGTTTATGTACATAAAAATATTTAATTCACAACATAAATCAATAGTTTTTAAATTTTGAATTTACTGTATATTACTAATATATTGAACACCATTGTGAATTATTTGTGACTTGTATTGAATTCACTTTATCTAGACATATTGGTAAGATCCACTATTTCAACAATAGGGGTTTCTCTTATGACCGGATATGGCATAAATTCCACACGATTTCTGATCCTGGGTAAGCCTACCATATTTTCCTGTCTCCTTTGGCGTCCTCCTCTTCCTCTTCTTTTAGGGGGTTCTTCAATTTCCTTTCCTACACAGAAAAGAGAATACAGAAATTGCTTAATGTTATTATTGAACATTTAAAATTAACTTAAATATAGCTCTTACTCTCTTTCACAAGGTTATCGCGTTGTTCTTTAACAGTACCGCCAATTAGATTGCATAGATTTGTAATCAAATTGTCAACAGCTAGACTGTTGTAAGTGTCTTTAATTCGTGTGCGACAAATGGGGCAAATTTGATTTTTACTCAACCATTGTTTTATACAACATTCGCAGAACGAGTGATTACATTTAGCTGTATGAATCTTATAAAATAAAATTTAAAGTGATTTTTAAAAATACACACTTCTATAATATATATATATGTATATACAGTAGAATCTTGATTATCCGAACTAATTGGGGCCGCACCTAGTTCAAATATGCAAGTTTGGATATTGGAAATTTAAAAAAAAAATTTTTTAAAACAGTTAAATATTTTATATTATGTACATACATATGTATTTATTATTATTTTATTAGAATTACATATATTACATTATTAGAAATACATTACATACATAGGGATACATAATGTTTACATATTATATTTTTTGACAAAATTATCAATTTTTATTTGACGACGAGTTGCAACGCGCTTTTCTACAGCCAAGTCTTGCAAAAATTTAAGAAGAAGTAATTATGTTGGACAATATTCGACTACGGTAGTCTCACCTTTGTCCAGTTTAGCAAGAATTTCTATTTTTTTGTTCCATCGTAAGAACATTACGTTTACGTTTATTAAACATTTTAGATATGTACTTAACAACTGTAATATATTTGTACGTATAAAGATGTGTACGCGATAAAAAGCCAAACAAGTTAAGCACGAGAACGTGGTATAAATAAGCCCATTGCATTTTGATTATCTACTAATGATTCACGCACTAATAATAAACCAAAAGCGATATTATCCAAGTCAAATTCAATAAACCAGCCACGAATTAGTTTTAACGTTCGGATACACTAATTGCAGTTCGGGTAGGTAATAGAGGGTTCATATAACGGAGGTTCGGATAATCGAGATTCTACTGTATGTATATATATAAAATGTATACCTTAACTATTATTTCATTGCATATAGAACATTGTAAATCATTCTCCAAGATATTATGAACTTGATTTTTATATTCATCTTCTAATGTTGATATTCTAGACTCCAAGTTTTCTAATAAAATAAAATTATTAATAAACCATAATAAATATATCACCTAGTTACAGTGCTGTAGTAAAAAATTTTGAAATGTTATTAAATTTCTAAATTTCATTCAATTTTAATAACACTAAAATATTACAATTCATCACATTTAAGCCAAAAACATTTTTCATTTAATTAAACTGTTTTTATGACACCCTATTTATGTATTAAGGGGATCGGAGTCATTTTTTGCACCATTTTGCACGAAAAATGTATCACTAAGAGTGAACTAAATTTAGCTCTGAAGACGTGAAATTGTCAGCCTTTATTCTAGATTATTGTGGGAGTAGATATTTTATTATGTTAAAAAAAAAATACTTTTGAAAAATTTTCCAAACTAATAGCAATTTACTTTTAAAATAACTTAGAAAAAAGACTGATGTAATCATATTTTTCATCAGTATTAGATTTTGTTCATTTTAAGTACTTAAGTTTTCATCTAGTTCTTAAGATATTCATATCATCATACTTTGCACATACAATTATTCAACTCATTTGTATTATTGATATGTGGGTTGTTAAGTGTATTTCTATACACTTGCCACTAATATTCATTTACTTCTCACACAATAACAACACATACTAACACAATTCAAAAATTGCTTATCTACAATAATCTTTAGGAAAAATGTATTTCCGAACCGTGTAACAAACAATGATATGGAATAGTAAAGGTACTGAACATAAAATATTATTATCGAAGCACATATTTAAGTTTTAAAAACCCCGTAGTAGTCAGAATACACTAAGAAATACTTCAGTTAGTTCTTAAAAAAGCAATTTTATTAGAAATTAAAAAAAAATTATATAAGTTTTAAATATTTCAAATATCTGATATTAGATGAGTAAACAAATCATACTTCAATATTTAAATAATTATAACCAAACAATATTAAATTGTTTAATTTAAAATTTACAACCAAAATTTCACAAAAATATTATTTATTTTTTATATTTTTAATGTTAACTTCTACACATAATGCAGTAGAAAAAAAATTAATTTTAAAGCTATGTGCTACAAATGTATACTGTACAAGCCAGAAAGTATGATAAACGTGAAAATATGCAATATAAAATTGTTTAAATATGCCAAATCTTGTAGATGTTAATTAACTTAATTTAACTTGACATCTACATTGGAAATGTAAAATGGTGTAAATTTATGGAGCCCCAATAGTTTACTTAACACAAATCGTATGAAGTTATTGATCATAAATAATAACTTCATACTATTTGTATTAAGCATAATACATAAAAACTATAATTAAAAAAAAAAAAAATTGAGGAAGCAAGGCACTGGACTAAGGCAATTTCTAGTATTTTGCCATATTATACATTACCACAATTTTGAGTCAGGGTTTTGATCGTTTTGGCATCCTAAAAAAATAAAATATTACACAAATTAATTTAGTCTTTTATCTTTTGACAAGTTAATTTTTTTTCTCTAAATAATGTATCAAGAGAAAACTTGCTATTTAAAACTACTTGTAAGAGGGCATTATTATTAATGAATTATACATACTCTTGAAGAAGTTTTTGCAAAACGGTTTTTGAAAGCATCTTCAAACAAAATTAGACTTTCTTGAAATTTAGTAAATTGTTCTTTGAACATATTCTCCATTTCGACTTTTTCAGCTTTTAACTGTAAATAAATAATATTAATAAATATCTTATATTCTATGTCGTCTTAAGTAACAACAATCAATTTGCACATATGTGTATAATATAGCAAAAACAATTATTTTCAATGTAATTTAAACATACACAAATATATTACATTTAAGTATAATATTCAAAAATCTATTTATTTAATTTTTTTAATTAAGTCTTTTTTATTTATAATATATATATATATATATATATATATATATATATATATATATATATATATAACAATGATTTATTATTTATAAGGTAAATAAATAAATAAATAAAATGTACAACATTTGATTAATCAATTTCAGTTGATACATTTTTATTCTAATTGATAAAGTAATTTGCTCATATTATTAACTAATAAACTTACATTGACCACTTTATCAAATAATATTTTTAAAGACTGTTGGGAAGATTCAACCATTTGTTTGTATTTTAGATCAGCTTCATCATTCATTTGTTTGTGAAGCCTAAAAGTAAAAATTGGACAGTAGAAATAGTATATTAGTAACTACAATAAAACAATGAAAATACAAATGCCTTTGTAATAACCTAAATAAATAATCATTTATGCTTTGTTTTATTTTAAATATTACAACATTTTAAGTAGTAAAATTAAGTGATACTTATATTTCTGGAAAAAGTTTAAATCCACAATATGTGTTACATATTTATTTATATACGTATGTAAATTAACACTATATATCAAAATAATGATTGTTGTAATGTTGATTTGTCTGTAAGCTCCATATAAATAAATATTTTGTGTCTAGACATATATAAATAATATACATTATGAGGCATTTATACTAAAAAAAATATTTACTGTGAATGAATAGGGTTTTTAAATAATACACGTTTGAGGAAAAATTCTTTGGACTGATATAACTATGAATGTACTTTAAATAAATATAACATGAAACAACATTATTATTATTATTATTATTCACATACACACAAACATTTTTAATTGAATATTTAGTTAGAAAGATACAAGTAATCTTTTACTAAAATTTCAAATTTTTGATGGATATTTTTCTTAAAGGGGTTTTTATTAAGAAAAAGGATTTGAATTGCCCACCATTTTTTGTTTTATGTTGGTTAACCAAATTTCTATTAGAATACCATATGAACTGTTCGTAATGAGATACTGTGAATATTTTATAGACTGTTTTGTTTATGTAATCATAATGCAAGTACTGAAAAATACGTTTTGATTGTTAAGACTTTTTATTGCCACGGTGAGGGTTGTGCTGAAACTATACATACTCTTAGAGAAATTATGGTCAAAATGAAGCTCATAATAGTTTGTCAATTATGAACAAATTCGAGGAAACCGCTTCAACAAGACGTAAAAACTCCTACTCATCAACAAAGCAGTCACAGATCACTTTTTAATCAGGAAATGGTTTTTGAGTGTTGTTCAATGACATCTCTTTGTCAAGATCACAGGTGTTGACGATATTACTGAGCTCACTGCACTGAATAATGAAAACCATTTGCATTTTCATCCCTATAAACTTCCAACTAATCCAGGAATTTTAAGCTGGTGATCACGGGAAACGCATAGTATTTTGAGTGGTTTCACAGAATGCGAGTCAATGATACAAATTTTGTGAACAAGATTATTTCCAGTGATGAAGCTTATTTTTACATGAGTAAATTTGTAAACAAATAAAACTGGAGTGAATTTGTAAACAAATAAAACTGTAAGTTTTTGGGAAACAGAAAACTAACAACAAATTGAAATTCATTGTATCATTGTGTGAATTATCAGCAAGTGATAGCCAATTTTGTGTCCAGAACTGAAGCTTGCCAGCATAGTTGAAGTGGATTTATGTACAATGTTTTATTTCACACATAAACAGAAAATGTATACTACTTGTTATATAATATTTTTGTTAACAATTTTTTTATAATAAAGTTACGAGATTAATCTGAAATTTTTACTGAAACACCTTATAATATATTATAAATTATAATTTCATAGCTTATTAGAGAAAATACTCGTATTAAAATATATTTTAATTATTAACTATTTACTTACAACACATTTGAAGCCAAGGAGAACTTGAAAATATATTCCATATTATTACATTCACCAAAAGTAACTAAATCTCCTTCATTTAATTCTTTGTAATAATATATTCCTTTTCCCAGTTTTTCAAAATTTAAGTATGTACCTGAGTATGAGTTCTAAAAATTAATAAATAAATAAACAATTATTCGGCGGAACTGAACAAATTGTAAAATTATTTTAAATAAAAATACAACAAAATAAAAAAAAATTATTTTACTTTAACAAATCTCGGAAACTAAGTTTCTGTTTTCAGTGTAAAACAATGACTGACAACTTGTAGTTTATATTTTATTAAAATAAAATCTATTTAAATACGTAATAATAAAATTGTACATACATATATAGTATAGTTATTGAAAAATATATTTAAAGTACTTTATTGTATTGTTAGAGCTATTTTAAGTTCAGAATATAATAAAAATAATTGTTTTCGTTTTCTGAAAACCTAAAATATTGCTTAATTGCTTTTGTTTTGTAACATTGGATATAATTCCATATTTAGAAAGAATTGTACATTACAAAACTTAGAGACCGTTATAATATTTGAGAATATCTTTTTGCCAAAAGAAACTCTAGAATTTTAAAACAATTATATAAGCAATCTTAGGTTATAAAATAAAAATGATTAAACACCAATTGAAAAGTAAAAATGTTCAAAGAATAACTGATTAAAATATCAAATTATTAATAAATGTTTTTTTTTTTTTTAAATTTAGTATTGCTTAATTGATGATACCATATTTTTAAAATATATTCAATATTGTTTATAATATTGTAAAAAATGCAAATAAAAAGACATTAATTAGTAAGGTTTTTGTAGAAAGAGCTAATTTATTTTTATAAAATTATTTAATTTGATGTTGTACAAAAATGTTAACAGATGTTAGAAATACTCACATTGTCAAAAATAATAAATTTGTTATTTTGAAATTTGATTGTGCAATGCTGGCGAGATATGTAAGAAGCATCAAGCACAATTGAACTGCGCAGAAAGCGTCCAATGGAAAACTGTCAACATTTATAAAATATCATTACTCATTAAAATGAGCAATTATTATATGGCTATTATAAATAAAACAATAACTACCTCCTGGTCGTTTTCAATCTTATATTCCTGGCCGTTCTTCGCATTTATAAGCAAACCAACATTAGCGACCATGTCGTTTTCCATATTCTCTATGTTTATATTGTTATGGCTATTTTTCAACTTAGTTTACGTAAATACCTACCTAAAATAAAGTTAAAAACAAAAACCAATTGTTTAATTATATTAAGATATAATATATGATTATTATATTAAAAATGTTGTTACATATTATACGTATTTAAATATTTACATAAATCATTACCAAAGAATTTCCAATTATTAATATTATAGTGTTAACTATTAATTTGGTATTGTTACATTTTTACAATCATATCAATGTATGTATGTAAAAGTTATCAGATACTATAGAAAACAGGTATATGAACAATTAGTACCAGTATCATTAAAATTATAACCAAACTCTTGATAACAAACTGACAACAATAATAGTCTGTCTCTTGATCTAGAAGTCCATTCTCAACTTCAAATACTTATTATAATTTCATATTTCTAAATCTTTTTTGTATTTAAAAAAAAAAATTAGCACATTTATATAATTCCATACAATATTAAAATGACTTTTTTTTACTTCTTCATGCATTAAATTAATTCTTAAAATGTTTAACTGTATTATATTACAAATCGAAATACATAGAAAAAATAAATAAATCTGGTATCAAAATACTGTACAAATTTAATCTAAAATTAAATGAAACATTTCATTTCATTTTTCAGCTATTGGCTAATCTAATCTATAGTCTTTATTTTATGTCTGACAGTCTGACTGGAATTACCTTCCACAGTTCCTTTCTAATTCCTATTTTCCTTATAATGTCTGTATATTTTAGACTCAGTTCCCCATATGTCTATGTCTATAAAGTTTGTTCTAGGCCATCCTTTTCTTTCTTTCTTGGCATAATTCCTTTTAGAACCACTTGTATAGAATAATCATGCCTCAGAGTTTAAAGAACCTCTGCTATAGGCCATATGTATGTCTTTAATATCATTTTTCTGAGTGCAATGTATTTTTTTCATTAATTAAGATTATTACCTTTTGGTATGCATATTAACTTTTAATCAAATTTATTATTTCCCCAGGAAAATTTCTTGGTTTTAACATCTAAAATATTCTTTCTAAGCTCACGCATAAACACATTATCATCGTTTAACAACCCTTTAAATTTGAGGAATATCATAGATTCATAAATAACAACCAATACAACACAGTTCGAAACTAGCAGCAATAAAACTAAACATATAAATATGTTTCGAGGTGTCCCCTAGGCATCACCCTTATCCCCTACTCTGTCTTGACATAGGACTTCATTCTTATGGAGATATCAGATTCGAACGTAACAGCTTATTATAGCATTTGCAGACAGCAATGTCCTAAGGGGGTAGATAGGGCAATCGCATAATCGGAAAAAATGAAGGAACTCTTTTCTATGATCGGAATGTGCGTCAATTCATCAAAATCATCTATTATAAGTATAAATAAAAGGAGAATTATCAGCAGAGAATATTATATTATCAGACGGATCGCAAACCCTTTTGTAAAACTAGATGAACCGATAAAATACTTAGGTATCAGCATCACCTCTCCTCTTAAATTTCCTTAAAATCATGGAATTCCTAAGCATAAATTGGTAGAAATGTGTCTAATGGTATTAAAGGACACATTAGAAATAATTCAATATCATCTATATTCTTAACTTTGATATATAATAGTAAGACCATGTCAAGTATATAAATATGTTAGGATATCTGTACCTATATATCACGTGGTGAGCAGTTCACTTTATATTTAATAAAATTGTAGCTACTAACTCTATTATAAGCTTTTTATTAATCTACGAAACACAAACTTAGGGCTCTGTTCTGATTTACCATTCTTTCTGCCATAAACCTTAGTATTCTCTGCATCTCGAGTACCCTTATATTTGTGGAAACCAAACTGGGTGTTTGAAAAACCTTCATGCATTTTTGTCTCTAATTGATTTTTGATTATGTCTAGCAGAATTTTTGACATGTATGTTATCAGACGAATTGTTCCGAATCAAGCACATTTTATTACATTTGTTTTATTGATATCGTAATCACTACTGTTGTTGTATGATGCTTTGATCATCCAACTGTTGCTCCTTTCAACATTGCTTTAATATTTTATCACTGTTTATATACATTCTTATATTTAGTCTATATGGTTCCTTCATAGGTCTCCTGGACTTGATTACGTGTATCATCTTTTTTTTATGCACTCTATTATATGTATTTGTTATCATATATTTCTATATCGTTTCTTATTCCTCCCAATTCATAATTTCACAACGATATCATCTCTGCTTTCTCCAACAAGAGCGTTACCATCTCCCATTACTATGACACTGTTTTTTATCCTTTGTTACCTAAGGTGCTATTAACTCATAAGTTTCCTTCGTCACTGTTTCGCTTCACAAATACTGTATACGTTTTGTGGTAGGAGGCATGAATTAACAACAAATCGGGAATTCCATTTGCAAACTTCAGCTATAACTGCTCTTGTACTATGTAATTTTGTAATTGCAAGAGCTTTTCCAGCACGTTTATTCATTACTACGACTACTCCTTCCTGCTTATTGTTGTTTCCAGAGTGTACTGTGTATCACTCCTTACTCCTATCGAGTTTCACTTATTCCCAATACGTTTAATTTTGATCTATTCACTTTCACCTTTAAGTTTTCTAATTTTATTCATTGTTTTTACATTCCACGCCGCAATTAAAATTACAGAATGACAAACGCCCTAGCCATAGACCGCATTGTTATACTGTACTATGCGTATACGGACACATACGTCTACGCCCGTAGAAAATTAAACAACACGCTCAACCGACGACTCGCGTAGGCAACCACCTTGTCGATGGAACCATCGACGGACATCTTCACATTATAAACGAATGGAATTATTGAAAACCGGCGATAGTCCAACCCCGATGACTGGTCGTCGTCGCCGAGATTCGCTAATAACGTGGAAACCGACTATAATAATAATAATAATGATAATAATAATACTCACCGTACTTCAGTAGACAACGATGCGCAGAGCAAAAACAAAACGCTCAGATTTTGAGCGTAAAGACCAAACAATTTACTACTACTTTTCGCAGACGAAAAGATTCGTAGTCGACGAACCGAAGCTCAAAAGAAAATGGCGTCGCTGGTCAAACGGATTCGATTGTGTTTGTAGTCGGCATGAACAAAGGACGAACGGTGAACACACGGTTTACACACAATAGCTATACGAGAATTACATTGTTCATCTAATCATGTGCAGCGTCGTTGAGGCGGATATTTTCACGGTACACCAGTGACACCAATTGTTAAGACCAGCTAAACACAGTGTGGTGTAGTAGACACGAAACAGAAAAATATCGGGTCGCAGTACACGATTTAAGATATCAAAGTTACACAACGAGAATAATATTATGTATATATACTAACTTTTGATGCACTGAGTGTAATAATATCGTTTATACACATGCGACACGAGTCACCTATAGTGACCGGGCTTATACTATTAAATGTTTTCGTTCGCCGCGGTAACGCGTTTACTCCTCATTGTAATTGCACATTGGATACCACGATTTGAGATAAAAATTATAAATACACACAAATTGTGATTTAACCAACGCGGCCGTACAGTATTCATACATAATATGGTATTTAAATATTTTCACCAAATCGTCGTTAATTTTGATATCACTTTTTTTCATTCTATATTAATTTCGTTCGGAGGGGTTTTTTTTTTTTTATTTTCAGAATAATTGTGTACCGTCTCATTCTCGTTATGATATGATATGTAGTAAAAATTTCAGTCGTCACGTCGTTTTTTATGATTGGCACGGGGAAATTGTTTTTTTAATTAGTTGCACGCGTTTTCAAAAGAACGTCCGGAGAATTGACACAGGGATTACGCTACATAATATTTGCATTAATATAATACGGATCACGGCCACAATTTGTGTAGTCCGACTTGGCACTTTGGATCTTTGATGAAAATATTGAGCCGATCTTACACACAATATATCGTTATGTGATACATTGATAAACAATGTAAATATATAATTATTAAAAACCGTGCACGGTTTACTATGGATTCGATTAAATAAAATATAGACAAATTTGTAAAATAATAATAATATAATATTAAAATAAATAAACAAAAAAGGAGGTATATTAATAAAGAATATTTTTTTTTCTTTTACATTACGAGAATAGCTCGAGAGTATTTCGAGATACGAAAACGATCTCGAGTCCTCATTAGGGACATTTCCTCGGGGGGGGGGGAATATTATAAAAAGGAATTTACCGAGAAGTGTTCTCCGGACAAGAAAAATTATGACGTAATTTTACAAAGTAATATTATTACTATTTCAATTGAAATATGTCATTTAGAAAATATTGTATAACATAATATTTCCACATTGAGTGGTCTTCTCTTGTCAATCCGTCGCATAGACATAGACAATCGAATGAAACGAAAAATAATATTTTTTCCAATTAATTGATTTGCCAGTAGTTATGTTTGCACGTTAGTATCCGCCTTTTTTTGCCGTACATTACGTAAACAAGTGTAATACTATATTTGTGTAACATAGTGCATAGTGTTGTACGCTTAAAGGAGCGCTTCTCACAGGCGACTCCCCGATAGCTCGCACCCTATTTATACAAGTCATACCGGGAGTAGGTATAGAACCGTGTTTAGAATTATGACAACGAATACTTTGCGTAAAAATGACGACCAGTTACCCTTGACGATTATTGGTGAACAGTCCTGTGTTATCACCTCGACTGAATTGACGATTGAATTGGAACGTGAATTCCGACTTCCCTAACAAGTGTCGTTTATCGTTTGTCAATAAAACGCCTTCGGCTTTTATTTAGGTTATCCTCCTGATCCAAGACTAGACAGTTAAAATCAGGCCCGTACCGGTTACCTGTAAGGGGCGCGGGAAAAAATATATTTATAGGAGGGCGCCGACTATATTTTGTCCGCATATATTATCCACTTCAAAAGAAAAAAAGGGGCGCCAATTTCTCGATTGATCACGGGAATACTCCCGGCGGACCAGTACACGGGCCTGGTTAGAATTGAAAAAAAAAATTATTTCAAATCTCTCAAAACCTATTAAAAAACGATTGTCAGGAATTTAGTACGAGTTTTGGCGGTATTTCTCCCCCTCTCCTCCTTTAAGTCGTCGTCGTGTCAACGATATGAAACGTTGTAATAATTTTTATAATATAAAAAAAAAAACATCGTATATGCGGGGGGACGGGGATAGACGAAAAAAAATTCCTAAACTTTCGAGATGGGGGGGGGTCCATGATCCCGATAAATACGTCTCTTTTGGGGGGTTTAGCCGTCGGATAAATCGTCGTCGTTTTGTCCGCGGCCGGCCGTCCGGTGGCGCTTTGGCGAACGGGCCGCCGCGTCGCGCGACGAGCGAGAGAGAGAGAGAGAACGTTTTTATATCCAGTCTTCCCGCAACGTTCCGCGGCGCGGCGTGGCATACGCGAATCGCGTTTCGCCGGCACACCATCGCCGCCGCCGCCGGATACGATGGTCGACGTCGTGCCGAGTTTCCGCGACCGGTAACACTCGACGCGGATTATTCTCACCGCAATAACGACCCCGCGTGCGCGTTCCGAAGACGACCGAATCGTTGTTTCGACAACGTCTCGAAAGTGTAAAAACTACTCTCACGATAACAGGCGCGCGTTATGACGTTCTGGCAGTGTATTTCTTATATAATAAATTAATAATAATAATAATAATAAAAGAAAAATAGTCGTTGTAGAATTTGAATTCTCTTTCGTTTTTGCTACAGCGTTCGCGAACACGGATTTCCACGTTTTGTAAGTAGCCCGCGTCGATTATATTCGAAATACCTATCGCTATAATGCGCGTATTATATATACATACGGCTGTAATATATTAACAATATAAAGCGGCGGCGGCGGCGGTGTTTTTTTTTTTTTTTTTGTTCACTTACGCTTGTAAAAATTTTTAGTCATCGACGAATTCTGTTCTTCTTAAATAGACGTTTCGGAAAACGATGAATATTGCGGCGGGGTTATTCAATTAATCAATAACGGTACAATATAGGGGTTGAAAAAGAAAAATTCGACGTGTGTGATACGTAAATAGTGCGAAAATTGCGCGTCGTTTATATAAATAATAATATAAGCAGACGTTGGTTTATCGTCGGCGCTATTAGACGCATTTTGGACCTGTTCAACGGAGGGGTGTGTGTTCGAGCTTTTCAGGTTTTTGTACGCGTAACTAACACGATAACTGTGTGATGCTTTGTTATTTCTGTTATTTCGCGTTTCATTGAAATGTCTCTTCGGAATAGTTAAATACGGAATTGTGAGTATACGATTCGGCGTTGTAAAAATAACAACACTTTATGCGTGCGGGAGGTTTAAGCCGGTATATATATATTCCGCGTTTATGTACTTTTTATCCTTTCTTATATTGTGAGCCACTTGCACTTTTTTTTATTTTTTTTTTTTTTTGTAAAGAAGTGGTGTTTTTTTTATATGACAAAAAAATTTTTGTAAAACAAATACATTTCTCCGCTCGGAATTCGAAAACCGTATCGTTAAGTACTACGAGTATAATAGTGAATAGTCACAGAAAATCAATACTTAATATTATTATATATATAAAAAAAAACTTACCTTATTATTTCTCAATATAAATAAAATGAACATTTCTATATAAATTAAATATATATATATATATATATATATATATATATATAGATATATATATAATTATTAAAGTAAATAACACTTTTATACACTTTTAACGTTTCTTTCGAACTGATTACATCCACTGTACGAGACCCTGCACGGCTCATCGTCGTAACCTATATATTTTAATCTTCAATCGTTTTAAATTAAATATATATTTTTACATTTTTTACCGCATATTTTTCTTGGTTTTTTTTAATAATACACTTCGCATATAATAATAATAATAATAATTATAATAAAAACATATTACTGCGGTGTATTTCAATCTCGATTGTCATTGAAATTTTATGTCGCCGCAGTGTCTATATTATGTTAATTTAAAAATCGTGCTCGACAAATATAATGACATGGGTGTGTTATTGTTACGACATTCCTATGTATAATACATAATCGTTTCAAATTATTCATATTGTGTCTGTTATAGTGACAATATTGAGTTTCTCGATACCAACCAACTCTACGAAATTTATTAATTTTTCCAAAACAAATTTTAATTTTCAATTTACACTATGTTGTGGGCCGTACCTATTGTTTAATGAAACGAAAAATAAATCAATTTTGTAATGTGTTTTGAAAAATATTGAACGCGGGATGTTTAATTAAAAGTTATATAATCTCAATCTTAATTTCTAACATAAACTGTTAATTATTTAACGTTCTAAGGCATAATGTAATAAACATTAAAAGTTAAATTAGTTCGTTTAAATAGCGCTTACCGGATATTCTTTTTTGTTTTCTTTTTATTATTATTTACAATTCACTTAAAATAACGTATTTATTTATTTTTTATATATATTTACTTCCGTGTTATTATACTCATATATTTCGATCATTCAAAATCGTACAGTACGATTAATAAAAATAAGATAATAGTTAAATGGTTTGACACAGTTTTTGTTTTTATGCAAACGTTAAGAAAATATATTAATTGATTTCCGCGCGGGTTTATCTCCGAGGAATTTTTATATATATATTACCACTATATAAGTGTACAGCGTATAAGACCAGAGTAAATAAATTCACGTACAATTAAGCGTTAGAAATATATGACATTTTTGAAACGGCATTAAAATTTTTCGATTTTGATTTATCGGTTTTCAGGAACCGTTGGGTTAGATTTCAATTATTGATTTTTACTAAATGATTTTGACTTAATTTCGTTGTGCACATATTTATTTCAAATAGGTACTGTATAATGTCATAATTTATTTTTGGTATCTACACTTCACTGGCCGACAGAAATCCGAAAACACAACAATATACTCGTAGATTATACTCGCATTATCGCCGTACGGCGGCACGTATAAATTTCATTGAAAACGAAAAATAATTTCGTTTATATACGACGAAATATAAAGATGGATAAGTTACGCACGTATACTTCAATGGAGCGGGGCTATACATTCGCTACGTTCTCCACCTTCTGCAGCGCGTTTGCATCTTCTGCAAATGTTTAACAGACGATTTCGGTATTTAAGCCAGTCAGGGTGCTAGCGATGTCTCTTCCGGTGTCAATTTCTACCTGATTGACTGATTACTGTATGTGTCAAACAAGATCGTTGTGAATCTATTGGGGAAGGGGGGACACTCGCAGTTGGTTTAGAATTTGTTTGCTTAATTAATGATCGAAAAATGCGATTGAAATTCAAAGAGACGACACTCAACGAATCCTGGACATGAATTTCTGTAGCAAAATATCTAGAAAAATCTCTTTGTTAAAAAAAAAAAAAGAAACGGTTACTAGTCTTTTACCATTCTTAACATCATATAACTTTGCTAGCAAGTACAAATTAAATGAATTTTTTTTCTTTATCTACATTGCTTAATAAGAACGTAAATAAATTCCTGTTCAAAACTCTGTTATAATTTTGATTTACTTATTATTTATTTATTTTTTTTTGCTTAAAAACAATAAATTATCAATTACGAAAAGTTTAAAAACCAATGATATGTTCATAAGATTCGATGTGTCAAACGAGTCGCCATCCGGTTGGTGACAGCTAAAAGAACGCCAGCCATCGCCGATTATAATTTATTGATATCGGCGTACGGAGGATATACATGTGCAAGTAGGCACTTCGTAACGTCTTTTATTTATTAAATTATTTTTATTTATATTTTATTTATTTTATGTTTATGGATCTGGTCAATGGCCACAGACCTGCGAAATCGGTTTCTACAGAATTTAAGGATATAAACATTAAATAATAAGTGAATTGTCGTTATTGGAGTCCGCTTAAACCCTGCAACGTTTAGCTTTTGAAATTCTTCCCAGTTGTATATATTGTCTGTAACGAGATATTTATCTGTGTGAACTGAAGTAAAGAAAAACCCCATAAAGCATTGTTTGAATAGTTTACAAACCTCAAAGAACGAAAACTACACCGCGGCATAAATTGTTTTAAACGGTTAAAATAAAGTTTTAATAAAAGCATTGATATTTAATTTTTTATAATATGTATAACAGAACAGAAAATAAATTTGCCAATAGCTTGGCCAGATATTCAAAAAAATTCTAGACACGCCTGTATGACAACTTTTCAATTTTACAAAACCTGTCGGGTTTTTTCCTAACATATTATTAAATAGATAAAATGTGCGTTTTTACACATACATTGAATATTTAATTGTGATGTCCTGCACGCAGTCTGGAGGAAAGACTGCAGGAATATATATGATTTTTCAAATTTTACGTATGAGTAGCTTGTCGGTTAAAACGTTTCAGTATATTATCAAATCGGTTTATCCGATGATTTTAAATTGAATATTATGTATTATGCGTTAATGTGTTGTACGGTAAAATCATTATGTTAATATTGTAATACTGTAAATGTCAAAAATATATCGAACAGAATCCCGCGATGATCCGTTTTTCTCTTGGCTTTGCCAACCGCGTGCAAACGTCAGAAACGAAATTTTCCTGAAAGCGTACTCCGTCACACCGACACGACGAACCAATTGCACTTTCTGCTGCTCCTTGACGCGCGGTTAAGTGAGCTGTCGGGTACTAAAATTGATTGATCGCGTCCCGGAGTATAATATTATGTATTATCACCTATGCTCGCGACGGCGTATTCAAATAGCGCGTTGGATAAGATGAACTACGGTTAAACACTATAATATTCACTATTTCATTTCATGTAAAATTGTGGCGAAAATAGTTTTTCATTTGATCAAGTTCAGTACGAGGTAAATTTGTAAATTTTTGCAAATTTTTAATGTACTTTTAAAGTACCTATAGTATTTTTTTTCTTTTTAGCACAGAGCAATTATAAATATTAATTGACAACCATTGATGAGACACCGAGAAAATAAAATACTTTTTATTTGAAAAACGACATATCATTTAATAAGAATTTCATATAATTTTTCATTGATTTCGGTTAAATACGATATTAATATATTCCATTTTAATCGCACAACTCAACTGTAAACGTTTCGAAAATTGAACTATTTTTAAACTAGATTTATGTCTATATTTTTACAATTTTGTTATTTGCTGTTAAATTATGTCGAAAATTTATCGTACGATTATAAACGTGTTAAAAATTGTCATATAATAAAGAAAGCATTAAAATTTTATATGTCTATTAAAAGTTATACGATTTAGTTCTTTAATAAAATATGAAAATAAAACGGTTTTTGTATTAAAAAAAAAAAAATTGTGTTTGTCGTTTTACCTAATCGTCCGGATAAAATGTCATATATTATTCAAATTGTTGAAAAAAGTGAATTAAAACGTTTTATGTATTTTTTTTTATTTACTATTTGTCTGAAGAAATATTTTTAAAAACAAGCAGAGCTAAAGTCTTGAGTATCAGTTGTATGTAATAATATTTGCTTTAAAATGGCCAAAATTAAAAAGTAGTATTTCGTGGTATTCGTTATGGATAAATATTTAATATCGAAAATATAAATTTCGAAATTCTTTCAAAAATATAAATAAATACGTATATTATTAATTTATCACACGCCATTTTACCACACAATGTGCGCATTTTCACTCCAACCGCGGAGTTAATTTTTAATTAACTAAATTAATACAATAAATATTAATCGTCATAAGTTGATTGTATTTAATTTTTGGCCGTTCTCGTATGTAAAATTAAATTTTCTAGAAAAATTGGATTATATTTTAGAACATTATCATTGGAAAATGACATCGGGGATAAATTTATAAAATGTGTATATGATATTACTCGTATAATAACGACGGTAAAAATAAAAAGTGCGCAATTTTACCTTAGCTGGTTACTCTCTTTCGATATATACTCGTATATATATATCGACAAATTCAATTTTATCTGTGTATTAATCCAATAATAATGTGTACGTGGCAATAGACGTGTGCGAGAAGTTACAGAATTGCGCACTGTCCGTAATAATCCATTGAAATTTCCAAACAAAACGGTAGATCATCAACATTCGAAAAACGAAAAATCCAATCCAATCACCATTTTTTCTGCCACTTCACAAAAGGAAACCTCCGGTTTGTTACTTATAATTCTTTTCACAGCTCTCTTTTTTCAAAGATTCTTCTCTAGAAAATTCGAGTTCTTTTTTATTCTCGACGACGAAACCGAAGTGCCGTCTTTGTTCGATTTCAGACCGATCGATTGAGAGATATGAAACAAGTTTTTTGAACATTTTTACTGTCAAAAAAAAAAAACCACGTCATTGTAAAGCCAATATATATATATATATATATATATTATAAGTTATTATAGCTTCGCCCTAAATCGAATATAGCTACTTATAATTTCTGTACACTTTTTACGTCGGTGTTTGCCAGTGAAAGTTATTAAATCGATAGTTTTTAAGTAAAAATAAATTCGATCGTACATAACTCGCTATGGTGTTTTTTTTTTTTTTTTTTTTTTTGCGAGGAGGTTGAGAGGTATATGAGTGTATGTCACTAGTGGCGGATGTATTGTCATTTTAACTTGCAGAATGATTCATACGAGGTGTTAAAAAAAAAAGAAAATTCCCGTTCCGAACAAAACTTACTTACATTGATTGATCACATTTTGTGTAAAAAAAAAATTTTTTTTTGTATACTTGTAGGAATAAATTTATTCGGAAAATGTTCAAATATTAGCAATGTGAATAAATTCTAATTAAAATTTTGGAGTAGTTTTCCTTTCAAAATTTAATACACGCACATATACGATATATATATATATATATATACATTAAAGTTAAAATGAATTTTGTAATAATATATTTATCGAATGAACATCTTACGCCCTTTACAACAAATACAATCATCACATTTTGCAGTATTGCGATGGAACGCACGCGCAATCGCAACAGGTAAATATTGTAAAGTTCTTGTAGTGTAGTTAAAATGCGCAAAATCAACTGAAAAGCAAAAACGTGGAATTTATTAATTATAAACAGTTTATAAATAGTTCTCAAAACAATGCGTTTTTTTAAATTCAATTTTCAATACACATTTTAGTCGCGTCGTACAAAGCTTTGTTGTATTTTAACAACAACGGTTCAATGGAATATTTCGAATACGCACGCAGCGAGTCGGCTGATTTCAAAAACAAAAAAATTCATTTACATATTATACTGCAGGTGTACGGAAAAAGATAGTAAAGTATTTTAACAAGATTATCGTTTATAAACGACGCTATTGAATTTTCAACAAAAATGTGTGTATAATACGTTACAAGGAGTCCAATACGCGTGATTTGTTCAAGTGCAATTTTACAATGACGATTGAGGAATCGCGAGATTTATATTAATTTTAACACGTGTTTTTTCTTTTTTTACGTCGTACGACGGAATTTTCTCGTTAAAATTAACTCGTACACAAAACGTTGACGAAATAATTTCACGACTGACGTCATTATTATTATATATAATAATCGTAAAACGTGTCCGTAAACGAGTAATTAGTAAAGTCTTATGTGAAATTAGT
Source organism: Chaetogeoica ovagalla (assembly GCA_032441825.1). Lineage (NCBI taxonomy): Eukaryota > Metazoa > Arthropoda > Insecta > Hemiptera > Aphididae > Chaetogeoica > Chaetogeoica ovagalla. The sequence goes on along the minus strand of CM063731.1, from coordinate 12,240,514 downwards.
TTACGGACAATGTATATAAGAGAATCGCGTCGGTACTCAGAGCACGCAAAATAATTCGGAAATAAAAAAAATTAAATCTTACGTTCGCGGAATTTTTTTATTATATTTTGTGACTTATTTTTTTATGTAAGTAAAAATTATACGTTAAATACGAAATACGTTTTAACGTATTTTTTAATTTGAACACCACTTTGGAAAACGTTTGAAAAAAAAAATATATATATGTAGATAAATTCGTTTTTGGTTATTATATTCTGAGAATATAATATAATAATAATCGTATACTGAAAGCGAACGTCGCGCATTAATATTATATATTGAAGAATTATTGCGCGTTCTTGCGTTGACTCGTTATAAAATGAATACATAGAAAAATTAATTTACTCAACTCTGTATACTGTTTATTTTATTACTGCAGTGTAAAATATTTTCGGGGAGCAGAGCAAACTGATAATTATATTATATTATATGACATTTTGCCTTTGCACATATTTTAAACAAGAAAAAACGATGTCGAAGAAGAGTATTCTTTGAACATCGAACGAGCTTTAAGAAAAACCATGTCAAGGACTGTACACGAGTATATGGAATGTGTATAAAAAAAATAAATACTTTTTACATAAATAATACGACGAATTCATTGTATTTTTTTTTTTACGAAAACAATTTAGGTATTCGACATTTATAACGTCATGTAGGTGTCGATATTTTTTATAAATGATATTTTGAAAGAAAATAACAAATACAAAGTCGCAGAGAGAAGTTTTGTGATAATATGTATAGTGATAATGTCATTTTCTAGATCATTTACAAAATTCATAATAATATAATACGCAATATAGTGGAGTATATTATTATATCGTTGTACACGCGCGCGAGTCCGAACAAAATGGTTTTGTCTAATATAATGATATAAAAAAAAAAAAAAAATGTTTTATCGACTTTTGCAAATGTGTACGTTCTGGTCGCGTAATAATATGACATTATAATGTATACTTGCAAAATATATATATATTATATTTCATACACCAATTGCTCTATTTAGTGAATTCGTTTATATATATATAATCGTGTGTTCCGTTTTTGCAGACGACGTCGTTATATAAAATATATATATATATAGATCAAGGCTGAACAAATTATCAATGTTTTTATTATTGTTTTTGACCAAGTAAACAAATTTTCTTTTAACTGAGCCGAACGTTTTAGTTTCAATCGATTACGAAATTCAAATATCTATATATGTAAATAGTTAAATCAACAAAACACTATATTAATATACTTACGCTTTTATTTCGTTTGTTTTATATATGGAAATTATTCGTTAATTTTTGCATATATATATATATACACACGTTTTCGAATAGTTTATATAAAAATCTGTTTTTATCTCTCTATACATACACTATCGTTCCATGCACGTTATATTACTATTACGTTCGCCTACACAATATGCATATTTAAATAAAAAAACATTTGGAATATCGAAAAACTTCGAATAGGTCTTTTTTTGTACGCGTGAACTCTATTAGCTTTATGAAGACTATACTCACCGTTGTCAGAAATCCTTTGTGTTTTTAATCGCACAGTTCGTTAACAACAACACGTACATGTTATTACAATTGACACTGATCAATGAAAGAGTTCAGTTTATTGAAGACCATGTTGTTCGACGACTTGGAAAAATTGATGGGACCATCACTGCAGGGCATAGTAGTTATACGTACAAAATACCAACTCATACCCGCACGTAAGCTTCGTTATTTTTTTTATGAAAAAAAAAATAGTCGGGTAAACGCCGCATCATATTATGGCCGACAAAAAAATCCGTATTATTATTTATGTCAGGACGTAGGGAATTTTGAGGACAAAAAAAAAATACACATATTTTACTTTGAGTGTGCGTAATAATACATGTGGCTTTTACAGCGGCTAAAAAAAAATCCGGTAAATTTACGTGTGAATTCCGTGAATCCGGTATACATTTTAAATACAATTTTTTATATAATCGAATAAGAAATCTCATTAACTGTTTAGGACCACATTCGTTAATTTAATATGATAAATTAATAATCGATTGTGTACGATGTATATAAATAGAAATTATTTTAACCCAGTCGTTCCGTATTAGTATGTGTTCCGTAATATATTATAATATGACAGTTAGCCCAGTGACTTTTAAATATAAAAATACGGATTCTGTGCGAAAATTTCAATTATGTTATTTCTATAATTGCAATAAAAATAAATGATTTTGTTCGATTCAAAAGTTCCATTAAATATTCAATTTTTCTTTTTTCGACTATTGAAATTTCGCACTGCGCGTTTATTAGAGAAGGTTATTACCACTATGTGTCACATAAATGTCACTTATTATTATGTAAAGTAAAGAAAACGCTATTCGCTTTATTCGGAATAATAATAATAATAATAATAAAAAAATATATACGTATAATAAAATCTATAGAATAAACATAATTTAAAAAAAAAAATTACATTTTAATTAATTCTCGTTAAAGATGAATTGTTGTGGATGTAAAATATATATAAAAAAAAAATACAAAAGCTACCGGTAAAATTGATCGAGCACACGTGTGTCTGACATAAAATAATATTTTTACGTTGTATATGATGTGCACGTATCTCTTATGAAATCTACTCTGATATGCATCTAATTACATCAAAGCGTATTTTAACATATAAAGTCAAGTGGCACCAGGGCTCCTCTTCGTCAGCCAGTGATGATTCAATGCCACCCGGACGACTCGAATGAAATTCCGGATTCAGCGAGAGTGGGGAATTTATGCGAAAATGTTTTTTCGTGTAAACCAATCAAATCTATAACATTGCATTTCGTTATTCGTGACACTATAGTATTACGATAATATATAATCCCGTCCTAATTGTTTTGATAAACTGTACAACGAAAAATTTAATATTGAATTTGTTGTCCTTATTTTTCACGCGCAAAGCGTCCGGGGATACGTTCCAGGGAAAAATTGAATAAAAAGCGTCGACGTAATAATATAACGGTTGAATTCCTTGATAAATACGAGTTTCCGACGTGGTAGAAAATTCGATTGAAGTGCTGACTCGGTGAAAACTACTTTTAAAGTGTGCTCCGAATTGAATTAATTAACGGCGTATTAAGCAAAAAAATAATAATAATAATAAAAAAAAAATAAATAAATAATTTTTAACTATCGCGGGCGGCGAGAAGCAAAAAAAAAAAAAAAAAAAAAAAAAATGGAAAGTGATACGCTTTTATCCCAGGAGTACATAAATTTTAGGGCACTGAATATTATTATTTTAAAACAAGTGCCGCCGGTTGTGCATTTTTTTTCTTTCTTTTTAGCGCTCTCTAACCCGTCCGTTTTACATCGGATTTTTGCCGGATATTTCGTGCGCTATCATTCTGTGTGCACTATAAAGTACCCGCTGATAACGTACAAACGAAACCAGGGGCGTATACAAGGGGGGAGGCGATGGGGCGATCGCCCCCCCTAGATACTTGTGTATGTATCTATATCTACTGACAACTAAAATTAATCGAACTAAAACTAAAATGTCATAAAACATTTTTTATTTAAAACTTATTATTTTTATATAATTTTTCGATAATTCTAAGTTCGCAACAGATTCGACGGGCCGTTTTTCTATTCGCCCCCCCCCCTAAGAGATGAAGTAAATACGCCCCTGAACGAAACCTGGTGTTATATAGGTTTGGTAGTTCGTTTTTCGACGATACAAAACAATAATGCAACGTCCGGTCGGATGGCGAAGAAAAACCGTGATTTATACTGATATTATTATAATATATACTTACACCGAATTCGCTGTTGTACAGGTTTTGGCGCGGACGATAATGTTCAAGACGGTGCGCGCCCAACACGGAGCCGGCGACTCGGCGGCCGAGCTCCAGTACACGATACTTCCGCAGTCGGACGACCGTTCGCCGTCGTCGGCGTCTAGCGGCGAGGACGAACCGACGTGCGCGGCCGACCACCACCACCACCAACAGAAGCACCACATGCACCAACACCACCACCAACAACAACACCACCATTGCCACCGGCGGACGTCGGCCGTCGACAGCGGTACACGGCGCACCGTCTTGATCATCGTAGCCATGTTGGTGCTCGGATGCGGAGTCGTGGCGGCCGCCGTGCTGGTGCCCATACTGTTGGCCGCCCGTCTCGTGTCGTCCGTGCCCACCTCGGCCCGTCTGCAGACGTTCGCGGTGGCCGCGTCCGGCGTCATACACTCGGCCCGCGGCGATTACGTGCAACTGTTGCCGGTCAAACACGCGCCGCCCGGCACCGTCATCGAGTTCGAACCGTTACACCAACGGCCGCCTCCGGCACCGTACTCGGCGTCCACGAACCGGCGGAAAAAACGTTCGGGCCTGCGAGTACCGCCGGCGGCGGCGACAACGGCCGCTTCCACGGCGGCCAAACGATCGCGGCCTGTCGAACGATCGGTTAACGGATACCGACACCGTTTCCGACGTCCCGGATCGGCGGTTGTCGGTTTTCGACCGTTGGATTTCCGGATTCGTCAATAACGCGTAAGCAGAGAGATCACTTGTATATATTGTCATATAAATAAATAAAAAAATTAAATTCGGACGCGCGTACTCTATAAAACTCTAAAAAAAAAAAAAAAACTAAATCAGCTTCGGTATCGATAAATAATAATAGAAAAACAAATTGTTTTGAGAAAAGAATAGAAAAGAAAAGCAAAAAAATCGCGTGAAAAGTCAAATTAAATTTCGCGTGTTTCTCCTTACACGTCAAGTAAGAATCGAATTTAATCGTTGAACTTTGTGTTAGAAAATATATGTAAAAACGGCGATATCCGATCTCTGATTGTTATTATTATATCGTCATATATATATATATATATATATGGAATTACGTATAGCTAGTGGCGTATAGGTACGAGGAGGATGCGCAAGAGACTTCCTTAAACGTCCAAAAAAAATTATTCTAGATGTTTAAAACGTTGAAATTGTATTTCGTCGGTTGTGAGAGTTATAGCGAATTTCAATGCGAATTATGCGAATGTACACAAAGATATAAACGGTTTAAAAGAAATATTGGTTTTCGTTAACTATACGAGCAAATTCGATAGAAATCTTCTATTCTTTACCAAAAAAAAAAAAAAAAACGATTAATGCGGAAAATTTGTTGTGTTTACATATACATATATAATCGCGAAAATCGGCGAATTGATTTTGTCTTGTAATTAATGGGATTTTTTAATTCAAAATGTTCTAACGTCTATCGATTATGAAATTATCGTTATACACTCAATTTTCATTTAATCGTATTTAAAGACTAGAAAGGATATTCGGTTTTGTCCTTTACGCGAGTTTTATAGAGAGGCGTTGGTCAATTTCGTTCACCCCACAATATTATAATTATCATTTATTTCGAATCAATATTTTCATTTAACTTGCATGTTAAAGTGTCGAATTCCGTTCATATAAATATGAGCACGCGTGTAATTCAAACTGTGCATAATATCACAAACGGACAGCCGTCGAACAAACGTGTTTAATGTTGAGCTAGTTATCATTATGAAATGTGTGGTGTTCAAGTGCGAGTCTCATCGTTTCTGTCGTCTCTATGTACGTATTTTGTACGCTTTTACGCGAATTGTTGTTTGGATAACGGCGGTGAGTAGGTACACCGAATTATATTAAAAAAGAAAGTATTGTGTACGGCTTTATACTCGGGGAAAACGTTCAAAACCCATAGAAACATACGAATTAAGAAGAGCGGGAAATCGACCATGCCGCAACGCTATTCTGATCTTTCGGACAATGCCACTTTCGAAGGAGATGCAATTGAAAATATTATACGTTTATTTTTTTTCTGTACGCTCGCTAGTTTAAAGGACACGGAGAAAGGTTTAAATGATTTATGCCGCGATTTCGGCATTGTCAGCCGTTTCATATTTTCCACTCTTGTTATGGGGGCCATACGTATTACGTCGACCATAGTGGTGCACGTTGTAAAACATTAATTAATATCGAAACATAAAAATTTTTTCTGCGAGTACAATGAAATGTCAACGAAAACCGAATTCGTTCTCGGCGGTATTTCGTATCGCTCCACACGACGGGCGTCTCTACCTAATTGTGTTTGTAATCGTACGAATCGTCCCACGGTACATTCTGACACCCGCCATATGTTTCCACACAGAAGTTTAGATTTAATGTCTGTGCAAATGTGTTTTAGTTGTGAAAAAGCGCAGCCGAATTGTTTATCAAGTCATTTAAACTATTCGGATCGGTTTTCGGTTTGGGCATAAATCAAGTTTCCCCGGAGTTCATAACGTCTTCACGTTTCACGCCGATTCGTTAAGCACTCGCCTCCGTCTGTATTACGATCGGCATCGTTATAATATTGTAATAAAATGCGCCGCGAACGTTGTATTTTTATTTTCCTCGAAATATTTTCTCTAAAAACGGCTGTTGAAATAGTTGCAAAATATAAATTGCGCATTTTAAAAGAAATAAGTGTATACGAGATTAATCGATATATTAATCTTTTTGCCTCTTCATTTTACGTCGCTGTAATGGTGTGAAAGGAAATACGCGCGCGTATAGATAGATACAATAGTACGGTGATTTTCGACACTATACGACGGACACTTCTGATTAGAATAAAAAACAAAAATCACTTCGTTTTATTTACATATTGTTTTCTTATTATTATTTCTATTCCGTTATAATGATCAATTAAAAAAAAAAAAAAAACAAATAATAATATATAAACGAATAAATGCGGAAATTTCGTTAGTTTAATAATAATAATTATAATTATTATTGTCCCCTGTGTTATTATATATAATATATATCGGTGGCTATTTACAGGGGTGATATGGGGGATAGATCCCCTCTTGAGCTTTCTGGTCTTTTAGTTTTTGATATTTTTCTTATTTACAATAGCCAATAGGTATTTTACCAGGGTAATCTGATATAGGAAATATTTCAATAGAAAAATAAGAATTTGGCGTTCGTTATATAATAAAAATTGAACGCCTGTTATTTTCGATCGCATACTCAACGATAATGATACTTTGGTACATTTGTCATTTCAATTCAAATGGCTTGCAGAGATAAATTGGCCGTGTTGTTCTGCCATAAAAAAAAGGCGCGTTTTGTAAACATTTTGTCGTCTTTGCCAAAAGTGGTGGTGTTGGAAATTAATCTTTAGGACATTTTGTAACTGTCCCATTAAATAATTGGAAAAAAGCGAAAGAGGTTTAATAGTTGTATAATTTACTTTACAGTTTTATTTAAATTGAATTTTTTTTTACAGGCTTTTCGACTTTATGCTAATTTAAAATACCATATGTCAGCTGTACTAGATTCTGAACATTTTTTTAATATTTTAAATAAAAAAGAACCGTCTATAATACAACGCATTGATCGAAATAGATACATAATTATTAATTATACTTCTAGTTAATAAAATATATAATTGTAATTTAAAAAAAAAAAACCAGAATGTATTTATTATAACATTTTTAGAATGGCTGAAATTGAAAAAAATCGTAATAGAATTAAACCTATTATTGATTGTACTATTTTATGCGGTAGAGAAGAACTGGCAGTACGAGGACATAAAGATTTTGGTAGAATTTCTATTGAATATGACACTTTGAGACAAGGAACTTTTCGTGCTATACTTAAATATAGATCCAAAAAGGAGATACATTTTTACATAATTGAAGGTTCAGGGAAACGCAATAAATATACAAGCTCTATTGTCCAAAATGCAGCCCTGTAACACAAAAAAAAAAATTGTAAATAATATTAATAAATCTAAATGTTTTTCCGTTCTTGCTGATGAAATAACAGATATTTCTACTAAAGAGCAACTTGCGATATGTGTTAGACATATTATGTGAAGGTAATATGCTACAAGAAGTCTTTTTGGAATTTTTGGAAATTGAAAGTTTGATAATGGGTGAAACTCTGGCAAATTCTATATTAAATGGTAACGGTGTAATATTGTAATTATTTTTTTTTATAGAACTAATAGCATAATAAAAATTGATTTGTCTTTTACTTGCAATTTTTAATTATATAGGCTTAAGTAAATGTGGAATTGATTGTAATTACCTATACGGTCAAGACTATGTCTGGACAATTAAAAAGAGCGCCAACTATTATAAAATCTAAATATCCTAAAGCAGTTTATGTCCATTGGTCGGGTCATTCACTCAATTTAGCCGTATCAACAGCTAGTGGAATTACACCAATTAGGAACTGTTTGGGTATAATTGAAAAAGCATTTACTTCTTTTAATAGCCCAAAAGAGAAATTCTATTCTATTACAAGAGATTGAAAAATCTGACTCTTCATCTAACATAAAACAACTAAAACGGATGTGCGCAACTCGGTGGATTCAGAGATACGACGCGATAAACAATTTTTCTGAGCTTTTTTCATTTGTCATTAAAGCATTGGATATAATATCTGAGTGAAAGGACCCAGCAGATGCAGATTGCATGCTTAGAAATTTCATAGAGAATACAGAATTTTTAATTTCTTTGTATATTGTTGTAAAGGTATTAATAAATATTATTATGATTTTTAGTAGCTTAATATGGCATATTATTTAATAGGGCTACATTTTGTAGAATAAATATGTTTATGGAGACTTAAAATTAATGCTACGTGTATTAAAATTTAATTTATGTAAATGCATATCATATTAAGCCACTTTTCCTTACTTGCTATTCTATTCATAACTTATTTTTTTAACATGAAAAATATTTTTAATGTTTCAGTTCCTATTTTAATATTGTCTTCCATTCTGTAAGCAATTACAGAAAATACAAATAGATTTTAAAAAAAATTGTTGATTTAGTTGAAAACGTAATGATGACTATAAGGGAAAATTATGAAATGAAATTTAAAGACATATATGATGATAAAGTAAATTATTGAATAGAAACTATTTTATTTAAAATCACATGTGTGATATTTATTTGAAATAATTTAGATGGTCGCAGATAACATAGGAATTGAATTAAAAATGAGACGAATCACTTCTACACAAATCCATAGAGCTAATCCAATTATCCAGAAATGTTCTATTTAACATTATTATTGTGTCACAATATTTTTACCATATGTTGATTTTTATATGACACAACTGATCGAACGATTTATTAATCATAAAACAATATTTGAAAGTAATTATACAAATTTTTGAGAATAAGAAATAAAATTACATACCTCACTTTTATTTGTTTAAGATTTAATTGCATTTTTAAACAATAATCACTATTGTTAAAAAACCACAAAAAAGAGGGATTTAAAAAGCTTGTTGAATTTTATTCACCTATAATAAATCAACATGTTAGCATTGCTGAATTGAACATGTGGAGGCATAAAAAAATTACGGACAACATAACTCTCCTTTCTTTTTAGATATTTGCTATAAAGAATTTTATCCCAGTATTTACATGCTTTTCAAAATATTCTGCACATTGCCAGTGTCTACTGTAACCCCAGAATGATCATTTTCTTTTTTAATATTTATCTTGATTGAATTGCACTATGACTATAGATATGTACATTTTGTTATAGGGTAGACTGAATAGGTTGGCTTTATTGTCGTGTCACTGAAATATTCAAATTTCATAAGTTGAAGTCATTGATAATCTATGTCTAAAAAAGAGAAAATTAAATTTTCTGTTATAGTGTGTAAAATAAAAATGTATAAGATATAAAAATTAAAATGATTTATGTTATTATATTAAAGATTTGGTAACAGACTTTTTATGCCACATATGTTTTAATAGTCGCTATTATTTGTTTGGAAATATAATGAGTTTAATCAATTTGTATATGTAATAATAATAATAACCGTCACATTTTTAAAAAATGTAATGAAAGGGGGAGAAGGAGCAAAGCCCTTTTCAGGTCAATAAAATATTTTCCAATATATATCCCTCCCCTTGACAAAATCCAAAAAATGCCACTCATATATATATATATCCGTTTCTTTTCATTAATGGAAATTATTTATTTAATTTATAAACACAAAGATTTTTTATTTAATTATATAAGAGTTAAAACGATAGAACATATTAGTTATATTATTGTTTTTATTTATTCTTTTCCAAAAGTCTAAACACGCTTATATACATAAATGGTGATTTTCAAGACATTTCATTTAGATTTTTAAAATTAGATTTTACTCCTATTAATAACGACGAAATACGTAAAACACTATCTCGTCTTGTATGGGATATCGCGTAATATATACGAATAATTATTTATACTTAAACACTGCATATATATATATATATTGATTTTGATTTTATAACGCCGAAATACATATTTTTATTTTACTAGATTTTTCAATCCAACAGATAAAATATCGAATTACTCGTATATAATAAAAAATTGGATGGGAAAGGAGAACTTTTGAAATATATTTTCCCAAAAAATTAACATTATGGACAAAACAAATTAGAATATTTTTTGTACAATAAGTTAAAATCTATTCATCATACTATTGCCCTACATTTTTAATTAAAAATATTTTAATTCGTTTTAAATCGGACGTAAAACAAAATGCACGGGTATACAACATATTAAATCTGTTTTTGTTTTAATTTGATTGTTTTTCATAGTTGATACACATTTAAATTTTTCGTTTAATTGTAACGTTCAATCTAATTAAACTTATGAAAGTATATTTTTTTGGTATTAGGAAATGTTGGAAATAACGTTTTTGTAAATCATGTCACTAGCTTCGTTGGCAACACCTACTGGGTGCAACTCCTTGGAAATATAACTCCTTGCAGGTGTAACTTATTATAGATGTAACTACTTGTATATGTAATTCCTTGCAAGTGGAACTTCTTGTAGCTGAAACCTCAGTGCTAAACAGTGCCTCATTGTAAGAGAAATCTGAAATAAATTACAGATATTAGTAGATTGTAAAAAATTTAGTATATAGTAGGTTAAGAGTTGTGCTCTCTAAAATATTCCTATAATATAAATATTAAATATAATATTAAAATATTTATGGCAACAATAACTTGGGAATATTCCACCAAACGGCAAAAATCTGGTATCCAAAGTCTAGAATAGAGATGGCAAATAGGATTTTTTTAAATGTGCCAATTTATGACACAATTCAAAAAAAAATTTTTAGTCGCGTCACTAATTATTTTTATTAACATAGAAAATTTTTACAAAATATAAATGAAAAACTAATGATAATAATGTAGAAAATTATGTAAAAATGTAAAAACATTATTAAATTATTTTTATTATTTGTTAGAAACCTTTTGCTTCATATTGCTTGAAAGCATTTTTACATCTGGTTGATATGCTGTTGCTTGCAATGCAATACATACTGCTGAATTTTCCTCGCTTAATCTGTTTCTAGTCTTTGAATGTGTATGATTTACATATAACACCAAGAATATTTGAAAATTCATTGGTAAAATCCCAATTTGTTTGCTCAAAAATGTCCACACTTCACCTAACATTTTTTTCAGTCTTGGGAAGTATAGAAATTTTCTAGATTTCACATCATTAATAAAGATATCTATTTTAATTTCAAAGCCTTTTATTAATCCAAACACGACTTCAATTGTTTTCCCACGTCCTTGTAACTTTTTATTGAATGTATATAAATGTAATGTTACATCTGTGATAAATATCAATTTTGTTAGCCACTCTGTATTATAAATAAAGTTCTTTAAAATCGGTCATCATGTAAAAATAGGCGAATTTCGTCCAAACAATTTACAAATCTATCTAACGATATGGCCCGGCTTAGCCAACGTACATTATTGCACATTAAAAGAGTATCATATTCACAGTTAACATCATTTAAAAGTTTTTTAAATTGTCTTTTATGCATATCACGAGCAACTATAAAATTAATAATTTTATTAACTTGTTCTGACAATTATTTTAAATCACTAGCGCCGACTTTGAAACACAACATTTGCTGATGTATAATGCAGTGAAATCCAATTATTGGATGTCCAACATGCTTTTCAAATAATTTAACAAAACCTATTAGTGCTCCAGTCATATTGGGTGCTCTATCTGTCGTAACAGAAATAATTCTTTTTAAATTGATGTTAAGTTATAATTAAGTTGAATTTTTAATTCATTGACGACAATATCACAAACATCTGTACCTCTTATTCTTTCCAGTATATCAGTTAATTTTAAAAGTTCCTCACGCATTTCATTCCCGCTTGAAAAACGTGCGAAAATTGCTAATCCAGCAGTTGACTTTATATCAGTTGTTTCGTCCAAACAAATTGAGAAGAAATCACAACTTTTAATATCAGAGTGAAGTCGATTAGAAATATTAATGGACATTTTTAAAATTTTTTCTTTAATAGTATTTCTACTCAGTTGTAATTCTCGAATTCTTTGAAGCATTTTTTCTTTATTATTAAAATCTTGGAATAAACTAGGAGCAGCTTTTAACGTGACTATTTTTAAAAACTCGCCATCACAAAATGGTTTTGAGTGTTTGGCAATCAAATGAGAAATTTCGAAACTTGCTTCAGTGACATTATTAGAGGTTTTTACGAATTTACTTAACAAATTAGATTGGTTTTCAATTACCTTCAAGCGTTGAGAAATAACTTCTTTTCTTTCGGTAATATTTAACTCTGAAATTTCTTTGTAGTTCGTTCGTTTCAAAATGCCGTTTGATAGAAGATGTCCGAGATACAATAACTTCAGAGCACAGACCGCATCGACTTTTATCTCCATATTTATTAAAGCCATATTCAATTGTCCACGATGGTAACAAATGTCGAACATCCTGTAATTTTTGTTTTTTTGTATGTGAAATTTTGAATAAAAATAAATATTAATAATGTACAGTCGTATTCTCTCAATACACAAACGAAAACTGATTATATATTAACTTGGCTGCGCATTTCTAGTAATCAAGTGTCCCAATACATTACTACAACCTGTAAATTAGATTTTATAATAATAAAGATAAGATAACAATATGTGAAATATAGATTATTAATACCTTTGTGAGCAATTGATAATTCATTTATTATATATTACTTAAAAATTTATAAATATATATGGATAAATGAAAGTTTTTCGAGTGCCATCGAAAATCTCCTGCGCGCCACTTATTTGCCATCCCTGGTCTAGAAGATACACAATGATCACAAGGTATCATTCATTTGCAAATCGTATAGTTATATAGATATTAGATATTCCTACTGACAATTATACATTAAATTTTAATGTACTTCAATAAATGTATTTTGATTTCAAATAAAACTACTTATTTATTAAATTACTATTTACATTTTAAATAGTAATTTCACTACTGAAGTAATTTTATTTAAAGAATAAAATGTAGGTAACCGGTATATATCATGTACTCACTGATTATAGCACATCCAAATAAAGAAAATGATATCAAGACGTATGAAGTAATATTGGCTTTAGTTACGTTTTAAAAGTCAATTTGAAACGTATCCAAAAAAGACCACGTGGAGGTAGCCATATTCCTTTCTCGAAAATGCGTTTTAATTATAATTTCATATGGGCAGGTCATAAATTCGAGACAACAAAAATGGTTCGGTTGGACGTTAAAACGTCGGGGAAACGCGAATTCGATCTCCGTCCGGTCGAAAATGATCGCAAAAGCCGATTTCACGCGTTCGAAAACCGTTTTCTCGGGAATTTGAGGCGATAAGACGATGGCGTGGGAACCGGTCGTGAGATAAGAGACGGACGGCGGAATGGTTTTTCTTCCATGAGATCTACGGAGCGAACACGTAGCCGTATACGGTGTGCACTTAAACTCCACGTCTCCGAAAAATCGAAATATGGACGAACAGAGAACGGAAAAAATCGTAAATCCGATGCACGACGGCGGTAAAAGAAAAAAAAAAAAAGACGGAAAGGAAAATACTCACGTGGCCCCACCCCCCCTCCTCCCCGGATCAATCGGTCCGGAAAACTGTCTGCGGAATTAAATTCTCTCTTCCATGAAAAACCGTCTATTTGTAGTTAACGTGTTGTATGTTAGATTAAAACTACACGCGATTTGTAAATTAGTTATTATTAAAATATATGTAGTTTATACATATATTTTATAGTAATTACATATATATGTATATATAACCTTTCGCAAATATTACACGTACGTTTATATGAGACACGGAATTTTCCGTCTTTGAAATTTTAGGTCAATACATGTAGGCAATTAAAAAAAAAAAAAAATTAAATTCTTACGTTATACGGATACTTTAAAATAAATAATTTTATTTAAAAATGAATAATTTTTTTTAGAATTCCATACGAAAACGATTTCGCCAAGTTGCCGATAAAAGTGAATAGAATTTTTTTTTTCTTACCACGAACGTTTTATGCGTTTTTCAATTTAAACGACGACTTTCAACGATTATTTGTAGAATTACGTAAAAGCGTAATATGTATATTCCTAAACGACAATTCGTGTGTTCGAGATTTTCTGTAATTCACTTACCGTCCGCGCGATCGTTTCACGAACGAATTTCCAATAATTAATGTTTTCACAGCCCGTTTTCCTTGGTATCACGGAAATTATTATTACGCGCGCGCATTACAGGCACACGAAAACACGTTTTGTTCAATAAAATGACGGAGACGTTTTCCTAAATAGTTCTTTCGTTTTGACTCCTGATGGAATTTGCGTTACGATATATCGCAGTGTATGAATACGTTTTGTAGACATTTGTATTATAATTAAAAATTTCGTAAATTTTCAAGACCGGATTTGGTTACTTTCCAATATGAAAAAAAAAAAAAAAAAAACAGAACTCCAAAAGCGAGAACGATCCGTCGTCGTTACGATTGCAACGACGCGCGCGTATTCGTCTGCGTCTCTCTCTCTCTCTCTCTCTCTCTTGTGGTGACAAAATATAATAATAAAACGTGTCTCATTATTTCTCTAAATCCCTACATTTTCGTTTATTCGAATCGTTTACAACGATCAATTTACGTAGTGGTTTATCATTATTATTATTATTATTTTTTTTTACCGTAAATTGATTTTCCACTCAGAATGCCGTCTCCAGTGTTGGCGTTTCGTCGAGCATACCAGCTAGTACATAATATAATACGTAACGTGTACTCGTCGCATGACTACACATTGTCACACAATATTACTTTTATCGGTAATATATATATATTATTTTATTATTTGTACTCGCCATTTTTCGTACAATATTGTGCTGGGAATAATGTTGTGCACTGCAGTAGATCCAACGCGACAATATATATATATATATATTTACACAGTTATTATTTGTATTTTATATCCGTATTGTGCAGGGAGAAGAAAAAAACGCGACGTTGATTTCGGAGTTAATTTTAAGAAAATAAAAAAAAAACCGCAACGATTCTCCCCGCGCGCGTGAATTTATACAAACGCTAAGTTAAATAGAATATATAATATGATTTCGTTTTTTTTTTTTTATATACTCGCGATAATATTATACAAATAATGTGTAAACAATGATCGCGGACAATACGTAACGTTTGTTTTGTTTTGTTTTTTTTTTTTAGCATATTATTCCGTATTACGTTTCGATTGAATATATCATTGATTAGCCTTTTAAATAATTTATCTCTATATCGTTAAACTTTAAAGATTAAAAAAAAGTTCGTTACAACCGTTTAAAAAAAAAAAAAAAAAAACGAGATTTCGAATGTCGAATTATATACTACAAACGTTTACACGGGCGCCGCGAGGATTATCATGCCAAAGTGTACACCTGAATGCTTTGGACTGTAATGACTAAATTATATTCGAAAATTAAATTTTGCACTCGATTTTATACCCGCGATTCCCGATCGAGTTAAAAATCAAAACACTGTTTTCAATTACACGGACCACAGATGTTCTACGAATAATATTGTTTTGAACTACTGTACATTTTAACGGTATTGGTCAGACGGTTGTCGAATTTATATATAAATATTCGTTTTTTGTACAGAACAAATACGTGTAGAAAAATAACAATGTCTTGAAAACGAAATTGTTTTCTGTATACACAGTGTGTACAGTGTTCAAACGCGTTTATAATCCACATGTCGAGTAGATAAATAACAAAACGTTTATGTTACCGTTTCCAGGTTTGTGTCAATAAAGAACGTCGATGAATTTATTGCTTTTATATTGTAATAATATGCGCGCGTGTGTGTACTGAGCTTGCTGCGAACAGGTTATCACATTCCCGGAATGTTATTATGAATTACAGTTCGCTGAAACAAAAAAACAATCCCTTTTTCTCCTTATTTTACTCGTAATATTTAATAATAATAATAATAATAATAAAATATAAATGCAATTTATTTGCGTTTTTGACATTTTATAGTTCTTCGCACGTAACGGTCTGGAAATGACTTTTTCCTTTTCTGTTTACATTACATAATATCTTAGACACACGAAAATGTAAACGGCTGAGAATTCGTCTTTGGTCAAATGTTGAGTACGATTAACGCGTTCGAACGTGTGCACAGGCGCGGTATACTGACTGACCGAATACTCCAGCACGTGTATAATATTATAAATATTCATTTTTGTAAAAATGCAAAACATTATCTCTTAGAAAGCGTGCACAAGGTGGTATGAAGTGTGAATAAGTTATGTTTAAATATTACATTATTTGATAGACGTTTTGTCATTTACGTTGAGCGGTGTTCGGTGCGGCATGTTACACACATGGTTGCGACAAAATTTCTTCTAAATACACATTGTTATTATTATTATTATTATTATTATTATTATTATTATTTGTTTGATGGGCGATGAGTTGTAATTTTTTCTTATTAAATTATCTTCATAACGAACGGTTTATTATTGTTAATGTTATTACTTTTATAATAAGGTAATAATATGACCAATGATTTTATTATGGCAAGAGGTTATAATGTTTTATACATTTTTAAAATTATTATCTGTGTGTACGGTGCAAAGTTTGTCACGAACTCGTAAAGTAAAAAATTAAAATTATGCCCCATTGAAATTATTCACGCGCTATTTTTTTTTTTTTAAAGGTTTCAACAATGTTATTAACCCGAATAAATTTTTATAAATATTACAGGTTAACATCGATTTACAATAGATAATAAAATGTGATGTAAGAAAGCGATGGCTCTGGAGATGTTACAATAATGATTGATGGGGAGCGTTAGACGGGAACTTCTTACGGGCTTGTTCATATTTTATGCAATTTTCAACGATGTGTTTGATCGTCAGTGGAGTGTACATCTCACAAAATGGATTTACTTCTTTTTTCCTTGAGGTAGACACGAGTCAGGTTTTGAGCGACGCATCCTTATAGTCGTTCACATTTATATACATATTATTTTATAATTTACACATTATTATATTAGTCGTTGCGTGTGAATAGTAAAGTAGTTATAAATATTACACGTCTCGTATCGAAAATATAAGCTATACGTGAAGATTAATTAGCAAAATTATTACGATTAATATATGAAGATATTTTCTAAATTACTTAAACGATAATATTAATTTAAAAAAAAATTTCAAAATTTACAAAATCACACAATACTTGTGCTTGCGGAACACACTGATTTACACTGGAATATTTAAGAACACTGTGATGTGCACGCTAAAGAATATGACTTCCAAAATATATTTCGTACAGTAACCGCGGTGCGGTCAACTCGTACCGCTCAACTGCCCTCTCAACTTTATATTAATCTTAGCGTTTATCTCGACTTTATATTAATCTTAGGATTTATCTCGACTTTATATTAATCTTAGGATTTTTTGTATGATCGCCAGTCATTATTTTCGTGAGACAGTCGCTATATGTAAACACTCACATAGCGATCCGAAATCGATCTCACTTTATTTTATCATTGTATACACTTCAGTGCACACATACACACAAGTAATAGACTTCGTATAGGTATTTTATATAAAGTACACGCGGTTTTCGTGCTTCTGAATTATATTACAAATACGACTATTAACCGCGGTTTTCGCGTTTTATGTGTGTGCGACGCGTGTTACTTTCCAAGTTTCATTATTAGTTTCGCGACGAGGTCTCGGCAATGGAAACGTCTTTTAAACGTTATCTACTACAGTGGCGGCGATAAAAGGAGGAGGCGATATGTGGATCGCCCCTTCCTTGGGATTCATGGTATTTTTAAATTTAATATCTCTGATCAAACCGATTAGTAAGTCGTGTGTGTGTGTTTTTAATCATTAATAAATGATGGTTCAGGGTATGGTGCAAATCTGGTTCATAGTACCGTGTTTCTGGCAAAAACGAATACCGAATTTTACATGGGTTTAACCGTGTCACGAGAATGTTACTTTCGACTCAAATACCGTAGTACTGTTCAAAATAGGCGCAGGATCAGTGTGCGTTTACAGTACGATTATTAGTTAAATATCGACTTGTAAGTTGGTTTAATAGTGTTACGGTTATGCTCCGTTTTCACACCACCCCCCCCCATCTCTTTGAATATCATTTGGAATAAGTGCTCGACCGACGATTATCGCATATGGTATGCGTTGATCGAGCGTTTAGTGCTTAGCTGATGGTAAACTCGGTCGGTCGAGAAAACGTGTAAACGAGTGTGCAACGAGGAAAGATAAATCATTATGTTAATTTTATTTTATTGAAATACCCGAAATAATAATGTTATTAATAATAAAAATGATAAATATAACAAACGCGCGTACGATTGATCGCTCGGTCAGCGTCAAACTAAACACCCGCGTGTATATCGACATAGCGCGTCAGTCGACCGCAATGTAAACCGGGAAAAGAAAGTAGTCACCAGATAGCGGTACGACACAATTAAAGAGGGGGTAGCCACGCAGACGTATAAATAGTGGTCCGTGACCAGCGGACCGCTCAGTCTTGCCACGATGGGTAAACGCGAACAACAACCTTGTTCGCTTTCAATTTTTCTCTCTGTGGAGGAGGGAATTGAAATAAAACACAGAAACTTCGTAACCGCTATAAATGATTTTATAACATATTTTGATCTTAACCGTATAATTTTGTGCGAGATTGATAAAATTTTCATCGTAACGATATTTTCATTTATATGGATATTTGGAGTTGGTTGTCGACTGAGCGTGTAGAGTGTGGACAGTGACGATAAATTCGTGTTAATATTACAATTAACACCGATGCGCAGTAGTAATTTTACTCGATTTTTTTGATCTTGGCTGGAAGTTTAACCTGAAAACAACTTGTGTAAATACGCCATTGACAGATGGTATGAGTGAGGACTCGTAGACTTCGCGTCACTGAGGTGTTCGCGTACGTTTTGGCAATACTTTTGAATTGAATAGAACTTCAAAAGAATATCAAAAGATTAAATCGTTTTAAATTTTCCACCGGCCTAATAATAAAATGCGCATTATTTACACTACAGTACACCTATTCGATTAGATTCAAAATAATTCACCGTTTTAAATTGTATATAATAATTGAACGGTTTTTGCGAGTGTAAGAACGTAAGTCAACTTTTCACCGATTTAATATTATTTTTTAATACTCTCAAATAGACTGTGGTATTATTAACATATTATCCTTCACATTATTAAATTTGAAATATATATACTACAACGATGTGATTATTATTATTTTTTATATCCCGAATTTATGAATAATTGTTTTTGTTCAAAATAAATACATTTTAGCATATAATTGACTCGAAAATTGTGTATACGGTTATTCCAAGAAATTTTAATTTATAGTAAAGCGTGCAACACGTCATAAATAACGGATTATTACACTCTATTTATACGCATTAAAATTATAGTAAAAAAAAAAACCGTTTTTTTTTCTAACGAATACTATGTGTACCTACGTGTATATTTTAATGTATATATTATTTACTGTAGAACGCTATAACCGTTTATATTTTTATTTGAACTGAAAAAAAAACGCGAAGTAGTTCATTAAACGAATAAAATCGGGTACATTTCTATATTTTGTCCGATATATTATTATTATCGTTATTATATTCATCTAAACGTATCGTGTGATCGCATTACGGTTATTATATATATACCCGAAAAGTTTATTCCTTGTTTGCTTGAAAGTCGAGTTGAATTTTAGTTTTTAGTAATCCGATGCGAAAATCTAAATATTACATAACGTGTAACTGCAGGCGTATACGAGTACGAGCGCATGATGTTATGTATAAGTTTGATCTGGAAAATTATTTATTATTAATAATTTTGCAGAAATCTATATTATTTAATATATATATATATCAAAAATTCGTTTGAAATATTTTGTTGAATTATAGTAAAAACATTAACGGGAGAAAAAATAATAGAAAGACGTTTAATTAAACGACTAGACGTGTTTAGATAAAAACAAATTCAAGTAATTTTATGATACGGAATGGACGAGACGAATCTATTCCGTCAAAACGTTCGGTTGCGTATATTTTTGACGAGAACGCGATTATTATGAATATACCGAGACGAAAAAAAATAAAACGTCATATTTGGTGGTACGGTTTACTATATAAACAATAATGTCGACCGAATTCGATTTACAGAAAAGAAGTTTTCTCATATTATACTGCGTTGACCAAAAATACAAAATAAAGTTCGCCCTCTATTTCGTATTTATAAGTCTGTAAAACTTAATTTTTGAAGAAAAAAAAATATCTTTAGCCCGGAGGGGGGATTACATTGGTCGTATTATTATTTTTTTTTTTTATGTTATATTCCAGAAAAATATCGAAGGAGACTATAAAACTTACTATATATTATATATATTCGATCTCGTTTACTTTTTTTCTCTTTCAATAAAAATCCAACGCGAGTCATATATGTATTACTTTACTCGACCATCGGTATAATATAGGAAAATGTACATTTTTGTTTTTTTGACGTCAAACGCAGCGCAATTTCGATTTTGATAATTGTACGAATTAAAAAAAAAAAAAAAAAAAAAAGAAGAAAAGCCAAAATCCAAAGATAATTCGAGAAATGTGTGTGGTGGGCATTTCGAGGAAATCTCGTTGTTTATTTTTCGGTGTCAGAGATGACGGCGTCTGTGTTATGTAACTCTTGCGCAATTCTCTAATGGCAAAACACGCTGTGTACAATGATCTTGTAATTCGAACAGTGTGCGTTTACCGTCTTTTAATATCATAACGTTCGTTACAGAATATATATATATATATATATATATATATATATATATATATATATGTATCATATTCTGTTCAGGGCATTTGAGATTCTCGAGACGAATGCCCGTGAAATACGACGAGAGTGAGTACAATCCGATGATGCAGTGTACAACGACCGACGATTATGTACCGCGCGATGACTACCACCTATATACCGCTGTGGATTTACGAGATTCGATTTTTTCTTTTCTCTTTGTCATTTTCGGCATCTTAAAATTTACAAGAATTTACTCACTCGTTTGTAAAAAAAAAAAAAAAAAAAAAAATACAACACTCGGTCTCCGTTAATATATGAATATTAATTATAAGAAGTTTGATATACTCGTCGCCGATGAGAAAGCTACGCGTTTTGCCGACAAAAGCATTTTTTGAAGGAGCCGTAGTGGCAATTGCTCGACTCTACACAGCATCTCTGACCACTTTACATGTTTTAAAAAATATAACTCGAAGTACTCATGCTATATTGCGAGAGATTGCGTGCAGTACCACTTCTCTAGTGCACAACACCTCACACTCTCTCATTCGTCTGGTCCGACTCGCATTTCCCTTGCCGTCTCCCACCCTACTATTATTTCTATAGTGTTTTGTATTATTTTTTTCTTCTTTTCATATTCTATTGGTTTTACGACGAAGTGCTGTGGTTTTTACTTTATTATTTTTTTATCTGCGTGAACACTTTTTTTTTTCGCGTTGAACCGTCATCGTATATATATATATATATATATATATATATATAAGTGCCCGGCTGAACGATCCTGACACGCGCTTCGCATCTATTCAGCCGGTATTTTATGTTATAGACAAGTTTTCCTTCGATTTCCCTTGCAATATGCAAACATAAACGTATGAAAGAGACAAAAAGAAATGTCAAAAATTTCGTTTCTTTCACAATATATACATTCAAAATAATAATAATAATAATAATAAAACACTAAAACCTCCGGCCTGCGCTATAATTGTATTCTCACTCGATGTAAATCACACGCGACTGGTTACGAATTTTTTTTCGAATCCGAAATTGTTTGATAAAAAATGTCGGTCAACGATGAGACAAGCAGTTATATCGAACGAAAGCCTCAGAGTTGAAGAACATCGATAAAAATAAACGTTTTTTTTTTTTTTTTCCAGTTCATTGTTTCACCGCGGTTACATTGGTACACAGCCGGTACAGCTACACCGGCGCAGTGGTACACATTTTCTCCGGGATATACTACAAAAAACTTCTTTTGTTTAAAAAAAAAAAATCTTGAAATTAATCGAATATTTTTGACGGAATAATTTCTTTTTTTTTTGCTTTCAATGACCCACTAAGGCAATTCTGCCGAGGTTTACGTCACAATGACAACGTATTTCTTGTAATTGATATACTTATACACGCCTACATTAATATATTTTTCACACTTATCTCGTTTTTCTTTTGAATAAAATCTCAAGATCAATAGTAAGATTTATTTGTTATTATAAAATGTAAGATAAAATGGATGGGGTACCGGTGGTTTTTTTTTCTTTATTATTATTGCACGGTTTATCTCGTCACGCTCCCCGTATACCATCGTAACAATCGTTTAACGTTTAATTATGATAATTTATTTTACAAACGGAAAATGGTTTACGAGAGTTTTTTTAACGAAATCGTCAGCCGTGTCGAGATAAATTTTTTTTTGTTCTTAAAGGTTCTGAGAAGACCATACTACTAGCTACGAACGCGGATTTTTTTTTTTTTATTATTAAAAACGACGAACGGTCGCGAATATTTCGCTGAAAAACTATTTTTTTTTTCGTCTCTCTCGGTGGTAATATTAAACGTAAAAAACAAAAAAAAAAAAAAATGAAAAAACGCTCGTCGTTCTAGTTCAGTTTTTAGTAAGAATTAAAATTTTCCCCGTTCATATGCCGGGTTGGATTATAAAAAAAATTATCATAAAAGCTACTCAACCGTTTAATTAATTTTTTCGTTCTCCTATACCTACCACGTGTTTATTTTGTATGCGATACGGACGACCTCCGTAGTCTCGTACATAACGATCGGCACGCATTTTACACGGTTATCGTATGAATCGTTCTTTTTGGTATTCGTACGATTTATTTTTACTTGCATTTACGCGTAACAAACAAATATTATGGAACGCCATTCGCGACAGTTGGAAAAACGACGGTTTTTAGATTTTCGCCGAAGGTGACGACGACGGTGGAGCGTTCTCGTCGTCGCCGTCGTATCTCCCGACGGCGTAACCTCTAACCCATTCTTTCTCAAAGTGGGCGATAACGCCCCCTTATGGGCGTTAGTGGCCTTTAGGGGGGCGGTAAAAGGTCCAAAGAAGTTTGGGGGGCGATAGCTGATTAAAAAAAAGCGAAAAATTATGTAATTCCGCAACTTTATGGTCGATTGTTCAAAGATATCTAATTGCGTTTCCATCATCGTATTTGTCCGAACGTGGATTTAGTGCTGTAACAACAACACTAATAACGAAAAAAAGAAATCGGCTGCTTGTCACCGAACGCCGGCGACTGTATTTAAGTAAATTCGAGCCCGATATAAAAAAAACTCGTTAAACTACATCAGGTTCATCCATCACATTAAGTGAGCTCGATAAATTTAAATTCAAAGATTCGATTACATTTTTATAGAAATACATTGAAATTCGATTAAGTATGCGTTTTAATTGCTCTTATTAAAAATGCTCGTTTAAAATGTCAGTCTGAACTCTAAAATAGAATACGGCATGTTTAAATATAATAATTGTGATAACTGTTTTAAGATAAATAACAACAATTGGTGAGTTTAAACATTTTGGGGGGGGGGGGGGCACTAAAAAAATTTCGATTGTCAAAGTGGGGGCGGTGTATGAAATATGTTTGAGAACCTATGCTCTAACCATTCGTCAAACCGTGTGTCGACGACCGTCATTGAATCACGGCGCTGTAGAAGACGCGCGGCGATTCATTCTAACCGCGACGTCTTTTCACCGAGCGGCGGCCGTTTTACCGTATCGTCCGGCGTCCATTGCTGCTCATTACGACGTAAAAACGTGTTGTATTTTGCGATAAAACAGAACGGGTATTTGGCTGACACCAATATTTGTAATATTATTCCGCGTGAAATAAAATTTTTTTTCCGCGGTGTTTTCGCGGCATCGCGTATAATTTCTTCTTCGTC
Source organism: Chaetogeoica ovagalla (assembly GCA_032441825.1). Taxonomy (NCBI): domain Eukaryota; kingdom Metazoa; phylum Arthropoda; class Insecta; order Hemiptera; family Aphididae; genus Chaetogeoica; species Chaetogeoica ovagalla. The sequence goes on along the minus strand of CM063731.1, from coordinate 12,216,116 downwards.
TCGAATGACGAGGAAAAAATAATAAAAATAATAATAATAAAAATACTCACGATAAACGATTCGAACATTAGTGCGGCGCGGCGTACCCCGTGCGTGATATCTGTTCGAACAACGCACATTTTTATACCTTTAACGGGCATTTATAATATTGTTGTCTGTGTGATATTTCACGTTTTATTGTGTACCACTCGTACGTTTCCAACGGCCAAAACACATTAATACAACACGCTAAAACGCTGTTATTGTTACAGTCGAGGACTACAATGTATAATATACGCGCGCGTTTGAATCATTATTCGTTTTCGTCTCGAAGGGCAGTTTCGGTCGCCGTTCGTCTTATTATATTATTTTTTTCCCGTTCGTATTCCGGACGACCGCTCGCTATATCGTTATTAAACGGTTTTATACGAATACCCGCGGTATTTGCGGTATGGTGATCGAGAGTTGCGCGCATTGCACGTAATAATAATAATAATAATAATAAATTTATAGATCTCGTGACGTTCAAACACCGCGGTAACATTGAAATGTTACGGAAATTTATTTGTTTTTTGAGATTTTCCAAAAAAATGTATTATTATTATTGATTTTCGCGGCCGCGGCGACATAATATAATATTTTGGTGACAGGGGTGGTATAACGTGATTACGCTATACGAATCCCAATCAGCTTTATTTTGTTACGTATTACATGTAAATGTACACAAAAAAAAATAATACGCAATTAAAAAGGATAAAAAAAAAATTAATCGATAATATCGACATTCGTATAGATATTGTGTAATAACCGCGGGCAACTACCAAAAATGGTGAGGCAGTGTTGAGTCGTCGAAGAAACTCTCGTGTTCAAATGCTGGGGAAAAAAAATATATACAAATAGAGTGATCGATATAGATTAGATGAAAAAAAAATCGAAAAATTTTTATGAAATTTTTCAATAAAATATGACGTATTTATCGAAGGAAATACTAAAAAAAAAAAATACGAGTACCGCGATCTTTTTCTTTTTTCCTCTCCGACATCGGTGTCGTTACGTTGTTGATGGGTTACCAGCGCGGATGATAAATTTTACACGTAACGTTATGGTAATTACGCCACTGGTCGAGTCGAGGTGTGGCGGTAAAACAGAAAAAAAAAAAAATAAAAAAATTATCCGTTTTCAAAATTCAATGTTCATTTCTGCAGATAATCATGTACGGGCAACGAGAACGACGATTTCATTACGACACATATTTATTAAACATATCATATTCGTATTATGGTGTTATTCTGTCAGAAACGACTCGAGAAGTACGACGGGAGGAGTGTATGCATAAATATATACGTTTAAATTTTATTACTCTATACTGTTTTGGCAACGTTTTTCGGTGGGACCGCCGCGTACAATTCCGTGCGCCAATACAGTTGCCCTTCCCCCCCTCGTTCGTTCGTTTCTCGTCTTCGAGGAAATTTATCGGTGCCATATCGTTGCGGTATTTGATGTCAAAACCACCGTGTATACGTATAATATGTAAAACGGACGGATTATCTGGCTTTAGGTCACAGCGGTTTTCGAATTTTCATTTTTTTTTTTCTCACATATCCCTAAAAATCAAAAAAATCAATCGCCCTTGCCGCGAATAAATGAAATACATTTTATTATTATTATTTAAATATTCAAACATTTTTATTTGTATAAAAAAAAACTATTAATATAATTTAATTTAAAGTATTTAACTCAATACGAACAAATGCGCGCTCGTTCATTTATGTCTGACATTTTTCAGGAATCAGCGCGTTGTCACGCGAGCGTTTTTATAGTCTAGTGTATTACTAAAAGGAATAATAAACGTCGAGTGTACAAGAGGAGATATATTTCTTTCGAGCATTTTGTCAAACTTCAAATTTATCAGAGACCGGCCTTCTTTTCTTTTTTTTCTCACCAAACGTGGTATGTATGTGCGTTATGAATAAACGATGTATATTGTCGTCTCCGCTGTTTTAAAAGAGAAACGCTAATTCCCGTTTATTACGATATTTAATACAGAGTCCGAAAAACAAACCGGCGCACGTAACGTCGAAACGTTACAGTGGGAGACAAACAAATTTTGTTATTTTGCAATTAATTTTATAATCCGTTTATATATGCAGACGGGCCCGCCGCAACCGTGTTTTGCGGTACGTTTTAATTTCACGATTTGGTTAAAATATTATGTAAAAAAAATTACTCGTTTCGTCGTCGTACTACGATGATTTCAGTGTCAAAATATCAAAAATACGATTTGTAAACCAGAATCTGCTCGGTACAGGATCGTCATTAAATTTTCATTTGTAATACGCATTTAAAATGTCAAATTCAAATAATTAAATTAAGCGTTCCAAAAAAAAAAAGAAGTAAATTCACGCGTTTTATATTGAACACTGCGGATCAAGACGTGTAATGGGTGAAACTTTCAAACGTTTTAAATGTATTAAATGAATATAATTACGTGTTCCGAGGCACAATAAGTATTATTGAGATCCTGGACTTTAGTGCGAAACGTTTCAAATAAAAAAAACTATAAATTTATAATGTTTTATTTCTTTTCCATGTTTTTGTTGCCGAATCTCTATACACCTGAAACAAATTTATTACACTATTATATAAAAAAGTAATCTAAACACAAGTTTACCGATATAAATCATTAACGTCGATAAAATTCGTATTTCAACGAAATTAATAAATTATTCACATATTAATGTAAAAAAAAAAAAAAAAAAATTAAACTGTTTAACACTAAAAAAAAAAAAAAATTATTGCCAAAACTTTTAAATATTTTTGACAATGTTGTTATATACGTGTATATATATAAAAAAATATATGGTACGTATCTTCCGTTAAAAGAAAACTGAAAAGAGGAGCGCGTTTTTCGACTATACAACGCGGGGTATCGTCTTGAAAATCACTTTTTGTTTTTTTTTTTTTTATATATATTTTCAATCGATCTAAATTAATTAATTACAATTATAAAGAATATATAAACGCGCGCGCGTTTTGTTCTTACGCGGAGTTTTCGTCAATATTAATAATATTTTATAACACCGTTTTTTAAAAAGCAGGAACAAACTGTTTGTGTTTTATGCGCTGTAATAAAAACATAACGTCCATAATTTATGTAAAACGAAAAAAAAGTTTCAATAAGCTGTAGTTATATGTAAAACCTTTTACAAAAAATTCATCACTTAAACATTATATAGTATTTTTTTTTTTTTTTTTTTGAATAAATTTAAACTCATTCGCGGATATATTATATGATTATCTGATCAATATATTTGGAAATTATTATTATTATTATTATTATAATATCTCGGCAGAAGCTGATAAAATAACGAGAGTATACACAAGAGCAGCGTAATGATTCTATTAATATATAGTATGTTGAATAATTTAACATCGTTTGTTAACTTTTTATTCGGCTATATTTATACGCGTATTACGCGCGTATAATTTCGAATCTAAAAAGTACTAAAAAAAAAAATAAAAAAAAAAATAATAATGTGGAAAATTATGCTAAAGGTGAAAACATTTCATCAAAACCTTATGACACGTGACGCGCTGTCGGAGTGGTATATTCATAAAAACGGGAATATTCGTATATGTATATAGTCACTGTACGCATTGACATTATAGTTGAGCAAATTGATTGATACGGGACATCGCGGGGATATAATAATATACACTCGGCTGATTGTTTTATATGTTTCTCTAAATGGATAGACGGTACTGTTGTGTGCATATTTCGCCAAATTAATCTGTTCAACTGGCAATTGATTTCCTTCGTTTCCTATAATTTTATAAGAACTATCGCACCATCTGCTTATGATGGTATTATTAGTGGAGATTTTAATGTGGACTTTAGGGTTACAGGAGGACATTACATACATTCATAGATATTACGTACAAAATTTCATATTTAATTTATCCGTAAACATGTGTCGAATTCACCACAGTAAATTTTGCGTCCTATAATCACAACGTCTTGTTACAACTCCTTTATGTTTTCGATACGGGATAAAACAATGAAACATTTTTCATAAAGAAATCGTTAAGTTTTTTCTTCATTATTCTTAGTCAAGCAATAAACTCTCTTAAAAATATTTTTCTACTAGGTACATATTGCACACACATGTAAATTCCTTTAAATGTAATAATTTTATTACCGTGTTTTACCAGGATAATTTTTAGTGAAGTCTACATGTGTGTGTGTGTGTGTGTGTAATAGAGTAATAAAATGTTTTTAGGGGAATTTACTACATTTCATTAAGGGGAGTTTACAACTCCCTCCTACACATATTATAATCAATGTGTGATAGCGCGCATCTGTTTTTGCGCGTGTATCAATATCATAATACTTACGTGCACAGTTCAGGGCAAATGTTTTCGAATCAATTTCACACGGCGAGCTTTCAAAATCGCGAATTCGTCGTACACAATATGCAGTATATACCGTGTAATATATATAATATATATATATATATATATATATATATAATAGTGTTTTTATTTTGACAATATGATGGGTTCCAAGTAACGGTGTTAATATTTTATATTATAATATCGATTTGACGTATACAACATTAATAATATTAGTTAAGAAAATCCGGTGGAAAAAAATGCGAAGTAAAAAAAAGCAAAAAAAAAAAAAAAAAAATTAATATACACCTCGTTTTGTTTTGTTTTTATGTTTATATGATACGATATATCGTAGCATAAGCACGCTTCTTGTAGATTTATGCAATAATGAAATGGTGTGCGCGAGTATATAACAGCCTTATTTTATTTTGGATATATTAAAACGTAATTGAGAATGTCTTTTTTTCTCTCCCTCTCTCTCCTGACGAGTTTTGTTTCCTGTTTCCGAGTGTTAATCGATGTGTTTAGTCCCTGCAAACATTATTCGAATTTAACAATAATTAAAAAAAAAAAATATCTTTCGAGTTGTTTTCAAGATAGACGTACGATATTGGAATATTGCTCTTTCTTCTTACTTATGCTTACACGTTAGTTGAAACGTTTACAGAATATGTTTTAAAACAAATCATTTACAATTGTAAATTTTACACGATAATATATTCGTTGATACGGTAGAAAACTTGCGTATATCGTCGAATTTCGTCAAAATTAATGGAACTAATAGTATTTGTTGTAACTTTTTTGTTTTGTTGTTTTTACGACGTTTTAATATTGTATAGAAAGAGCGAGTGTACGCGAGACATTTAAAAAAAAAAACAACTTTGTGTTTGTTCGCGGTCATGAATATTCTAAAGAAAGAGCGAATTCACATAAAAGTTATACGCATAATTTTCAATGCGTTTGTATATACGAGTATATCTCATAAGAGAGCAGACATGATAAATGGTGATTTGAAACTTAACCGTTTCCCGTTCACCGATACGTATCATATTTTTGATAGATTTATTGTGAAAAGAAACTTTTTGAGTAATTTTGTGTTGGAACACTTTGCAGATAACATACCCCGTGGGCATTGAAATTTTCACATCGGAGTATCCGCCGCGAGTCATAAGTATCGACATGACGACGAGGACGTGACGATATAGACTCGCGGTATCGTGTTTAGATATAGTTTGATTTGTGTCGTGGAGCACGTCGAGTGACAGACATCAAAATGACTCTTTTTGTCATTTATCACAATATATTAACTCGCTGTGACGCACACAAACTAGAAGCGTATAAATACGCGCGCGCTCGTGTGTGTGGACATCATGTTAGAGTAAAAAACGAACCGAACGCTGTTTGAAAGAATCGAATAATGTACGAAATACACATACAACCGTGTCTTATTGTCCTAATGGAAAAAGTTTAATCGATCGGAATTTTTTATTTATTACTATTTATTAAAGAGATTTACAGTCTACATACACTTCACATATTATTAGTATAGTATGGCAACTGAATTCGATAATAGAATACATTTTTGTTTTGAAAACAAAAATTTAAAAGTGAAAATCACAGCGACCTTTGAAATAAGTAATATTTTTTTAAAATAAGGAACTACTTTATCGACCCAAAAGGCGTTTGGTCTGTTGGCCAATTTCTTTTCAGTCGTCCGGTGCAGGGATTATTCGGGAGTATTTACACGTAAGATATTAGGGAATTTGTGTGATTTGAAAGTTTGGTGTGGAATTTATTGTAACACTGATGCGCTTGTTGTGTTATTAAGCATATGTGGAGCAGTCGATAAGGTTCGCGACATTACACCAAAGACATCCAGTAATCGATCGTAAACAAAAAAACAATGGACGAATATCGGATGGGTTTGCAGATCGTGGCCAGATTTGAATTTTATTTTTGATACAGAGTTTGAATTTGAAGATCGGTCGGAGGTGAAAGGCGCGAATTACATTGTTTGGTTTTTTTAGTATACGTTTAAAGTCGGACGGAATAATTAAGCGCCGAATTCGTTAAAACGTGTGAATTCACTGCACACCGCGGACAAACAAAAGTAAAATATCAATATGAAATTGTAACATTGGTGGAAAGTTGAAGTGGCTACACTAAACCTAAATAACGTTTCAGGTACGATTCGGTGGATTCGTGTCATTCGAAGAAAAAAAAAATGAAATTAACGCGCAGGTTTCGAATTCGTATTACGACGTGGATGAACGAGAATAGTTGAATCCGAAAAAAAAATTCATTCTATCATTAAAACAATCGTAGCAATTAATTAATATCGAGTAACCGTTTACACGTAATAATACTTACCACAATACACTCAGCTAGTACACGATATACGTATTAGTTGTTTTTTCATTTCTCCTGACATCGACTTGGCCAACTATCACGCAGATAGTTTTCGTTTTCTAAAAACATTGTGACATGTATTGGTCGACATGCCGAAAACGTGCCGAATGACAGAGATTTCGTCGGTCAGTATTGAATCAGCCGCGTCGTATTGCGCCAGCCGATTTCCGTGTAGAATGCCGAACGTTACTTGATCCCAATTTTATCTCAACTCGGGGAATACTGATTATTGTGTGATGGGAAAACATGCGGATTAGACGTGTCCCCGGTAAAATAGACGCTGTCGGAAATTTACAATCGGTAACGTTGAAGTCGAGGAACGACAGAGTAAAATGTGTTATCAAACCGTCGAGTTTCGAAATGCATTATCCGTTTTGATTGTACGTCGCCGGATTCCGGGAGAGAATAGTATTTATTTATTTATTTTTTTTGACGCACACAGTTTCTTCTGCGCGTAGTGTTTTTACGCGTGTGCCCCGATCGTATTTACGATGCGTATGATTTCGAACTTTTCTTCGCGAAATATTTTGTACCCATCCGCGAGTCCGCAATGAAACTTTTACACGCGTGCGTTGTTCATATGCCCGCGTAGAGCGTTGACGACACGGAGTCGTTTCGAAAACCGTTAACTTTTTCTTCGTATAATAATAATAATATATAAAATATAAATTATATTAATAATAATATATAAATTTATCTTGCGCGAAGGTGAATTAATTGAGCGGATATCGCGCGCACTCCTCGCCGTGACGACTTTCGTGGATCGCGGCGAGGCGGAGACGAGCGCTCGGTCGTCCTTACACGTACCGCGTGTGTAAACAATTCGGAACGCGAGTAACAGTGCAGTGTGTAATTAAACGCGACGAAGATTTTCAAACGATTGCGGACATGTAAAATGTTTCGAAAACTATATGTTTGTATTATAAACATTATACGAACGCGGAATTAATAACACTGTTCGTGCGGTAGTCGGTTTTATTGAATGCGTGTGCGTACGCCCAAAACAACCGTTTCGTTCGTAGAACGCGAATGATTATCTCACGACGCTTATTCTACGACGTATGTGAAATGTAATTTTCGAGCATCAGGCGCCGTCGCGTGATTACGGTTTTGTAGCATCATCAGCAAATCACTAGTGAATTGTTTAAAAACGATCGCGTTCGTTCAGGTTGGGAAAACTCACGTAGAATCCAATTTTAATTTATTACAAATTCGTTTACGCGGGAGAACAGTTAAGTAAATAATCACGACAACGTTATAAGAATCTAGTGAGAAATTTCGCCCATTTCATTTATACGTTGTTTCCTCCGGGGTCGAATGGTTGACAACTGCAGACAAGCAAGCGCCCACTCGTGTCTTCTCACGACAGTTCTTCAGCTGTAATAATTTTTATTACGCTATTTATCGAAATGATAAGCATCGGGTGAGATTGCCGATGAGAAAAGCGTAAAATGTTGGTTAGGTATAATAATAATCATGCAATTTCTCGGCACACCAATGCCGGTTGGGAAACGCTGGCGTAGAGTTTCAGAGAAAAACCAGCGTCGAAAGTAGAGTTCTTGGGGATTTACAACAAAGTTTTTTTTTGTTATAACACAAAAGTAGTAAAAAAAAAAAAAAAAAGAATAATTATAAAATATAAAAATGTTTCTCTATGATTTTTATAATTTAGCGGAAGCGTTCGATATTTTAATTTCTTTGAAACGCTTATTACCACTCGTAAACACTTCGTTGACTCATTGTTGTGGACTTGTCAAAAGCGACATTTGACATTTTGAAAACTTCACTGCACTACGATTCCATTCTTATAAGAAAATTTAATGCAAATTCTTTCTGATCCGTCCTTTTTTTGTTTTTCACTTAAACAAATCGTCGAGCACGCGTACACACTTCTTTTCGAATGTCACCGAAAGAAATTAAACCGTCAAAACGGTTATTACTGTAAACCAGTGTTTCTCAACCTGCAGGGGAAGAAAAGATTAAAAAAAAAAACATGATATTCCTATTAGAATTTTAAATATCTATAATACGTATGATGCAATTATGGCATAACGACTATCTGACGAATAAACATATCTTTTTAATTAAAAATATTATATTACGTATTGTATGTTTCTTATGTGTATGGCACCTCTATTATTCATTATTAATAATCATCTATGCGAGCATATAATATAAGGGATCGCTAAAAAATAAAAATTGAAATCTAAAAAGAGGGTGGTCACAGTAAAAAAGTCGAGAAACACTGTGTTGTAAACGTATGATGAACGGAACTAATGCATGAGAAAAAAATCATTTATTTATTTTTTTTCTGGCAATCGAACTCTTCCAAAGCTCGAGAAGTAAAAAAAAAAAAATTGTCGTTTTTCTTTGACCACCTCTCGCGACTATATTATTATTACTACTACATGGTTTTTTGTCGAAAACAGACACTGTCAGCTCTTAACAGCTGTACGGATTATAGTCGATCCGAATACGAGAACGAGGCGCGCGTATCGTAAATATATTACCAATTGTTTGGGAGCGACAAACGTCAAACAAATCGCACCGAAGTCGTCGTTATAATACGTGTTATATATATATACTGGGCGTGAGTCTATACTAAATATGCAAAATATATTCAAATGTATGTATAAACCCTTGGGGAGGAAGGAGGAAATTTACGCAACAATTTATTATTATTATTATTATTATTATTATTATTATTCTACGGATTTCCAAATCGCTCGCGGAAACCGTTTTAATTGCGCGTGAAACGACGACGACGGGATTCCGTGTATACATGCGTGCTGCAGTTCGATGATAAAACGCGGTGTCGTGTAAATAAAAACGTAAAAATCGCTTCGTGTCTCGACAATCGTGCAAAAACTATTGAAAATATCGATGTGCGGTTTGTTTTTGTTTTTTATTTTCAGCACATCGTTTTTTAGGTACGGTCTGTTAAAACGCTGCGGCGAGGTGTGTGCGAGAGAGAGAGAGAGAGTGACAAACTCCTGTAGTATAGCGAAATATTTCACACGAGAAAATACATTATTGATTTTTCGATTACCGCGTGCGGTTGCAATGCGGCCAACTATTTCCGACGAATACTGAACGTAGTGTGCACAAATATGTATTTAAAAAAAAAAAATCAAATGGGTTGGTGGTACACAATCACGAAATTGATTAAATAACGATTTTCCAAAAGACTTCGGTCGAGTATTAGAGTCTTGACTTTTTTTTTTCTTATGAAATTCTTATCCTAAAGGTTACCAAGAAGAACGTTTATAATAACCTCTCCATGCGGTTACCCACGATCTTGCGGGTTGCAAGAATTGTTGCAGACGTCTTCCTTACTATACGATTTGGTCGTCGAGTAAAAAAAAAAAACCCCCCATGGCCATACGTAGAAACATTCTAAAACCGTTTTCGAACAATAATTTAGTGTACGTACAGGATTTATTTTGTAATCGCATGTAAGCGTCTTAATGTCGCCGAGTACCGAACAGCACGGCTATTTAACGAAACAGAAATTCAACAATTATTACACGCGTGGCCCGACGTACACATGTATAAAACATCGACTTATATACTAATGTATAATGAAGTGGATGCCAGAGATGGAGACGGCATTTAATAATTAAATGGGATCACGTTTGCGTCATTCGATGAATACGTCGGTTTCGTTCACCTAACCGGTGCGATGTATATGGGGAAGATCATCTTCCGAAGATGTAAATAAGAGCGTTTGAGCGGGAATGTTTACACAGGATGATTGACTCCGGATAATAAATCAGGCGAATCTATAAGGGCTATTTATTTAAGTTTATAGAGAAAACTTAATTCGGCTGAAACACTCAGGTCGACTCTATCGTACAGACCTTATCATCGCTAGTTGTTGGGTAACACAGGAAGGTAATCGCGGTGAGGTCTCGACGATCGATTTTAAGCGAGCATAGTTTTAAGAACTTGCGCTGGAGTTGGTTTTCAAGTTGAACTCAGTCCCCCGATATTGCGTACGGATCCTCCACAAGACCGATCCGAATTCGACGATTGATCTCCAACGAGTGAACGACGCAGGGACTTTAAACGAATACGAGAGTTCAAAATTATACCCGTAATAATGTATAAATAAGAGTTAAACGGGTTAACTGTTCGCGGTCGGATAATCCGGCTGTAGAGCATTAATCATATTAATATTTATAATAAAGTGCTTACACGGGCGTTTTATTTATTGTTATTCCAATAATTAAAATTTAATGTTAATGTTAAATTAACTTTTTATATTCATATATATATATATATATATTATATACTTACGAATTTTCGAGACCGTTCTGGACAATATAAAACTCTTTCCGCTCTCCTCCTTCAATTGCATCTCTAACCGCGTTGATGATCGCGAGAATTTCCAAAAGGAAAATCCTTATAATATTTATAATAAGCTCCGTTTTTACAATAATAATTGTTGCGAGCTGCTCGTCGCAGCGGATGATTTTTCAATTGAAACTTTATTTTCGCACACGAGCAGATTCCCGCGGTCGAAACAAAACGTAAACATCGTACAAAACCTATATAATAACGATTTGCAGAAAAATAAATAATCGAAAAACGTAATATACTTTCGGGCGCGTCGAAAAGACGGAAATATAATAATAATAATATTTTATCGATATTTCATTACGCGCGCGTCTGCTGCTGCTGTGCGCGATTTTCATTGCCCTCGGAAATAATATTATAATATACGCTTTGAGTGTTTATATATTTCGCGTGTGTACGCGTATATAATAAACCGTTACGTATTATTATTATTATTATTGGATCCTGCGTTTATTCGTTTATTTTCGTTTCAGGATTTGCGTTATGTGTTAATAATACGGACCAAGAGAGAAGACCACCACGGCGGTACGTTTTCGGAAGAAGAAAAAAAAAAAAAATAATAATAATAATAAGGAACACGACGAAATCGACGGTTACGGGAGAAAGATTGTAATTACTACGGACGAGCATCGGCGCGATTATAACGATTATTATAACACACTTTGTGTACCATATAAAATTATTAAAATAATTTACGTTTTTATACGGCACGATTTACATAATATTATATACATATTAAAATACGTTGTAATTAATCACGTCTCGCTTGTCGCGCAACGGTTCGCGTCTTCTGAGAACGTTCCGTTGAAATTGTTTTGTAAACCGGTACGACAATACCAATACGATGTGTTGTTTTTAAGGCCTCTTGCCCGGCCGTTTTCCTCCGATTCGCCGTAACCCTCTAAAACGGCCGTTGCTTATTATTTCTTATAATTTATAATAAAAATTTATAATTGAGAGTTTTTTGTTTTTTCGTCGACATTAGCCCACCGGACGTGAAGTAATGGATCCGGATTTTCCGCGCTCATACCACGGACATAGTTATTATTTAACTCTATTCTCGCAACCGATTTGTAGGTTTTATTTTATATTTAATTATATGACTTGTCGGTTACACCCGGCAATGCGCTAACATATTATTTTTCATCGATGTTTTACAAATTGAAAATCGTATTACGGAGCGGCGATGATTTAGCAAGAGGCTGCCGCCGATCGATCGAGAGTAGAAAATGAAAATATCGCTATGGTAATTTGCATTCGTTTTACGGGAACGATTCTATCGGCAAGCGGTCTGTAGAAATGTGCGCGTATTTTATTTACCAAATACACCCACCACTGGAAATCGCGATTTTTTTTATTGACAGAAATCGAATACAAACGACGAGGAAATTTTTCATTTTCTTACCGTTCGAATACGGTACTGATCATTGTTTTATCGGTACGTTTAACTACGCACTGTTCGCGGAATCGATTCGGTAAAGTGCACTCGTTCGTCGAATGTTCTAAAAGCGTAACAAATTATAATTTAGTTATGATACGCCGTACAATACATTTAAATATCGTTTTATGTTAAAAGAATAAAAAATCAATTTAAGGTACTCAATACAGAAAAAAAAGTACTACGAAAAATAATTGACGTTAAAAGTATTAATATAAGAAATAAACCTGAATACAAAATTCAATGTTCGAAAAACTTAAAAGCTGTTTTTACAACGATAATTTTATTCTTAAAAACACTTAACAATGCGTACATAAGTACCTATTTTTGTGTACAAGACTCAATAGATGATATTAAAATACGATATTGTTTTTTTTTTCATAGTTCTTGTATATATATATATTAAAAAAAAAAATTGAAATCAGTTAAAATGATGTTTGTTTTGTGCGCAGCGTGGATAACGGTGTACCTATATATATATATAATTTTGTTCTTTTGGAGGAAAACGGATTCGCCCATATTATATTTGTATTCGTATATATATTAAAAAAAAAAATTATTATATTATATGATATAACGCCACGTGAAATTTATACATTTATTGATTTATGTACCCAAAGTATATAATATGAATAATATATAGTATGTATTATATTTAAATATTGTAAACGTTGTTAAAATATTTTCATATTAAAATTATGGCCGTTTTTTTTTCTAAACACGGTGTTTTTATTTTACATATTTATTTTCTCCTATATCTCCTATACGAGAAAAATTTCGTTTAAAGTTTAATACAGAGCAAAACGAGAAAGTAGAAAAAACCCACCGGGATGATCCGTTTATAAAATACGATATTTATGAAAATTTGCCGTCGTAAGCGTTTATAGTTTTTTTATGCACGTTAGTCGTCATGTATAAAATAAATTCATACCGTACCGTCATATTTTGATTTTAATAACGTTTCTAAAATACGTACAACCGTACCGATCGAGCGATTTGTTGATAATAATGTCGAATTTCGTCTAAAATAATGGGCAGGAGTGAAAAAAACACACACACACAAATTTAGAATTAATCGCACGTTTATTACGGTTTTTAAAATTTCCAAAGTTGAAAATTAAAGTATTAAAATACAAAAAAAAAAAAAAATTCTCGAAATCTCATAGAATCTACAATAAGACGTGATTTTTTTTTTGCCCCCCGTAATACGAGTTTTGTGCTCCGATGGCAGTAACAACATGCGTGCGCATATGGCCGGAGAATGTCTAATATCTTTGACCGTCATATTTGATTGAATATATTATAATGCGTTTATTATTTTCATTTTTTGACAATCTAATACTGTTCAAGATTTTGCTTGACAATCGTCGTCGGACCGGCCACCAGTGAGCAGCGAACATTTCGAATCCTCTCGTTTAAAATATATTTTAACGAGTACATGCAAAGGTTTTTAATTTTCTACGAGCACATATCGTATGTTTATACAGCAAAACAAAGAACTGGAAAATAATGAGATATATTTACGTAAATATAAGTGAAGGAACGGGCAAACTCCGTAGAGGTAAGAATGCCGACAAGTGCACTCGCTTTTATTGTTTAGAAGTAGGACAACGACGAAACAAGTCTTTAAAAAACTAAAGCAATAATTATAATAGCCACGGTATAATGCGGCGTGTATCTATTCAATGTTTATTACTGTTACCAAATCATTGTTCGGTATATATCTGCTGTAGGTGATAGGCGGAGATGATATCTCGCACGGATTCGGTGTACGTTTCGGTTGAATATCGATACGTCGACTACTAAGTACTACAACAATTGTTAAAAACTAGAAAAAAAAATTATTATAATTTCTACGGACGGGGATTGAATCGACAATGGAGATTAATTTTGGAGGAGGGGGAGATGGAAAAGTCGATGTATTTTTTATATTCGTAACATAAAATATTAATTTAAACGTTATAGGTACGTTATTTAAAAGTTACAATTCGGTTATGTATGTAACCATTATTTGGTATATATATATATATATATACACACAACGTACGTAACAATATTAAAATAAAAAATTAAATAAAAATGTAGCGAGACGCAGGTGTCGCGGATGACACTTAAGTGGATTACGTAGTAGACGGAGATTTTATAGTGTCTCGTTATACAATCATGAATTTGAAAGCAATGGTGATAAATCGTTGTGTTCGAAAAATCATTCCGAACGAAGTTTCGGTGTAATTTACAAAACTATTGCTGTTGTCAGTTTTATATAATATATTTATATATATATATATATATATATATATATATATATAACACTCGTTGGTATTACATATGTAATTGTGGGTTGTGCGTATTTTATTTTGTATTCAAGAAATTCCAAATATATATTTGTATGATTCTGTCGCGCTCTTACCGTATCTATTTGTAACTTTTATGTGAAATAATATAAGAATATGTAATCGAAAAATGATTATTTTAAAATATCAACTTGACGATTATTATTATTTTTTTTGATAATGAAGGCGTGCTGCACTTACGTACAGATTAGTCAAAGATATAAAAACATAAATTATTTGCAATATTTAATTCGTTATATAATAATAATTATAATTATTATATCAATGATGTAAATATCTAATTGTTATAAATACTTTCTGTAACCATTAAATTTTCTTTTTTTAATAATTTTTAAGACGCAAGTTTTCAATACTTCATGCTTTCTCTACGTGATAGTGTAATAGAAAAAAACCATATACCTTTTATTGATCCAATATAATATATAGAACCGTCACCGGTTTAATTCATATAATTAATTGAATTGCGTTTTATTTGACAGAAATAATGAAAAATCGTATTTTTCTCAACATAAAAATATGTTATACTTCGTAAAACTCTATGTAGTAAAACAAAAAAAAAAAAAAAATTATCGTAAAAGTCAGTTGTACCGCAAAGGGTGTTCGAAAAATTTTTAATATCAAATCTGTAGTTAAAAAAAAAATGTATATAATATGTTCGATCAGTTATAATGTAATTACCGTGTTATGGTATGAATTTCGAATATTTTTCCAACGGGCAACATATTTTCATAGTATATTCGAATAATATGAAAGGTTTTTTAACTGGAACACATTTTTCTTTTGATGAATAATACGTCAAAAAGTTTGTTTATATGCATATTGACACAAGTTTGACTTTAGATTTCCGACTTTGTGGAGCAAGATAATAAAAAGAGAGAAAAAAAGCATCCGTAATGAAAAAATTAAATGTATTTTAAAATCTAATTCGTTCCTCATGTATATTGGAATAGTCTGTGGACCAAAAGAATAGAGATAACGATATCGAGGAATATATGATCTATCAAAATAATAACGAGAATACTTACCATACAATGAGTTCTTCAATCAGTGTCTATAATTTTCGTAAATTATTTTCGAATAACACACACACATCGGTTAAAAACATTTACCGGATAGTTTTGTTAAGTGTTAATTTTATCTGTTATGGTAAAATATCATTAACTACGGACCGTGATTACAAATAATTAGTTATGAAAGTCACGAGTTTAAATAATTTTTTTTGATTTATTTATTCAAAAAACACGAGTTCCAAAAACGTCGAGGGAGGGGTTTACAACGATTACAACACCTCTGGTGTACGTAATATAAATTCATATATGCGTGTAACTGTGTACAGGACGTGTTTAAAATTACTATAATTTTCCTGATATGATGTAAAATATATAATATTGTCTTTTGGGTAACGTTCCATGTTATTATAAATAATAATAATAATAATAATAATAATAATAATAAAAATAATAATAATATTATTATTACAATCGCTTAACTCTCTCAGTGTACGTGAAAACATGTAATTCGACTCAATTCGGTAACAAAGTTGAACCGAAAAAATCCACCGTCGCGTAAAACGCCGCAAGTAATTGAATTCGTTCGGATACGGAGAATTAATTATTCGTATTTGTTTTTCACATCATATGGGGATGTATATAATCACGTCGAATCCGTCGTCTGTTTCAATAACGTAATTATTAATCACGAGCATTTTATTTTCACGTCGTTTACCGTAAATCCGCGTAGAGTTTATATATAAATATATAGAAATATCTCGTTGGTTTTCGAAACGTCGCAATCGACGACGAACTGCGCGCACACGATAATTTAATAATGTGATGTTTGTATACATAGTTTTATACCAAAACGAAAAGAAAATAGCCCATTTTTAATGAAATACTCAAACATTGCTGCAGTCAACGTCTGGTCCGGCGCGCGTGAGACGAAAAACGATTCGTTTATATATTTTTATTTTTTTTTTAAACAATCTACAGTCACGTTTTGTTTGAAGGAAAGTGCAAAACATTTTATTTTATCACACACATATACGAGTATATTAAAAAAAAAATAGTCTGATTCTTATGAGCGGTTAATATTATTATTAAAATTGATTCAATTAAAACTTTTTGAAAACATATACACACGGTCCAATCGGTTGGTTTGATATAAGTTCGGTTTACATTCCGAAGGTGTGTACACACGTAATGTATGTACGCATTTAAAGGTAACTCGTATATTTATTTGTATTTTTTTTTTCAATTTTCGAATGTACCGTGTTTCAATAATATTTATATTCTTTATATTGAACAAGAAATTTGAAAATATAATGTAATATTTGTACGTTTGTCTAAAAAAAAAAAATGATACGTATTCGTGGTTCTGATTTTACATGTTATTGCGCTCACGAGTGAGTCAATAATAAAATGTACGTCTTGAATGATTTCTCATTTATACGAAAATAGATTGTTTTCAATTCAATCGTTTGGGGCCTAGCACTTTATTACTTTGATCCTCCGCGAATTCTTTTAATTTCACGATTTTTACGCATTTTGCATAGCCGTGTACCGCGGATACCGTTTCTGCTCTTTGATTAATGCTCGGTAGGCTATTTTTCTTTTCTTTTCTGTCGCGTTTCATTACGCGCATAAGTGATAAATGACACTCATTATGTACAAAAAGCAACTAAAAAAAAAAAAACAGAAATTAAAAAGTCCGCTACACAGTTTATTGTTCTCACTATAGTAATATTTGTAACCAGTCCTGTACACGTCGTTTTCCAAATAATTATATCCGAATTTATTTGCTTTTTTTCTCGTTTCTTTACGTTACCCCTAACCCCCGTCTCACCGTTCAAACGAACATTTTTTTTCCCGATAGAAAATTCTATTATTATTATTATTATTATTATTTACCATTGATTAAAAACGAATTTAAAAAGAAAAACGTTCTCGATTACAACAGTACATAATATATATATATATATATAAAAAATATTGTTTGAATATTTTAATACCGACTATTACTTCGATCAATTTTGTTTTACAAACAGTTCTATATTATTATAATATATGTAGATCGTATTTTTTTTCTTTTAATTAATAAAATCAATAAAAATTTTTTTTTTTGATAAAACGTCGGCGATATATTTCTATCACATAACACATATAATTATGATCTACGTTTATAGTTATTAGAGCATTTTCGGCTGTATTATTATTATTTATATAAACATAATATATTATACTACTATAAAGTCGTTCTGAACCTTCGCTTCGTTTGTAGTGAATGTTATTACGAGTATAGATGTTATATCGTTCGAACATTTATTAATATTCGAATAAATATTACGTGTATATAATATACGATATTCTCAAAAACGTTCGGCAATGAAGTATATATATATAAATATTTTTTTTTTTTAAACTCAAACACATTCGATCTTAATACTGCAGGTGATAGCCAGCAACTTTTCTATAATTATATACACTTATTTAACTGTTCCGATTGGCTTTGCTCAGTCTTCCTTTAATAAGAAAAAATAAATAAATACTTAATAGATTATACATCCGGATGAGTATATAATTTCCGTTGTACAATCTGTGAGAAACGGGGTTTCGTCGTTTCTCGTTCTCGATAATGCGTGATGTTGTCAACGTGACGGACGATCTTGTTTAGTTTTTCGTGATTGTAAAAAATACTATCGGAAAACATTGTAAATGTTTGAATTACAAGGACGAATCGGACGGGATAATAGGAATGTGCGATGTGAGAGCAAGTTTTCTTTTGAAAGCTCATAAAATCCGGGTTTCCAGAGAACGTAATACTTATTTTGCCACTACTCTCTCGAGAAATCCGAGAAGATTTTCTAAAAACCCATTCGAGACAGTCAAATTTTCCGTTTTTTTTTTTAGTTTTCAAGATTTCTGTAACTTTTTTGACGTCTCTTCGTGCATGGCGAGTTTTTCTTTATAATTCGGACCGAACCACACATACCGTACAACATTATAAAAATATTTTTTACGACAATTCTTCGTTCAACAAATTATAAAAAGTTTTCACTCTTTTAAAATAAAAATACGTGTTTACACTCTTCCCGACGTATGAATTAAATATAAAGTAAATATTAATATTTGAAAGATATTTTTTTTTTATTTTTTTTTGGAAATAATTGTTGTAACAATCGTTTGTCACGGATATATTATTATAACTATTTTTCGATTTTGTTTATCAGATCACGACGAAGTAGTGAAACGAGGAATAGCTCATAAAACACTCAGGAGATCATATAAGCAAAACGTCTGTGGAAATTTTAACAAAATTCTTTAATTAATTTCCGGATTTTTTTTTATTACAAACGTAAAATTTTATATCTTTATGCATCAGTATTAATAATAGTGAAATATATTTGTTAATATAGTATAGTAATGACGGTCGACGAGAAAATTATATT
This sequence comes from Chaetogeoica ovagalla, assembly GCA_032441825.1. NCBI lineage: Eukaryota > Metazoa > Arthropoda > Insecta > Hemiptera > Aphididae > Chaetogeoica > Chaetogeoica ovagalla. The sequence continues at coordinate 12,196,741 of CM063731.1, read as the reverse complement.
TCAATAACGCGTCTTATAGCATAATAATTAATCGTATTGTATATTCTGTGTATATTTTCTTAACTGCGTTATTCGTAAATATTATATCGAACTGTGTAAAGGTACACATGAGATTGTTATGTAAGATATTATGCGTTCACGTGTAGTGATTATAATAAATCAACAGTCGACGATTTATAATATTCATTTTATTTTTTATAGAAACGTGAGCGATGAGAAACAGTTACCGGGGTTCAACATTTTTGCCGTTCAATGTCGGTTTATAATAATCGTGACAGTTTAATAGTTTATACGCGGTTTTTGGACTGTCGTTCGAGAAGAATAATATAACAAAGAAGAATCGTTTGAGGGGATCTATTGAGAACGGAACGCAGATGTAGAAAAAGGAAAACACAGTGGTTGTTTTAAAAACAGCGGTTCGAAACCGGTGGACGTCACCACAGTTGTAGACGCAGCGGTCAACGTGAACCCGTTAACAGTTCAAAAGTAAAGGAAATTGAATGTTAAACAATTTTCAAGTTTTTAATATCGTAATAATAAAATACATTTATTGCGCATTACACGACGTAAACGAACGCTGTGGATATCGGATCGATGATCGAGTTACTTGTTATGGGACAGAGATTTTAGGGTTTTTATTATAATTATTATTTTGAATTCGAAAGCGACGATAGCTGTATTCGAAAAACGATTCTGAACGACACAATAGTAGTACATTATGAGCGTCGTAAATATTATATTATGTGTCTAATTTTTTTTTTTCTACGTCATGAGAGTTCTAAAGAAGGTACAAAAATCGTCGTCTGCGAAAAACAACTATAATGTCGACAATTTTTTTTTCCGGTTAGATAATTAAGAGTTCCGGGAAACTATACAACGAGAATCGAAAAACGTGTCAAAAAAAAAAAAAAAAATTCCCAACACTAGACACGCAGTTATTTGTCACCAGGACGTAACTCGTTTTCCGAGCACACTCCCATACAAAAAAAAAAAAGAAGTGTTCGCAGACAAAAAAAAAAAAAAACTACACTTCGCTCAGAATCCAAAACGTAACAGTTTAATTCGTTATAATTAAATTACGTATTCTAAGAGTTGGTTCGAATTCGCAGATAATTAAATTGGAACAAAATTAGATTGTAATATATAAAATATAATGAAAAGCTCAAACGTCGTATACGATATTATATCGATGCGTAACGATTAATACAATTAGAAGAGAGAAAAAAAAATGTTCAAACGAGGAAGTATTTTTATTATTATTATTATTATTATTATTATTTTCGGACAAAATTAAGCGGCGCCCGTGTAAAATATAAATGTAAGTTAATGTGGGGAGGGTTTTGCGTTCTCCCTTATTACTTATACAATGAATTATTTATGCGCCGACAACGAATAAGAGAAAATGTTATCTTTATACGGCCCGTTGAAACGGATCGAATTTAATTTTCAAATATATAAAATAGTACGCCGCGTTACGCGTATAAACGCGAATACAAACAAAACAAAAAGAAAACGTATAATTTATATACGCGCATTAATTCGATATTGGGCTTTTTGGTCGTTTCTACTGTGTAACTCGATATGTATAAAAATTAACGCCTACATAATAACGCGCAGAACGTTCGTGACGATACACAAAAATATTATACAGTGTACAATAACTGATATAGCAATAGATTACATAAATATATATATAGTTTTTTTTTTCGAAATTTCACCGTTTACTGGAAAACATTTATCGTATTCTATAACAAAATTCGATTCAATAATATAGTATAAACGGCGTAAAAGAAACAAACGTGAAATTTCGTTGTTCGCACATAAATGAACTGTTACGTTACCCCGCCAAAACGCCTCATTTTTCTAAATACGTTTTTTGTGTATTTTATGTATTAATAAAATGATCGCCGTGAATTTCGCCCAATGCGATTCGGTAATTTTTTTTTCTTTCCCACACGTTCAATTCATCTTCCTGAAAACTGCGCTCGTTCTCCGCCGGATAATACTGCTAACGAATTTTACGATTCATCAACACCGATCATTTACGGCGAATAGTATTTGAAAATGTAATGTTGTGCAGTTTTGATATCCGTTCGCTTCAATATTTACATACCGTGCGTATACCGTTTTGGTAAAGAAATTGGGAACAAACGTTTAATGCGCATCGTTCGAACACAAAATTGCGCGCAGAGAGTACGCAAAAAGTGATTTGAGCACAGCAAATTTTACGTAGTAGTGTACAGGGCGTTTTTAAAACGAACAGTAATCTCTCCTGAATTTCATAAGATTGCGGCGAAACGTTTTGTAGTGTTCGCGTTGTAATGCGTATTATTTTCATTATTATTATTATTATTATGATCAATCGAAATGTCATTATATCGATCATCGGAATCAGTTCGCAGAAATCTCCGGACATTGTTACCTTTGAGGTAAGACTGGAAAGTCTGTTTCGAAAATATAAGTCGATTTGAATTACTACGTTATATAATTCTAGTGAAAACTCAACGGTAATGTTTTTTTTTATTTATATTTAACAAAAAAAAAATATTACTAATTAATAAAAATATTATAACGATAAACACATTTTTAGAAAAAAAAAAAGATTTCAAAATTCTACAACCGCATATCGCTCGATATTGCGCGCGTATTTATACGTAATAATAAAAAAAAAAATTATAAAAACGTATTTGTGTCAAAGTTTTGCGAATATATTTGAATAATATTCTTCATCCCGGACGGACGACTGGAACGAAAATATTTTAAACGTCGTGATGAACTCTCTGTGTGTGTGTGTGTGTGTAAATAGTATAAAATTTGAGATACCCGGCGCACTGTTCTACATTAATCTGTCTGAAATGACTGATGATTTCACTGTTTAGTGTTTTAATTTTACATACACCCGCGATTACCGACGTACACGACTGCAGCACGTCTTTGTGTCTCGCACATTATTTCGGAATGAACAGTGATGGAACGAGAGAGATTAAACGCCTCTCGCGATAATAGAAATAATTTGATAATGCGAGAGTTGCTGCAGGTTTATTAAGACACGAGTGTGTTTTTGCAGGGCGAAATTACGAGGTCACCAAAACGTCTACGAGCTCTCGAGAAATTCGTCTCCGGCCGTGCGCGTACGACGTTAGCACAGTCTTCTGTGCTATTAAACGGAATCGTACGTGAAATGAATTAAAGTACAAATACCCGAGGAGCGTGATTTTATACCCGCGAGGACGGTTCACGAGAAATATTAATATTTTCTACAAATTCTACGATTATTTATTTATTTTCGGTAAAATTATTATCAATGCTGTAATTATGTTCATTGTAAAGAGTTACTCCGGTGTCAGATTAAAATAACGTTATAGATTTTTCGCGTAGATTTCTATTTTTTTTTTTTTTTAATACGTACATTGAATGTCCTACTATGGTTTTCAATTGAATGATTGATTTGTTTGTAGCAATTCTCATGCCGTCATTCCGCGGGGCCTTCCTCTCCGATTTTCGATATAAACGAGACATTATTATTTGTCTCCCGTAATCCGATCAGTGTATTTTTATCGTGATCTTCCACTGTGGTTTTTCCATCAAACATCCTGATCTAAGATTAGTCTTAATATAATCCTTCGTTTAAACATCGTACGAAATAATAAATATAAATAATGAAAAATAATATAGTTTTTTTTTTTTTTTTATAAAAATAATTTCGATATTTCGTTTAGATGGTGCAAAAAATAAACCAGGAGAGTTAGATTTTTTTCGATACGGTGTATGTGCGATGTATCATAACCATACTTTAAATAATAGTGTCACGACTCGAGAATTCGCGTTTTCCGGTTTATTCGAAACAAGTTCAAAAAAATTATGTATGCGCATATAATTTTATTACACACACATGAACGTCAAGTTTGATTTTTTCAATCTTTTATTTTTATTACGTTTAATACAATTTTTATTTTAGTAAAAAAAAAAAAAAAAAATACGAATTACAACGGAAAAACTCAGAGAAAAGTAATTTTTTTTTTTTAAAGGAATTCCGATGATATTATATATTATTTTATATCTCGCGTATTGAAGTTTCGATTTTCAAAACAATTTATTTAATAGAAAACACATAAAAGCGGATTTTAGTTGCTTATTATTGTATTATTATTATTATTATTATTATTATTATTATTATTGGCCATTCGATAATGATAAAAATTTAAATACAAAATAGTCGCACGAAATTTTGGTACAAAAGTTCTATCGCGTTATTCGTTTACTTCTGAAAATTATATATTATTATTATTATTATTATTCCACTATAAGTTATATAAGACGCACATAAACGAATTGATATATTTCGTTTGTTTTACGAATCGCATCGAAAATTGATTGTTCTTATATTTTATTTTAGACAGAGACTGTAACTATTTTCCATCCGAAATTGGGTTTTTTGTTTTTTTATCACTCATCATTTTCCGGGAAAATTGTCAAACGCGTATTCCGTTTTCTAACCGATTATATTTTATACGATTTATCGTTTTGAAATTCAATTTTAATTTTGTATATATATTTAACTTTAAAAGATATATACGCGTGAATAATCTAAATATTTCTTCTTCTTCTTCTTTATCAGCTTAGCGGTCCATTCAGGACCATCGCTGCCATCAAAATCTCTCTCCATCTGTCTCTCTGATATGCTGTCTCAAAAGTTGCGTTCTGGTTTATCATTATTATATCTTTGGCAACTACGTCAATCCATCGGGTTTTGGGTCGTCCTAGGGGTCTCGTTTTATTTATTTTTTTGATTATTACATTTTTAATTAACTGTCCATCTGCTCTCCATGCATGTCCGAACCATTCTAATCGTTTTTTCCTAATAAAAGAGAGTATGTTTGGCTTATTATAAAGGGACTTAACATTTTCGTTACTTCTTCTTTCGTATGTCTGTGTTTCTGGATTAAAGATTGATCCATAAATGGTTCGTAACACTTTCCTTTCCAACGTTATAAGTCTTCTGCTATCACCTTTAGTCAACGACCAGGTTTCACAGGCGTATGTTATCACAGGTCGAAGGTAGCTATGGTATAGTAGTATCTTTGATCCTCTAGACAACAGCTTAGATCTCAGGAGTTTGATAATACTGAAATAACATCTATTTCCACTAGTGATTCTTTCATTTATTTCTATATGCATATCATTTTTGTTGTTGATGTTCACACCCAAGTACTTAAAGTTATCAACTTTTTCAAATTTATAATTATCTACTTCTATGGAATCTATATTTGGTGGTCTTCTCGATACGACCATGTACTTAGTTTTTCCCTCGTTTACATGTAACCCTATTCCTTTACTTGCATTTATGAGTTTCGATGTTGAGTTGATGATTTCCTCTTTGGTTTCACCCATTACCACAATGTCATCTGCATAAGCTAACATAACTTGTTCATTGCATATCTCCATCCTTCTGTCGTCGTTTGTGTCTCTTATTATTTTTTCGAGGGCTAGGTTGAATAATGCAGGTGACAACGCGTCCCCTTGTTTTAGACCAGATTTAACTTCAAAAGGATCTGAGATGCCTTGCAAATAACGCACTCTACATAATGTTTTTTCGTAGCATGCTTTTATTAGGTTCACATATTTTTTGGGTATTCCTAAAATTACCAGTGCTTTCCAAAGCTCTTCTCTATCCACACTATCATACGCCTGCTTGTAATCCACAAAGACTAGATGCAGATCCTTTCCAAATTCGTAATATTTTGACATTATCTGTCTTAGTGCGAAGACATGGTCGGTTGTGGATTTTCCTCTCCTAAATCCGCATTGGTAACTCCCAACTATTTCTTCAACATACGGATTTATTCTTTCTAATATCAGTGTTGTCAGAATTTTATAGCATGTGTCCAGCAATGAAATCCCTCTATAGTTCTCAGTTTTAGTGGGATTTCCCTTTTTAAATATTGGGCATACAATTGCGGTTTTCCATTCTTCTGGGATAGTCTCAGTTTTCCATATTGTCTTAATAACTTCTGTAATTTGGCTCACCAACATTGTACCACCTTTTTTAAGTAATTCCGCCACTATGCTGTTCTCTCCTGGGGCTTTGTTGTTTTTAAGCCTCTTAATTAAATTCTCAATTTCTTCATATTTGGGTGTGTCTATTACTATTTCTGCTGTTTGGCAGTCCTCATTTGGATTTAAATTATGCCCTGTTGTGGGTCGGTTCAGGAGGTCTTCAAAATGCTCCTTGAATTGGCTAATGACTTGTTTTTCTTCTGTGATCATAGTTCCTGCACTGTCCACTAAGATCCTTGTTTGTGGCTTAAAGCCTACTTTTACTTCCCCGGTCATTTTGAAAAACTTTTTTGCGTTATATCTATTAATTTCTATTTCTTCTATTTTCTTCTTTTCGTGTAGACGTTTTTCTTTCCTTAACGTTTTATTTGTTAATTTTCTTTGATCTTCATATTCTCTTATGCACTTATCTGATGTATCTTGTAGTGCTTTTTTCCTCAATTCGTTTCTTCTAATTATTGCATTCTTACATATATCGTTGAACCAGTTTTTATTACTTTCTTTTGGTTTCATTCCTAAAATCTCTGTTGCACTATTAACCACCGCTTCCTTTGTTCTATTCCAAATCGTATCAGTTTCTGTGCTATAGCTTATTTGATTTATATTAATATTTTGTAATTTGTGTGCAATTTTCTCAACGTAATTATCATTTATTTCAATATCATTTAATTTTTGTATGTCGTACTTTACTGTAGGTTTCTTTTTTTTCAGGTTCCATTTTGTTGCCAGTCTCAAGTTAAATTTTGCATATACTAGATAGTGATCTGAGTCTGCATCAGCTCCTCTATAGGTCCTCACATCCCTTATGCATCCACTAAATCTCCTGTTTATAAGTATGTGGTCAATTTGATTAAATGTCCCTCCATCAGGGGATTTCCAAGTGAATTTGTGTATATTTTTTCTGGGGAAGTATGTACTACTTATTATACAATTTTTGGAGTGTGCAAAATTTACCAGTCTAGTCCCATTTCCGTTACTAATTTCATGCAAACTGTTAGGTCCTATAACCGGCCTATACATATTTTCTCTTCCAACCTTCGCGTTCATGTCACCTACTACTATCTTTATACAGTGCAACGGTAAAGTGTCATATACACTTTCTAGTTCTTCATAGAATTTGTCCTTTATGTCTTCATCTTTTTCTTCTGTTGGAGCATAGCAGTTTATGATAATTAAGTCAAGTATCTTTCCTGCTATATGGATATAGCAAATTCTATCATTAAAGGCTGAGAAAGTCTTTACATTTGGTAGTATCTTGTCGTGTATCATGAAACCTACTCCATTTTCATGTTTTCCATTAGAAGTGCCACTATAGAATAGTGTTATATTGCCTTTTTTTAGGTTTCCATTATTTGGCCACCTTATTTCTTGTACTGCTAATATGTCAATTGTATAGTTATTATAAGCATCGAGTACATATTGCAAAGCTCCAGGTTTATTTAGTGTTCTGACGTTCCAAGTTCCTATACGTAGCCCATTTTCCGATTCCAATTGTTTGCCATTTTCAATCCAATTCCGAGGCTTTTTTGATGGTTTCTTAACTGAGTGCTTTTTGCGAGGACGGGTTGTTAGCCCGACGCTCAACCCCCAAAATTGGAGGGCCATTCCACACCAACTACTTAAAGTCAGCGTGGGGCTATTGCAATACACTTTGCAGTGTATTGGGCGATGGGAGCGCCACTTTCCCTACGCCAATGACTGGGATCCGCGGGGTTGTCACACCCGTTACCAATTAAGGTACCCCATGCGGTAATCTAAATATTTCTATGTTAAAAAAAAAAAATGCGATTTTTTTAAGAAGAAAAAACCGACGTCGGAACTTTTCGATTCTCGTTTTTCGACGTTAACGATATTTTTATATTGGGACATTTATTATTTTTTTTTTCGTTTCTGGTGTTTTTAGATTTTCAGTCCTTATCGAGTATAGCAATACGGTAAAAAACAAACTAGACGCGAACAGGCATAAAATGCTCCAATATTATTTCTATATGCGTTCACGTCGTTTTCAATAATGTAAATATAATGTGTATACTCGTATAATATTATATAATTTTTGTTGAAAATTAAAAACGCGTCAAGTGTGGCGCATACGTGATTCAATAGTGAAATTATTATTTTTTTCTTTTTTTTTTTTACATACATTCCAAATAAAAAAACAATAGATTTCCACAATATATATATATATTTATTTCGTCATTTACATTATTATATATAAACAAAATGATCACTTACGTGTAATATGAAATGAAATCGGAGTGGAATTTTTATGGCATTTTTAGCGCTTTTAGTTTTTTTTTTCTAGTGTACTCTCGATGTCAGACGTATAAGTTAAAAGCGCTATTAATATACATAACTTTTAAATTCATAATATTTCGTAAAAATAAAATTTAAACATTTATTTATTTTTTTGATTTTTTTTTATGTATCCATAAAATTACACAGTGGATGAAAAACGATTGTCTATTTTACGACAATTTTTATTTTTATTTTTTATGTGTAATACGAAAATGCATTTTTGTGTGTGTGTGTGTGTGTCTGAATCTGAAAGTAGCTACACGCCAGGGATTTGGTGCGCCTTCTCGCGCAAATCGATAAAAACAACACAATCGTTCACGAAGTTGACGCTATATTTCGATGTACGAAAATATATAAAAAAAAAAAAAAAAACGGTGGAAAAGTATAGAAAAAAAAAATTCCGATTTTAGGTTCGTTTTTATTCGTTCAATTTAAGAGTCTCTTCGTAATTCGTTAATATCATAATATTAGATCGTTTTCACGAAACAAATAAAATCGGAATGTACATATACAGTGGCGTAGCTCATTGATTGTGCAATGGGAAATTTAAGTATGAATGAAATTATAGGTTTTTAAATTTTTTTGTTAGGTTCGTTGCTCAAGGCTCATATATTCTTAAAACCTATAATTTCCCACTTTGGTAAAAACGTAAAAAAAAAAGAAAGCAATTGGGTGAACAATCGAAAACTCGGTGTTTATTGAAATGGTATTTTAAACGTATAAATATTGTCGCGTGTTTTTTCTTTTTTAATATTCGAAATTGCGAACAATTTTATTTCGGTTCCGATGAGAATTTTACACCGGGATTTCAACGTGACGATTATATTTCTTTTTGTCTATTTCGAAAATTCACCAAGTTATTAGAGAAAAAATAATTGATTAAAACAAAAAAAAAAAAAACGTAACATCTTATTATCAAAACGACACTTCTTTTTCCACTTATAAAACGGATTTTCATCTCAAACATTACTTCCCGCTGTTTTAAATACGACACGTATGCCTATGAAACATACCTACGAATAAACTGATATTGTATATAATATTAAATATATATATATATATATATATATTAATTTTATAGTTATGAGTTTTGTTTCAAAGTCCATTTTCAATTCAGTCAGTGTTGATGAATTTTTAAAATACGCCCGGGTGTAAATCCGGCCTGGTGAAAAGTTATAGGCGTTTAAAAAACGTAATTTAGAAAAAGATTTTTCGTGAAAATTATTACTTAAAAACGTAAATTTCTGGAAAAATCGTGCTCTGGAAAAGTTTTATACGAAAAAAAAAACTAGAAAGATATTACACGGGAAAATGAAATTTGACACGAAGCATTTTGGAAATTTTCGCATACAATACTTTATACGAACTATTATTTAAAATATTGCGCAACAAATTATTGGGCAAAAACGTTGGTTATATCGTTGTATTTATATTTAAACGAAAACTTTAAAATGGTAATACTATACCGTTTTGTAAGTTTTTGTATAATATTTATTTTTCGATTCTTCAATTCCTGTCAAATACGATCGTTCTCGTGTTTATTTTGCCCATGTCATATTTTTCCCATATAATATTTCCCTGCGTAACAAGTTCCCAGTTATTTAGTTCCCGTGTAATACCTTCCAGATTTCAAACGTCCCTATATGTAATTTATTTTCCTGAAACATTTCCTTCTTAAACACAAAATAAAGGCGTTCCTGGCAAATATTTTCCCGAAAAAATTTGTTCATCAACAATATCTTCTGTGTCTTCTAAGAAGAAAACGATTTTAAACTATAGAACTTTATAAATGAGTTATGCCTCATAAAAGGGTATAGTGCGTATTATATAATCTTGTTATATATTTATAATATATACGTACAATTGCGTTAAAATATTAAATAATATACGTGACTCAGAAGTTTTGATTATAAATATTATCTCAGTAACTTTATAATGAACAGTATGAAATATTATTATTATTTTCACAACGTTGTTATTATGTTTTAATCGATTAACACAAAATAACGTCATAACAAATATAATAATCCAGTTCACTTTGAATAAAAGAAATAATAATAATTAATTAACGGTGTAAATTGGATACTCTTATTTATATTGTATTAATTTTTACGTTCACTCATTGTTTGTTCTTCCGTCTTCGCAACTGTCACACGTTTTCAAATTATCCGTGTGTACCGCTCAGTACACCGAGAATAATATTATATTATTATTATTATTATTATTTCGCCGTTTTCAACGTACTCGTATATTGTGTTTAAAACGCAACCGGGCAAAATCTCGTTAAAAACTTTTGCCATCGGGAGTCGTTGACGATTTTCCCGATTTCGTACTGTTGAAAATCCCTTGGATTATAATTAGTATAATCAGTAATTAAACTTTTCGGTACTTTTCTACCGACAGCGGTTTTCATATACGATTATTGGAAATCGTGCGCAGAAAACCGCACTATTGCGCGACTAAACACCGCACTGATAACGATACACGGTGAATATTACGAAGGCAGCGTATAATTATATAATATCATGTAACTACAGCTATATTAGAATGAACGAGGATAAAAACGTGCATTTCAAAGCAAGAAAAATATGTTTATATCAAAAAAATCGACAAAAATAAATGAGGAAAACCTACTACTAAAGGGCTCGTGTTTGAAGCCGTAACACTATATTATGGAAGTGAAACACGGGCCATATGTAAAGCGGGAGAAAAAAAGGCTATCACCGTTTGAGACACGGTGTTACAGGAGGATGCTTAAAATAAGTTGGACTTAACGTATGAAGAAGTTTATCGAAGAGTTGGAGAAACAAGAAGAGTCAAATTAATTGGACACATATAGTATAATAGTTTATTTATCGCCGAATAATAGAAGGTGCCGTAGAGGGGAAAAATAGCAGAAGGCGTCCGCTAGAGAGAGAGAGGAGGGAGATGTAACTCGCAAATTGTTATGCCAATTGAATTTGAATCAAGTTTAATTAAAAAATTGCACATAATATGATATCGGTGATGTGGTATTCGAAATAATATCAAGTTAGATCGATTTTTTTTTTAATCTATCGTTTGATTAAAAAAGAAAAAACAATCGTTAATTTACGCAAATTCAATCATTTGAAAAAAAAGTATATATAATAATGGTCTTTGCTCATTGTTTACACACTTTTAAGTGTGTTGTGCGCAACGATACAGTAATGAGCGGATGATTCGTTTTAAGAAAATCGAAATTAATTTTTGTGACCAATCAACACTTGTAGGATTTGACGGGGAAAACATTGCGTGAATCGTTTTATATTTATCGAGCTCGCGATTAATATACGAGTATATAACAATTGAAAAGAATAAAATATTCATGGTAAACGTCTCGTCAATAACGCGGTGTTCCGTATGAAGTGCCGTTAATATAAAATTTATGACGTTTACATTGGATTATTGAAGCCGCTACGCTTTCGGCGTAAATTCAAAATTCAAAATTTCAACTAATTAGTGAAAATTAAAAATATACGTCCGGTCGTCGTGTATTAATCACGAAGAAAAACATGTCGAGTCAGAATTTAGTGAACCGAGAGCAATTCATGTTTAAAAGTCGAATTAATTTTACACGAATTTGCAAGACAAAAACATTACGCAGCAGAGTAATCCGCTGTAATTTTATATTTACAATTGTTTCGTATATATTATTATATTTAGTTGTTTTTTTTACGTTATGATTTTCGAACATGCGATTTACGAACCGGACTATAATATATTTATATACAACAAGTAGTTCTTCGCAACTTTTCATTTTATTATACATACATATATATATATATATTTTTTTTTTTTTCAAAATTTCATTAAATTTAATCCACTTATTTATTCTATAACCTTATCACCGAACATTCGGTTTTTGAAAAGTAACAATTTTTTTTTTTTTTTATATTACGTTTTTATAAGAATTTACGCGCGTTGGTTTTTTTCATTCCCCAGAAATCCGATGAATATTCTCCGAGTGATTATAACACTCTGGATACATTCTCGTACTATGAACATATACGTATAAAATACAATCATCACTTATTGTATTGACCACAATAATCTATCACGACCTTTTTTTTCAACTGCTACATCGAAAAAGTTATAAATAAAGTGAAAGCGGAGCTAAAAAGACTAAATATCGGAATCAAAGACTGGCGGGGAAATTGTTTCAATGATACGTTTTGCCGATGACGTTGTGGTAATAGCAGAGAGTGAAGACATGGACATCGTACAGCGTGCAGTCGAAGAAATGGATAAAACGCTCAGAACATCAGAAATGAGAATGAATAGTGTAAAAACGAAGATATTAGTCTGCGCCAGAGACCCGAAAGTAAATGCTGATGTATACATTGGTAGTAAAAAAAAAAAACTGGAACAAGTAGAGGAAATGGTATACCTGGGGAGCAAAATCACATCTGACGGCAAGAGCGTCCGAGAGACAAAACAACGCATAGCCCTAGCAAAAACTGCGTTTAGTGAAAAACATAAGTTGTTCACTTCAAAAAATTTACATTTCAATAATAAAGAAGAGACTTATTGAAACATTTGTATGGAGTGTTGCGACACGTGGATGTGAAACGTGGGCAATAAACGATACGGAAAAGAAAACACCGGAAGCCTTCGAGATGTGGTGTTGGAGGCGTGTGGAGAGGATAAGTTGGATAGAGCGGTAAGCGAATGAAGGAGTACTTAGAGCTGTGGGCGAAAAACGTACACTCGTAGATGCGATCGGAGCAAGACGTTGGAAAATGGTCGGACACACGTCCTGAGACACATTAGAAGGAAACAGAACTGCGGGTCGTCCCCGAAACCCTTATATAGGACAAATTGAATGCGACGTAAGAGTCCAAAACCCTTAAGGGACTTGAAGAAAAGGCGAGCAATCGGTCAGAATGGAGAATTGGAGTTGTAACCTAACCGACCTTCGGGTCGCAAAAAAAAAAAAATTGTATCGACAACACACGAAAAGTTTACGGGTCGGTTTTATTAAAGCGTCGTCGCTATGGACAATCGCCAAAATCGTTCGTGGAATCGATTTGCAGAGGACGAGAGTAACGATTTCAACACTGTTGTGCTTCTTCCGGAAAACGTTTTTCCCGCTGTAAATTACGTTTATATTAAATACGCACACGTTGCACCGTGTGATGATACACCTGTTATTCCGCGATAACGGCCGACAACGGGCGTTTTTGAAGCACGTCACACGAACGAGAAACGGCGAAAAGTCATTCGCTTACGCAACGCGTGTAGCAAAGACGTAGTTTTTACTCCTCTTTCCCCCTGTCGTACGGGGATATTCGCGGTGAATGGCGGAAACAAAAAAAAAAAAAAAAAGGAAAAAAAGGAAAAAAATAAAATAAAAATAAAAATCTATTCGATTTTCGTTGCGAAACGCGCGTGACGTACACTTTACTGATTAATTGCCACTCTTACAGTCCCCCGGTCCGGCGCGAAACGTCTCGGCCGCCGCCGCCGCCGCCGCCGTTCGAGCTGAGATCGCGCGCACACGCGGGGTAGACCGCTGGTGTGTGTGTACCTGTGAAAAACGACGTAAACGCGCGCCGCCGCCCGAGCGCGCATGTAAACGGCTTGCAACCGCGTTGATTAATGTTTCGTCGTGCGGCCCACTCGCCCCCCCACACAAGTTCTGAGACGTCGCGACCAATCCATCAAACTCGCCGCCGATTCCGATACCTGAAAAAAACGTTCGATAAATATTGTCATCGAGCGGTGCGGTCGATGTCCTCCGTCCCTTCTCCTTCTCCTCTTTTTCCCCCGGCGGTCCCTTTTTATTAAATTTGACACGCGTACACACCGACAGATCGGTTTCATTACTTCGTTTTATGTACACGTATGCATACGGGGACTCATTATAACTGTTTTCATACGCACACGGAACGTTTTTTTTTTCAACGCGAAAACACCACGTCTCGACGTACCATCATATCGGTACGACGCGTGTTATGCAACGCGGAAAATATAATTCGAACACAAAAACGTCAATTCAAATACTAATCCAAATACTACGAAAACGAAAAAAATTGTTTTATACGCGTTTAGGAATTTAGTTTGTTAACAATTTCGTTACTAGAAATATCAAAAAGCTCGTGCACCGACTGGTGTGTGTGTGTGTGTGTGTATTAATCGTGTATTTCAATAAAACGCAAATGTTCTCTTTTATGTACGATTATAAGACTCAAAGCGTTTCGATTTCCTACGAGTGCCGCCATGCTCGGTTTTCGGGCGGTTCTTATGGTACAAGAAAAAAAAAAAACAACGCAAATATCGAACGGAAATCACTGTGGAAACGCAAACGTCTGTGTCTGATTCGATTCCAAGATTTTAAAATAATGTACAGTGATTTGTATAGGCTCATCATCCGTCCCATTAATTTAATATTCTCTACAAAAGTATATACATTTATAATCAAAATAAACAATTCCGTATTGTTCGTTACAATTTTTTTCTGCTTTTATTTATTCTTACCTGAAACAAAAAAAAAAAAAAAAAAAGAAAAAGAAAATCGTCAAATTTATTAAGGATTCCATGAGAAAACCTCAGTTCTAAATGATGGGAGCCGCTAGTAGAAAAAAATTTGGCAACTGTCGCCGGTGTAAACGACAAACGTCGTGTGTTCGATTTTTATGTTTAAATCTTCGACATTTCGAATTTAATAATAACAAAACGCATATTATTTCGGCATTGTCGAAATGTAGTTTATCTAAATAAAAAAAAATAAAAAATACGGCACGAACAAATCCGAATTTAATTTCCACGAGACAAAATTCGGAATTAGACCCTTTTTAAATGAAAAAAAAAAAAACGATTATTGTCCTCTACGAAAACGCTCGCTTCGTACGCTTTTCACCGCGTATAATTATCAATTTTTTCAGTAAAATTTTTGTAATATCAGCCTGGGTATTAATAAGAAAAATACGAATAATACGAATATAAAACAAAACGAACGCGGGAAAACTATTTAAAATCGAATTAATCGCGTAAAATCATTCAAGGGAAGCGAATTCTAAAACAAAGTAAGATTTCGGCAATAAAATTAATTACGGGGTACAACGAATGAAATCATAGCGATACGACAATACTACGAAAATCGTTCGAACGCGACCTAAAATGATTTCACATAACAGGCTCCCTTCTGACTTATACGAGTTGTTTTTTTTTTTTATAAAACGCCGCGTGTTCGACGTGTTGCAAAAATTGTATCGTTGATTTTCGGTCGACTGTCTTTTATACGTATTCTCAGTGAACGTGAACGCGTTATTACATTTCGTTTTGTTTCGATTTTCGTTGTCGTAAACGTTTTTTTTTTTTTTCGTGTAAGAGCGACGGTCGGATGATTTGACATGCGGTTCCGTTCCGGAAGGAAAATCGTATCTAGTTGCTGTTGGTATACGCGTCGTTATTTGTAACGTTTTTCGATCATCCCAATAGTTTCCTTGAACGTTATTTGAAAACAACCCGATAATCCGGTAACGTATCTTTTGACTTTCAGGTTTTGGTCGCGATTGAATTATCGTGTTTTTCAATAGCTCAAAACTGAATGTACAAAATCAGAGTGTGTGTGTAACATACTTGTTAATACTGTAATTATTATTCGCGTCGCTCACGCAATCGTTTTTCCCCTCTCTTTTTGAAATACAGTGTTTTTGTTTTCCATTGTTTCAAATCATTTTATAAAACAGTAAATGTCTATCCGCTCGTCTCACTCGAACCGACATTCGCACAGCATCGGCTACCTCTTATTTATGATTTTCAAACAAAAAAAGTACGAGGACGACCGCTTCATTTCGCTTTAAGTATACACAACACACAATGGACGTCTTAAATCCGTGCGCCTATTCTTTAATTCGGCTTATATGTATATTGTATGTAAAAATAAATAAATAAATTGTCAAAAACCTTAAGAAATCCGTTTAATCCACTCGGTCAACATGTCATTCGAATAAGTGAATATAATGAGTTAAGGAAAATCGCTGATATTAAAAATCGATACTTCGTGAATATTTTTCCGTCTTCAGTAAATTAATTCTCGTAACGAAAAAAAAAATTGTATTTGGAAAATCGGATAATAACGTTGCTTCAAAAAAAAAAAAAAAAAAAAAAAAATGTTAACGTCGTCTACGTGTCTATCATTCCCGAGCTAATACGTACATATTATATAATACTGCGAGAGATTTTTGGAATACTTCTCCGTTATTATAGTGCCGGAGTGAGAGAGAGAAAGAGGCATAGAAAAAAAAATGATCACGTATAAACACACATACACATATAAAACATGAGCCGAATACGCGTTTCGAAATATAAAAATCACGAAGAAATATATATTATATAATATATATATATATATAATTCTCTGGTTGGATTTATCTTGGTGACATTTTGATACTTACGTACCAAAAAGGTTAAACGTTGTTGTCTTCAAAGCTCTGTTAGAGAATAGTATAATAAATACGTCAACACACATAAAATACATATATATTCATCTCGCGTAAATCTCTAAATCTCATATACAAACGAATATATTGGATTTAAGTCTAATAGTATGTCGTTATATGTGTGTGTCTGTGTGTGGATTGTCAGTGACGATTTCGCAGTTATCATCGACATATTATATTATATACGAGATAACGTGTATTTTTTTTTTTTTACGTTGAATTTTTACCGCGACGGAGAGTGACAGCGAAAAAATAAAAAAAAGTGTACGCATAATAAAGCGATACCTCAAAGAAGATTTTCACACTCATCGCTGTAAGTTATCGACGACATTTGTCACTGTCCGCATGAAAAACTGACTCGACAACAAATATAATCCGACGTGATTCGTGGCCTACAATTATTCGGGTTAGTAGGTATTGATTATTATTATTATTATTATTATTATTATCATCATCATCATCATCATCATCACCACCGCGGTACTCGAAAGTAAAATGTTCAGGCGAGATAACAAGGAGAAAAGTGGTTTAAAAAAAAATATTAAAAAAAAAATGCGAGTGATTACAAATATTTATATATATATATATATTTATTTATATTTATATATAGGTATATTTAAAATAAATAATTTCGCTATTATACACAGCGTAACGCCGTTATTAAAATTAATAATTATGATAACGTGGTGGTTGATTCGTACGTTGACGTATTCTCATCGTTTTTCTACAAATTTCTGATTTATAATAAACGGATAAATGACTATGATTTCTTGGATATTTTTTACGTATAAGCCAGTAGTGATTGGCGACACGAAACAAAGTGTGTTAAACGAGACATATATTCGAATAACTACCGTGTGTTTGAAAATTATACAAGACTGATAATAACAACTATGAATATAATATGAACGTTGAATTAAAACAAAAAAAACCCCCTATTGTTTTTACTCGTTTTCACTGCGCGTACATATTATACGAACGCTTTTAATTTAAAGAACTGTATTTTATAATGAAAAAAAAAACGGAATAAATTCTTAAAACGATTCTTCTCGAAACTCGGAACAAAGACCTTAAAAAAAAGAAAAAAAATATTTATATATATTCGTTTAAGCAGTATTAAAATATGGAGTACAATGTGTATTAATTTATTCGCAATCATTTACAAATTCACTTAAACAGTGAGAATTAATTCATTCGTTTTCGTTAAT
The DNA here is from genome assembly GCA_032441825.1 of Chaetogeoica ovagalla. Taxonomy (NCBI): domain Eukaryota; kingdom Metazoa; phylum Arthropoda; class Insecta; order Hemiptera; family Aphididae; genus Chaetogeoica; species Chaetogeoica ovagalla. The sequence goes on along the minus strand of CM063731.1, from coordinate 12,178,716 downwards.
CAAGAAATTATAATGAACCTATAGTGATTCCGGATAATATACAATATATAAAAAAAAAAATTAATATAAATAAATTGTTACTCAAAATATTCCCATAAAAAGTAAAATATATACGGGTAAAGATTTCTTTTTTTTTCACTCGCGTTTTTATTATTATTATTATTAGTTTTTCGATTTCCCGTGAAAATTGAATTTGTATTTTCTTCGCACGCTTAGAAAATTACTTTTGATTTATCCGAGGATAAAGTGAGAGCTGCTGGCGCCCTTTGACACGAAATGTATTTATCAAAGTAAACGTTATATATATATATATATATATATTATAAAATATTCCGTTATTGTTGTTGGACGTCATAAATCGAATTTTTCACAATCACTTAACAGTCTCGTGTCGTACATTAGAACGCACATAATACAAGTTTTGCAGTAAAAATTCAATTATATATTATTGTATACGTGCTGAAAAGATAAAAAAAATTGGATGTCGTCTGAAATACATATTAAGAGAGTGAGTGAGAGAAAGAGATGAGTATTGAGAAAAAAACACAATTTAACGTTATTTTCCTATAAACAATGTTTTTAGTTGTAATTAAGTGGTGAGTTTGTTTTGATGGGTTTTACGTTTCTTTTTTATGAGTGTACGCGCGGTTTACACGATTTTGAGAAAACGGAACACTTTAACTAACTGCGCGTTACAAGCGGTATCACGTTTAGGTATAACGAAAGCATCGCTATTTCAGACAGAGATACAAAAATCTAGAAATCGTTCAAAAGTTTTGAAACATAAAAAAAAAAAAACATTAAACTACTGCGACTCGAGTTCGGGAAAAACTACTTTTATGTTATTTTGAAAAAAAGAAACGCGTAAGGATTTCGTCGCGCTTTTAATAGAGTTCGTATATATACAGTTTTTTTCAGCATCCAAAATGTTATACTTTAAAATATAATAAGTACGTGTATACGTTTGAAACGAATTATTGGTGATCAAAGAGATTAATGAAGAAAAATATATATTTGAATTGTACGAAGTTGGATTCGGTCGAAATGATATAATAGAAAAGCTCAGATTACCGATATATTTAATAAGGGGGCCAATTTATATTAAATTAACACATAAAATCGATAAGAACCAATATCGAATTAAATCTATTCGATATGGAAAGGAATCGATATCGAGAAAATGAAGAAATATTTAAATTTTAAATTGGTCTTATGAGTATAATGAATCGTCGCTGTACGTCCTTATGACCAAGAAACGTATATTTCGAACACCAGTATTTTCAGACAAAGATTCTATTTAATACAATATATATATATATACAGTGGTTTATTATAATATTTTTTTTTTTTTAATTAAATATTTTATTGTTTTGAAAATTTTTAATTATCGTAAAAATTACCAGTCGTATAGTAAATAAAGCGAAACGGTATTTGTTCATTTTATCATTCCGTATAATCATTAAAACGAAAAAAAAAATAAATATTAATAATTCTGTGTAGATATAACGCACGTCTATAAAGTGTAATAGTGTTAACGGAAAACACGAAATTCGGTATGTAGTCAAGAGAAAAAAAAATTAAATTAAATTAAATTAAACCACACTTCTCTCGAATACGAATAAATATTATGAATTTTTCGAGAATTCATATATTAATATATATATATATAATCTCTTTTCATATTATACGCGCGACCATTAGCAAATCGAATTCAATATATTATATACTCGTATATAAAACTTCCGACGAGAATCGCATGTTATCCATTACGCGAGACGCTGCATTGGAATTTTCATATATAAATTCCGGTATACCGCGGCGGCGACATCGACATTGGTGGCGAGCAGAAAAAAAAAATGAAGAAAAAGAAAATTAAAATACGATGAAAATTCGTCGTCGTCGTCGTCGTCGTCCATATTCGTCGCGACGAATAGTATTCACGTCACGTAGACGAGACTCTTTATTTACATCCTTTCCATAATATAATGTGCAAACAGTACGAGTATATATATATATATATATATATATATATAATACACCACGTTGTGCACGTTTGCGCGATTTATTGTTTCGCGCGAAAAGAAAAAAAAAACGATTCGCATTTACACGTATATACGTAATAAAATATTGTTAAATACCAATTGATATCGCTACCCAATAATATAATATACAAATCGTATGTAATATTCGCGAAATACAATACGGTGCAATGTGTACGAGCGTGTAAAACAGATAAATGCTTTTTGGCCTACCGCCGCCCGGACGGTTTGTGTTCGCGATTTAGTTTGAAATGAATTGGTCAAATCGGTAAAAAAAAATAACATTTACCGTCCAATAGATTACGACGACGATTTCACGTTCGGAAATCGAAAAATAAGGTATTATTTTTTTTTTTCGTCGTCATAAGAAGATCGTTTGTTTGACTGTCGACGTTATGCGCGCGGCTCTATCGTTGCATCTAATAATTGTATCGATTCTGTCCGTCGAACAATTATTCGCCTCCGTTGCCGCCGTGGACCGCATCATATCGGTCAGTCAGATGTTTTTATCGGAAGATTAGACTGACCGATAAGTTTTTCTTTAAATGGGCAAGTAACAATTCAAAGATACTTCAAGCTGTCTCCGAAGAAAATCGACTTATATCTCCAGCTGTACTATTTGAAGAAGTTGATAATAAAGGAGTGAAAATTCTTGGAATGCAATGGAATCCAAAAGAAGACACTTTTTCATATAAATTATCATCTGTTTCAAATACGCCAACTAAAAGATTAATATTATCCGAAATAGCTAAAATATTTGACCCACTTGGATTGTTATCACCAGTTATTTTTTTGCTGAAACAATTCATGCAGCAATTGTGGACTGCTGGTATTGGATGGGATGACCCAATTCCCTCTGAACTGTCAAATATCTGGTTGCGATATCGAAATGAATTTACATCATTAAGCAATGTTAATGTACCACGTAGGATAACATGCGATAATCCGATAAGTTATCAACTCCATGTATTCACTGACAGTTCTGAAAAGGGTTACGCTGCCGCTGTTTATCTTCGAGGAATTTCTTCAGACAATGTTAACTGTCACTTAATTACAGCCAAATCTAAAGTAGCTCCTCTTAAATGTTTAAGTATTCCACGACTTGAACTTTGTGCTGCAGTTTTAGGTGCAAAATTATTGCATACAATTAGTGCCCAATTTAAGAAAAAATTAGTTATTGATACGTTACATGCATGGACTGATTCGACTACTGTTCTTGCTTGGATTAGGTCATCTCCTCATCGATGGGTTACCTTTGTTGCAAATAGAACGAGTCTAATTCAAGACTTAACCGCTCCTGCTATTTGGCGTCATGTACCAACTCATGAAAATCCAGTTGATTGTGCTTCGAGAGGGTTATTTCCAACTGAACTGATCACCCATCCTTTATGGTGGTCAGGTCCAACTTTTTTGTTTGATGATGAATCCACTTGGCCGACATATCAATTATCTAATCAGCAACCCAAACATGAAGTTGTGCCAGAACTTCGAAAAATTACAGTTCACATGGTAACAGAGGAATCTGAAATTCAAAGTCTTCTTACACGATGTTCATCATGGGAAAAAATTAAACGAATTATTGCATATTGTCTCAAATGGAAATTACACCTTACCTCTTTAAATAAAATTGTCAACAAACTATCTCCTGCTGATCTCAACCTTGCGATTGCAGCAATTGTTCGGTCAGTTCAACACGTTGAATTTAAAAATGAACTCTCTGCTATAAATCTTAATAAACCTCTCATGAAACCATTTCGGCGTTTAGATCTGTTTCTCGATTCGTCTGGAATATTGCGAGTAGGAGGTCGCATACGCAATGCTTCGATTCCATATTCACAAAAACATCCGATGTTATTACCCAAACAACATCGACTCACTGAGATAATAATCGATGCTTATCATAATCGATTATGTCACCCCGGAACCTTAGCATTACAGTCAAACCTTCAACGAGATTTTTGGATAATATCAGCTCGTCAAGCTATACGATCACGTGTCCGGAAATGTATTGCATGTTTCCGACATAAACCAAAAGAAATTGTGCCTAAAATGGCATCTCTTCCCACTTATAGACTTCAGCAAATAAAGCCGTTTTGCATCTCAGGAGTAGACTATGCGGGTCCGTTACTCATTAAACAATGTCGTGGCAGAAATATCGCACCCATTCATATGTATATTTGTCTATTTGTGTGTATGACCACCAAAGCCCTACATCTCGAACTCAGTTCTGATCTTTCAACCGAATCGTTTTTATTGGCTTTTTCACGTTTTGCCGCACGTCGTGGTCCAATTCAAGAAATACATAGTGACTGTGGTACTAACTTTGTGGGAGCCTCAAAATTATTAAGCAATTTCACGTCTAGTGCTAATTATCAAACCACGATCTCCAACAAGTTAGCTTCACAAAATATTCATTGGTCGTTCAATCCACCCTCTGCCCCACATTTTGGGGGTCTGTGGGAAGCAGGAGTTAAATCAACAAAATCTCTTTTACTTCGATCCATTGGAACACACAAATTAACATATGAAGAACTCTACACCGTACTAACGCGAATTGAAGCCACTCTTAATTCACGTCCTTTGTGCGCTCTGAGCAATGATTCAAATGATTTGGAAGCTTTAACACCAAGTCATTTTTAACTTTGGAACCACCAACATCGTTACCAGATCCTACATTAACACAAGTACCTATGTCAAAATTACAACGGTGGCGACTTATTTCTGATATTCATCAATGTTTTTGGACACGTTGGCAAAATGAATACTTAGTAAGTCTCCAAATGCGAGCTAAATGGACTACCCAACAAGATTCTGTGAAAGTTGGTGATTTAATGTTGATCAAAGAACCCACTCCTCCATTAACGTGGCGTCTTGGTCGTGTTAAACAACTACATCCTGGATCAGATGGAATTGTTCGTGTTGCCACCCTACAAACTCAGCACGGAACGTTCACAAGACCAGTCATTAAACTATGTCCCCTTCCAATTTGTTGAAGGTGTAATCCTTCAACGCGGGCAGGATGTTCGCGCCGTATGATCATACGCTCATTCAATAAAAATAAAAATGTAATATTTAAATATTAATAAATTTCTTAACAACACATATGGTCGTGTTATCTGTCCCGTCGTCGACCTGGCTTAATTGGGTTAAAGATAGGCACTAAATTATACTTTATTATTATTCTTATTATTATTATTGTTATTATTATTATTATTAATTATTATTGTTTCTGTCGTCGTGGTGTTCGCTCGTCGTCGTCGAGTCGTGGTCGTAATATTTTTTTTGTTTTAATATTAAATTCATCGCGAATTTGTTTTTTTTGTCGGTTAGAACTCCTTCGAGTTCTACAGAACCGTTATTGTTTTGCCGCCGTCATTTGGTCACCCAATTAATATTGATGTTCCACAGTAACGATATCAACTACAGGGCCGGGACGGTAAATATATAGTGTTTTCTTTTTTTTTTAATTATATTGTAAAGGTATCTCCGAAACCTATCTAATAGTAAATATTATATTATTTTGTACCTTGTTTGTTTTATTTTCGCTGGCCAGCAACCTACTAATTATATGATAACGTATATTATATTATTTATCAAAAAGTTCGTTGATCAGGTATGATAACGCAAACGGTACTCGTATGAAACGACGATCATTATGTAAATGTGTAGTGGGCAAAGATGAATGTGTCAATTTTTCGACGAAAGTTATTTGTTTATTTGTATATATATATTTTTTTTTGCCGCGTAACAGTGTAACAATAAACTGCGGTTGTTGATTCTTCACTTCCGTGTTATTTTATAGAGAACCGGCGTCAGACACACATTTATTAAATATTTACCATCGCGAAGTTAACAAAAAGAAATACGACGTCGTCTCTTAGAATTCCTGTTTTCACTGCGAGTGCGTTATATTAGATTATGTTATAGTTGAATTTACGCGTTATAAATGATGTTTTATTGAAGAAATCGTAATTGTAGTAAAAAAAAAAATATATATATCTCGTGGCTCCTGCCGTGCACTCTGCGCACTCGGCCTGTACGTCACTACCCTCCTCTGTAATTGCGTGTCTGGTTATCTTGTGACAAGCTAGGTATAATGTTTGATCGATAAAATAATTGAAAAAAAAAAAAATAACGGAACTCTCGACGAATTTCATAGACGTTTACAAAAAAAAAAAAAACGGATCGCCCATTTAAAAGCTTCGGATATTCAAATTACATTCCCGCACGTACTCGATTTATAAAAAAAAAAAAAAGTAATTATAATTTCTGTCTCGTGTGCGTCGAATTGACATTTTTTCTGATGAAAGGGATTTTTAAATTTTTTTTTTTTTTAATGAGAACGAAATCAAGAGCATAAAATTTAATAGTCATTCGATTAAAAAGTGTAAACAATTTTTTTCATATATATATATATATATACAGGGCGCTTCTGCGCGCCTGTCACACTGGATGCTTAAAACTCGAGAACTACTCGACCGATCTAACAATGAGTTATGTTAATGGTTCCGTCAGGATCCACCGAGTGTCATGAGTCATCTAATAATTCACTTACATCCCAAAGCCGTTGAATGTAAGAAACTCAAGAAAGAAAAAAGTATGGTTTTACAATCATGCCCACCGATAACATACGTGTATTTTGTAAAAATTGTTGCCGAATGAAACAGTTTTTAGTTGTAATACGTGCGCGTCGGATTATTGTTATGGTCGAATTATGTTTTTTTCAAAATGCCGCGATGTAGACACAGTTCTTTTAAAGCGGAAACACAGAAGAGGCATTAACTCGGTGAAACGGGAACAATAATAATATATCGTTTTTGAAATTGTTAAAAAATTTAAAGACGAGGCGCACTCGAGTAGTGTTGCCTACGGGGTAAAGTGAAATTAGAGCATTCTCGCGGTGTAAAAATCTTATGCACTGCAAAGAGAGTGTAAGATTGTAATTCGAGATTCTGAGGAAAGATGAAAATAACATATAATTCCCGTTTAAAGTGTTACAAATCGTATATCGAAAATTAAAATAATTCAATTCGAATTATTGTCTCGTTACCTTTGTTAATTCCGATAAATGTACCACGGTTAATGCAAAAACAAAATCTATCCTTACATAAAAAAATAAATAAATCCGTAGTCCACATGAGCGTAGTCGCGAACGCGACAATGCTTAAAAACCACTCGACGTAATAAAAATAATAATTGCTCGTAAATAATATGAACACGCGTTTTATTCGTTCTCGTTTTATTTTTTTATGTAAACCGTACCGCGTTTTTTCTACTTACGAAATCTATTATCCGCCTTCAAATGAACTCGGAAAACGCCCATTTTCTCTGGATTTGGTGTACATATATATATATATATATATATATTTATACAATATACCAAAAGTGTTTCTCGTTATTTTCCCGCTGCATACACTCATTGCTTCCCGACGATTATATTATATAAACGATTGGCTTAAAATCTATTAATAATAAATCGTCTCGCCATTTCATTATTTTTTGTAATGAAATCGGAACCGCGGGTTTCCACTTTCAACGTATACAGTCGATGGATAAAGAAAAACAAAAAATCCGAGAAAACATATTTGGAATCGTCGCGTAATCCATTTGCGATAATCGATTCTCCCACGTTATAAATTATTTTTCCGTCGGTTTCGAATAAAATTAATTTAACAAATTTAAAATTGAAAATGATCCATGTTTAGCGTTCTCGAGAAGAGAAAATAAACGTTATGAGAGATCCGATTTTAGGTTAGGTTAGGGGTTACACGACGAATTCAAATGTGTTTTCGAAATTCCAATCGCATTACTAGACAAATCGGTACCTACGGTAGAAGTGAGATTTATGTTCTAACACCGTTACAGTGAACTCAAACTGTCCTATCGTTTACGTTTCAAAAAGAAAATGTAGAATTGTTTACACACGACTCCTGCTGAACAAATGAAGAACATATTCTGAGGTATCGACGAAATTTTAACATCCCGTCTTCATCCCCACGCGCCATTTATTTTGCGCTACTGTAATCGTTAAACTAGTAAACTGAGTAAATGCATTACTTTACAGAATAGGTAAAAATCATCAATTCCATGACATTGATTTGCTGAAATATATACGCATGTAGGTATTTAATTTAATATGATTATGTAATGTATAAAATATAATTATATCGCGTAACGCACACTAATGGAAAATGACAACGGGACTTTTAGCATTCACGCATTATAATCGTATCAACGACACGAGAAATATGCCTTTTAAGGAAATGCAATTATTCGATATAATAAATAAAATTACATCCACTTTGAATTTTATTTTCCAATCAAATTTAAACATTCAGTTACTAAGCATTTGAATACGTATACGCCTTGGCAACGATATATCGTTATTTAAATCATTACGTTCTTGAAAGCAATTCGATTAACGAAAAATTATCCCGTTCAAAAAAATATTTCAAATCGAACTCGATTTATTTCACGTATGATTATTGAACAGTAACGGCTGTGCGTATACTCGTATATATAGTTCTCAAAGATTGTTTATCATCATCGTTGAAATCATCGAAAAATTTCAATTATATCTCATATCAACAATGAATTTTTCCATACTTTTGGATTCTGCTCCAAAAACAGTTTTTATCAACACTCGTTTTGGCTTCTCCAAACATGTCCCCCAACTCACTGTTGTCTGTCTTCTTTTTCATATTACGCCATAATAGAAAAATAGGAAATGTAATATTATTACGTATATACATTTACTCTGAAATACAGGCCTATAACTCTGCATTTTCTCCCTTCACAACTCTCTACTATACAGCTGTGTCTTTGACAGGTCCGAAAATTTTCCTTCTAGTCTCTTAAAAACTTTCTCGTCCAATTTTCGCAGTGTTTTCCTTTGATTTATTTCTGTTTTCTACCACCGCGATGCGAACTATTATTCGTAAATATATTGTCATCCATCACCAGCCCGTATATATGGATATGGGCTGTTGCAAGTTATGGTATTAATATCATTTTCCACCATTAAAACCATACGGCGACTGAAAAATGTTGACGCCACTACTGGTGTCCTACTAACGAGAAAAACGTTTGTCCGCGTTCGAATCAATATCTTGCAATACTCGACATTATTTACATTAGGTACATTATGTACACTTTATTTCATTTTACGATCAATAACGCATATTTTATTGAACAGTTTCTTTTACGCGTGTCAGTGGAGAAGTGTAATAAATTTTTTTCATTATTGACATAAGAAGGGGGGGAGGGAAAAAAGGAAATTTTGCCAAGTGCAATATTTCAACAATACAAGTCACACGCGGGTAATAAAATGTATAAAAATCAAGTGATAACGACATTTTTATAATGCGGTCCACGTGAAAAATCGCTGTAACGTTTTAATCTTTTCTCTCCGTCTCTCTGTCGTTATTAAATCGAATGAGTCGCGCGCGTAAATTATTTACGTAGAAAACACGATAAATTTGCGCATTGTTATATGCGCGAGACGCGTGGAGGAGGAGGAGGGAGGTGCCATTAAATATTGATTTTCTTTTGGAGGCATCCCATCCATCGCGCTCGTACAGTGTTCTTGTTCCGGCGCGCAAAGTGGCCAATCCATTGTGTATGGATACGATTGAATCCGGATTTGTCGTCGTTATCCATATATAGTTCAATGATCATCAATGAGAAGGACAGGATTTGCCGAAAGAGAGGAACGTTATGCCTTTACGTCCAATTGCTACGACGAAAGTCGACGATTACAATTTACTGCAGCAGTCGTTGTTAATGTAGCATAGACTAACTCGTAAATCAAAACGATAATTCTGTTTCGAACGACACCGGGATTATTATTCGAAAAACGAAAAAAAATTATTAATAAAACCGTGTTTCATAAAACGAGAAATATATATAGAAAAAAAAAATGAACTCATTATATTGACGTTAGCGATTAAACGAATAAATTTGGTCAATTTCGTTAACTAATATACCGCAAGTGAGTGTGGGAACAAATGTTTTATTCCCGTGTAGCATTTTAGATGCACATGCCGTTTTAAATGATCATTGAATGATGGTTCGAGGTACGGTGCAAATCTGATTCATAGCACCGTGTTCTTGACAAACATGAATACCGAATTCTTACACGAGTTTAATGCGCCATGAAAATGTTACTTTCGATTCGATCGCCGTAGTACTGTTTAAAATAGGCACACGAATCCAGTGTGCGTTTAAAGTACAATTATCAGTTGAATATCGACTTGTAAGTCGGTCCAATTGTGTCATGGTTATGTTCCGTTTTTACAGGGCCCCCCCCACCCTTTGAACATCATGTATAAGGCTGGCATAAGTGTTCGACAGACAATCGCACATATTATAGTGTGCGCTGATCATCGAGTGCTTAACTAACGGTAAACTCGGTCGCTCGATGAGTAATGCGATGAATGTGAGTAGACCAGTAAAAGTTCAAAAAAAAAAAAAAAAGTAAAAAGTGTAAAATAAACGAGTAAACGTGTGTACAACGAAGAAAGATAAATCGTTACGTAAATTTTATTTCGTTGAAATACCCGAAATAATCATATTACTAATAATAAAAATTATGAATTAAAAAAAACGCGCGTACGATTGATCGCTCGGTCAGCGGCAAACTAATAGGGATGGGTAGTTCGTGAGTGAGTCGACTCAAAGAGTTGACTCTTTTAGGTGAACTGAATGAGTTGAATCAGTGTGCCATAGTTCAATGACTCCGTGACTCAGTGTGGCTAACGGTAGTATCACAGATTTGTGTTATCAACATAACTTATCAATTCCTGAGTCATGTGATTCTTTATTAAATGATGACTTTTAACCATGATTCATGGTGAGCCATAAGCCCATAACACGTTAATGACGTGTAGACGACGCGAATCTCCTTTAGACGCACGCTTTGATATCGACGGTTCGCCACGAGCGTAATTTTCTTTCGATAGCCATTTCTGCGAGTCGGACTCGCACTGTCAAAACGCGCCTTTATGACGTGTTATCAAAAAAGATTTGTTTGATTTGATGAATTGAGAGTTGTGGTTGACTCAATGAGTTGACTCAGTGAGTCAACTCACTTAAGTGAACTGATTCAAACGAACTAATTCGTGTCACTGAGTTGAAAATCCCATCTCTACAAACTAAACATCCCCGCGTGTACCGACATAACGCTGTCAGTCGATCGCGATAGAACAGGGAAACGGGAGTAGGTTACCGGATAGCGCTAAGACACGACATAGAGGGGGTATCAGCAAGACGCGTGTAAATAGCGGTGCGAGACCGTCAGATCGCTCAGTGGAGCCGCGGCGAGCAAACGCGAACAACCTTGCGCGCCTTTGACCGCAGAAAAATACCGTGTGTATATCACACACACACACACACATATATATATATACGGTGTTTTTCCTGCGGTCAGAAGCTAACAACGTTGTTTACCTCTAATCGCGGCAAACACATCGTGTGTGTGTGTGTGTGTGATAAACACACACGGTGTTTTAGCCGCGGTCAAAGACGAACAACGTTGTTCGCGTTTGCCCCACGTGGCTATACGCCATGAGGTGTGTGTGTGTGTGTATCACGTTGACCGCCGCGTCAATGGTATAATACACCGACTCAGAACTATATAATATTTATTTTTAAATATCGAGTTAAAATTTGAACCGTAACACTTAAATTGAACTAGAACGGTTCTCAATCAACAGTTCATAGACCGTGTATGTAAACTGTCACGATTATCATAAACGGACGTTGAACGGCAAAAAAATGTTACCCGGGTAAACGCACACACGGTAACAGAGAGCACCCGACAGAATACTAACACGTTATTTAAAATATTAAATTAATATTCGGATAGCCGTAGATCGTTTGACCTAACCCGGCGGACCTAACGTAGAGGATGCTTTCAATATTACGAAACATTTGGGAACGCTATCACCGCCGATACATGCAACGGCGGTCTGCCGTTCGTTTTATACGCCGCCGTAAAACGTTTATATAATATTTTGCATTGGACGTTTTTCTCGTATATACTCTTACGTAAAGGTTTTTACGGTTTGACCCTCTGAAACGATTTTTCCTTTTTTTTTCCATTCCCGACACACGCGAGCCATACAGCTGCTGTGGGTTAAAAAAATAATAATAAAAAAAAGGAACAAAAACTCTAGGTATATTGTACGACAACCGTCGAAATTGTTCTGACTCCTCGAACCCAACAGCATTTGTCCACGATTCTCGAGGATACGTTATACACACACATCCCGTTATAAATGTATTCCAATCATCATCGTCTCCCTCTTCCCCGGACAAACCAGTGTTCCTCCAGTTTTTTCTTACCGTATTGAACTTTTTTCGATTGTCTATTCCGAATAATCTGCGAGTGTGTGTATACTGCACAATATAAAATATCGACCGAGCTCTGCGCGTCATTAATTTTATCTCGAGTGGTTTCAATATATATATATATATATAGGACTGCCAATGAATATAATATGTCACTGTGCGATGTCAAACGCATTGCAATATATAATATTATGTACAATCGCGCGTAGCCAATATTCGTCTCGAACACACACACACACACATACATGACGTGTGTTTTTCATACATAAACTGTTTGACCTTTTTTTTAAAAAAAAAAAAAAATCCTATAATTTATATCGCGAAATTCGTTATTGTAATATATATATTCAATGTAAATCATCTACTGGTATTATTATACCGTTTGAATATCCGATACGATTTTCAAATCGATATATACTTTACACGACGCGTTGGAATTATTTATTTTTCTTCACGAGTTTCAAAAAAAAAAAATAACAATTGCATCGGAGTGAATTAGGTACGTTTGTCGAATCGTCGTGTCGTGTATATAATTACTTTTATCGTCCAGACTTTAACGAAAATGAAAAATGAAAAAAAAAAAACAAACAATTAAAATTTAAACAATTCCCCTTTCTCAGTAAAAAAAAAAAAAAAAAAAATTGTTTTTCTCGGCTTTTTCCTTAAACCGAACTTTTTTTACAATTTCCTCTTATTATTCACACATATTATTCGAATCAAATTAATTTATTTATCCTATCCGTTTTTAACGCACACGTCTTAAAATGTACGAGAACCAAACGGGGGGGGGGGGAAAGACAAAGGAGTTTCTTTTCCGCATTTGCGGTACCCCGTCAAAAGAAATTGTTTGCATTTTTCGACGAAAATGTTTTTTTTTTTGTTTTGAAAATAAAACGAAAAAATCGTGGGAGGTTAGGTTTCGTAACGAGCATCGAATTCAAAATTTTTTTTTTTTTTTTTGATATTTTAGAAATCCCTCCCGTCTCACAGTTTCTATGCAAAGACACGCTGTGAAGATTTGCAGCGTTGAAGAAACAAACGAGCAGAGAAATCGTTCGTCCTACGAGGTTCGTCGATGCACCGCCACAACTGGAGTGGATTTAATTCGAAGAATCGCACAATAAAAATGAAGGAAATAATAATAATAATAATAATAATAATAATAATAATAATAATAATAATAATAATAATAATAATGATAATAATAATAATGATAATAATAATAATGATAATAATAATAATGATAATAATAATAATGATAATAATAATAATGATAATAATAATAATGATAATAATAATAATAATGATAATAATAATAATGATAATAATAATAATAATAATAATAATAATAATAATAATAATAATAATAATAATAATAATAATAATAAAAATAATAATAATAATAATATAGTAAAAGTATATAAAAAAAAAAAAACAATAAAATTTAATACGTGCTATACAAAACGCGAATTTATTTGTAAAAATAATGTGACTCCTCATTTGTGTGATAAAAAACGATTATCGAGTTATTTCATGTACCAATATCGACTTTATATTTATTTTCGAAGCGATTCAATAATATAAAACGTTAGATGCCGTGTTTTAAATAATTTAATCGGAAGTTTATCTCCTTTCTTTTAGTTTCTTTTTCCCTCCGGTTCAACGAAATCGAAAACTTACAACGAATATGTTATATTCAGAGCGCGTCTAAAGAATAACAAAAAAAAAAAAAAAAAATTTACTAGCATTTGACACGTGAAAATAAAGGCGGAAAAAAATAACCCGATGACATTTTATTTTCATTCGACGAATATTTTTATTTGTGTAGAGAACAAAACACGATATTTTAGTAAGCTATAAGTCTTATTTTCACCACGTCGCTTCGGCGTTTCATTTTCCCGCGGATGAAAATGAAAATTCTCTTTGGTACAATTATTATTAAAGTTCAGCCGTACATAGCCTTTTCGGTAAATAAATATTCAATAATTTTATTGCGTTTTTTTTCACCGTTCGTTAATTTCCGTGCAATTCTTATAATAACAGTTTGTGTCGCAAAAAAAAAAAAAAAAAAAAAACAAAAAATGATACGCGTACGTAGTAGATGTATTTCAGTCGACGATGACTCGATAATTATCGAATAATATCGTGTTGAATTTTTTAAAAACGTTAACGTTACCATATGGGTACGCGTTTTATGTAGTCTATAACGATCGCGTTTATATAATAGACAATTGATTCGTATTCGTTCAGTAAATACATTTTTTTTGATGTTGTTGTAATAGTCGAGAGAAATAATTATACCAGAACAATATGTTTTCTACGCTTACGTCGACCGTTATACAGTTCGGAATTGATACACATGTCGTTTGGCCGCCGGGAACAGTAAACGAAAACGCGTGTATAAATCGTATGAATCGAATGTCATTGAATATACATACATAGTTTAAATTGAAACAACAGTGGTTGTGGTACGAAAATCGATCATACCGACATATTTTACTACTTTTCCCGATTGTTTTTTTCAACGACGTTAAAAACAAATCGAAAAACGTTTATCGAATAAAGTGTATACCGTCTGTGGATTTGCCGTCCACCGAAACGTAATGCGCAAGTCGAAATCATCCGCCGAGTAGCGTTCCATCTGTTATTGGATATTAATAGTGTTCGCGGAAATGAAGTAAAGAAAAAAAAATCTATAAGAATCGTTGTAAAACGATGAAGCTCACTCGGAATGAATAAATACAATAACGACGCATCGGAGAAAATTTTGCACGAGACATTTGAGCACCTCAATAAATCATACGCGTATTTATTTACGCATCTCGCGTAAGTCAGATTTTATCTCGTCGTTATCGATATTGTTTAGCGTGTGCGTGTGCCATACGAGGAATTCGTTCACATTTTTAAACAGTAACCGCGGAAACTGTGTTTTATACGTTTTTTTTTTTTTGTTTTTTTTTTTTTGTCACGGCGACGTCACTGTAATATTATACGAGCGACAATTACACACGAGAGAATAATTTTGTCGGACAAAACAATTTTTTTTTTTTAAATCGCGTGTTAAAAAAAAAAAAGCGACTAGAAACACATACATAATACAACACGCACTCGTGTAATATTCGCAAAACCACGAATTTAACGAGGGGGGGGGTGGTTTGTATGAATTCAGTTATCCCGATTTATTCGCGCGTGTTCGAACGGGTACCATTTATAGCTAATGATCGCGATGCGATGATATGCTCATTCGTTTATGGAAAACAGTGGAAAGTTGTTGTTGAAGTTTCGGCGGATATTTTATATCGAACCGAGAAGAATAAATATCGCGAGATACGAAACATCAGCGTCGTTTTCGGGGTCTAAGCAACGAAACACGCAGCAGAACGTGTTGTAAATGAGCGATTTTAGAGCAGGCTTATACGTAATACACTCGCGCATAATGTTATCACGTGGTTCAAGAGAAAAGCCATCATTCGAAACGGAGAATGTAGCAGAAACGCGCGATATGTTATGTTAGCCTCGCAAGCGCCTTAGAGAACGAACGGAAAAGAAAATCGCGCCGGTGAACTCGAAGTGTACAAAAAGAAAAAGTCACTACTATATTAGTTTAGAAAAAAAAAGATTATTCGGGTTTTTTTTCCCCCAGAACATCCGAGTATTTGAATTTTCGCGTTAACGTAGAACTACGCGATCGGTTAAATACGGAATAAAATGTGACGAGTGGAAAACTAATTAAAAAAAAAAAAAAACTAATAATCTCGATATTACAAAAAATTTATATTCAATGGCACTATCAGCGTTTCTCAACCTGTGGTACAAAGAAGAGATGACGATGAAAAAAAGAATGATTTTGTTTGTTTAAATAGATTTGTCATCTAACATCTAAATTCTAAAACATTAGGCGTATTATTGAAATTCAATATGTTTTGTAATCGAGATCAAAACGCGTTTTTAATATTAAATGATAAAACTTGTGTGCAATATAACAAGTATCGTTGACGATTTGGAATGAACTTCATAATTTGATCAGGCATCGTGACGGCGTCACTCGATAATAATAATAATAATAATAATAATAATAATAATATAAAGCGAGTAAAACGCAACTTTAAACGTTTTGTTAAACGGGACGTTATTATTTATTTACACACGACTTATACGTCTTACCTGCACGTCGTTTTTCAAAACCGAAGAGTTTCTTTAAATTAAATTTTTGTGTTTTCTTTGAAACCAATTTTATTTTTCAAACATTTTACGAGTGTTGCTACGAAGGAAACGAACACAGTATAAGTTCTTCTGCGATTCAGTTGAACTGCGTAAATGTGATACGAGAATAATATTTTCGATTTAAGAATTGTGTACATACTTTTTGCGTGTGGTGCACGATTAGAGTTAAAAAAAATTATGAATCACTCTACGAGAAATGAGTATTAAATAAAATTAAAAAAAAAAAAAAATGTATAGAAAAATAGGGGAAAAAACGCGCGTGTACGTATGAGCTATCACTTAAGAACGATTTTTTTTTTAAATGTACAGAGTTTTCGTTATTACTCAGTTTGTAAATTAAAAACAAAAATTAGTAATAGTATAATTTTTCTCATAGAAGGAAAACGCACGTACGTGACTTTATAGCCCACACAAAAACAGCGACCTTAACCTATTCAAATTACAAAGAAAGCAGCTAATTCTTTCTTTTTTATTATCCTAATTTAAATGTAAATAAATACAAATTGTTCGTTTACTGGTAAATCTCTTTGAGCCTGGCGTAGGAACGGAAATGATTTATTGTATTTTTTTACGACGAATAATTCTTAATGTAACTTTCCATCGTTAAAATTTCTCTTCGTTATTTCGGTGGTTATGAAAACGTGTATTTAAAAATGCAAATAAATTATAAACGAACGATACGATTATCAACGTTTTTTTTTCTCTCGTTTTCGCATTGGAAACTACTTCGGAAATTATACGGCATTGTACATATTTTAGTGAAAAAGTTGTATGGTGAAATTATAAACGAGTAAAACGATTTGTTAGAAGTTGCGTCGTGAAATTTAATTTGAACTTTTCTTCTCCTTTTTTTTTTTTAATATAAAACGTTAAACATATGCGACGTTCACAAACATTTTCATCGCGTAATTTCCTGTTTGTTTTAACACTAAAAGTTTGTTATAAAAATAAATTATTCTTTTCTTCGGTGTTTTTTTTTTGTTTATATATTTTTTTTTCACAACCGAAAATGTGTAATAAAAGACGAGGCATGATCTAGTCAGTGCAAGATTATTTGACTTATCTATAACTTATTTAAAGAATTAAAGTTTTCTTTCTTTTTTTTATCCTAATAGTAACCGTATATAATTCGTATATTTATTAGTGTGTACACTACACGTCTCTATTTTATTTTTACTTAGACGTAGTGCAATATATTTATATAATAAATAAACTTTCCGTTGAATAATTTTTGAAAAACGCCGTGACGTAATCGTAATGAATTCATCTCGGTCGAAATGTATTTTTTTTACACTTTTCACGTTCGAATTTTTTTTTAATAATTCCCTGTAGTTCCATACAGTTGAATATTTTTGCGTCTTATCGTGTTGTATCTGTTCTTCTTGACCTTTCATCATTAGATACTTTATAAAACTTCGACGATATTTACAAATCCTGTTTTAATTTACAAACAATGTATAAATCGCCAAAATAATTTTTTTTTTCGTTCGCGCCTCGTTTGATTAAACCGAATCGATTATTGCGTCGAACGCTTTTGATCACAACCAATACTTGCATTTTATTATAGTTTGGCATGAAAAAAATAATACACTACTGGTTTAATAAATAAACTTGCGACAAGATTTAATTGTGACGTAATAATAATATTATATAGTATCGTTGCAAAGCAGTGACGTTGGCGTTAGCGTATAGTTTAACCGGTAAAATCTATTTCGTTTTTTCCATAAACGTTAAAATATAAAATAAAATAAAACGAGTCAAAATTTCCTGGAAGAAAAGTACATTTTTATACCTACCTATACAAATTATATCCCGTTCAATTTGACTGCACGCTATATAAACGCCTGTTGCTATGGAAATACGTAGACGGGAAATAACTATATTGTTTCTTATATATATATATATATATCTCATGTTATACTTGAGCTTTTGGCTAAATGAATATTGTCTGTTTTTCAAAGAAACATATCAATCCCACGGCGTTATGTTAAAAAATAACATTACCCTATATTTTTTTTCCATACATTTTACAAAATTATATTTCCGATTTTTTTGTATACAAAATGTATATTATGGTTATTTTTAATATTTTCTTTCTTTATATTTGGTTGCAATAACCATATAATATGTATCTCTTCTGTATGTGTATATATACGCATGTCATAAGCTTGTCGCAGAACATATTTAACCTGTAAAACGTGTAAAAAAAAAAATCAATAATAATTAAACTATTTATTTTTACGCATTAATATTTATGGCAGTTAAAATTTGTTTTTTTTTTCTAATCGTCTATATATTTTTTCTCTTCAAATATTCGTCGTTCATAATTTTTGGAAATTTTTTTGCTGATTAAAATATAAATGCATTTCTTTTTTTGTGGTGACGGTGGATTAAACCAACGTTTATAACAAATTTTACGCGATTTAGATCTCTTCTGCAGATTTTTTACATATTATTATTATTATTTATAACCATATAGAATAATGATGGTTACTATATTAATTAAAATTTTATATAATAAAGAATTATTTTTTATGCATTTTCAATACATATTTCAATTGATAACCCTTCACATTGCTCCGCTTTTTATTCTATCGATTTACTTCTCTCAAGAGTCAAGTCGTATATTTCAATAAAATTCTGTATTGTGGAAAGGAACAAATTGTGAACGTGCATTCTTCAATGCCCGTAGTTAAATTATTTGTTGGACTTTTAGTCCACGGATATTTTGACTTTCACATTTTATTTCAATAGCTATTTTGTTTTGATATAATTTGATACTGAATTCGCAAGTTGCGAATCAAAAACGATATACCATAATATAGTCATATCGAGAAAAGTTGTATTTGATTATTGTCTGTTCTCTAATATTACTTTATACAGTTATTGAATAATATTTCGTCACAGATTTCAGAAAATATATACACGGATTTTGGAAATGGCTTAAGTAGATGGGAACTATTATTCCTATCAGCAGAGTGTACTGTAGGAAAATCTACCTTGCACGCTAAATAAGATTAAATTCTACACGTTAGTTAGGCACGTTACATACCAGAATCACCTATTAGTTACGTTAAACTACCAAAAGTCGATTGAAATCAATTAAAAAAAAAAAAAAAAAATGATTGGAACGAGACGAAGATTACAAACTTCTATGAAGAGAAATACGAATCTATTTCCGTTCGTACGGATCGTAACTGAAGTACATAAACGAAATTGATGAAATCTCGAAACATTTATATTTTATACGTTGAAAATCGAAAGTATATTACAAAATTCATTATTAAAATTGATTTAATATAAACCAGATGGCGGCTGCGTAGATTTGTGGTGGGCGTGGTCGTTGACTCACGACCAATTGACGAGGTCGTTTCGTAATGACGTCATCGGAAATATAAACTGTATACTGTGCCTGTAACGGTTTGGCTTACTTGGACAGATCAACTTACAAATGATAATAATCAACCAAATCCCTCACGTCCATCCGCTAGTTGAGGCACAAACCTGGTATAGTTAACGACATAGCCATAATCCCATCAAAGCAAAGTAAAAGTCTACTGTTTAGTAGTAGTTGGTTCGCACTGAAGACAATAACGCGTAAATCTGCGTATACGCAATAAAAGTGAGTTATTTTTTGTGGTTTTGAATTTATAGTGCACAATAGTATTGAGTGTTAATAATAATAAAATGAAAATTATATCAACAATTTTTTTCTGCGTATAAGCTTTTCCCGTACCACGGTTTGGGACCCACAGCTATATATATATATATATATATATATATATATATATATATATATATATATATAGAGAGAGAGAGAGAGAGAGTCTTTTCGGCCGTAAGTAATAATTATTTTGTATGACGTAACATAATCAGAAATAATGGAAGTTCGTTTACGACGTTTTTTTTATGATCATTGCGAGATATTCCGTTCGTAAAACTTGCAGCAGCCAGCGTTCGGACGTTATACGGCAAAAATATACAAAATTTTTTACTACGCCGACTTTCAGCCGTGGAAATTTCAAATCAAATGTCGTCATAAAAAGATGCGGAAAAAACAAACCGTTAAGCGTACACAATTTTAATTTTATTAGTAAATTTGCTTTTATGATGTTAAAATAAAAAGATAGCGAGCCGCCGGGACGTTGTGGAAGTCGCTTGGGTAAAGAGTTTAGAGTTTCGTTATTGTGTTACATAAAATTGAATGCAATGCGATATATCATTATACATTCAGCGTGTAATATTATTTATTATTATTAATATAGTGTGCATAGAATACATCTAATTTCCGATTAATCCTCTTAACGGTACACCGTTTTAATATAATTTCTTACAATATACTAATATAGGTAGCTAAAAATTTTACCGTAAATTGTTTTCGTCGATATAGTAGAAAGTTACACGCATAACACGTGATAAAGATTTCAGGACTCTAGGATCATTTGTTTTGAACGAATTAAATTTTCATGCAAAAAATGAAATACAATTTTATCGAAAAATTTTCAATAGTCACAAACGATTTTCAAGTTTTTTTTTTCAATACAATTGAAATAACATACGTGCAGTCCGATATTGTATTAAAATGTCAAGCCTTTAAAACCAAAAATCACCTCTTCAATTGATACGAAATACCGTAAAATCGAGTAGAATTCGCGACGAGTTCAAATCCGCTTTCTCTCTTTTTTTTTTTTTAAATTATTTTGACATCATTAGATCAACGTTGGAAGTGAGTTTTCATATTACGCGCGTTGTATAAGCTAAAGAGGGTATTATATAGCGTACTAATGAAATGTACGTGTGCGAAGATTCCCATATTGTTACACACGGTACACTCACGGCGAATATTATTTACGTTTCTCGTATATACGACGAACACATCGCCTAGCTAACACGAATCGCATGTACACACGATACCGCCGAAAAAATGACCGCCTTCCAATTTCCTTGGAATTCTACAGTTTTAAAACGGATACTATAATACGCGTTAATTTTCTATTTTACGCATTTACAGAACATTCATCAAATGTATGATGATAGAAACATCGTTCTAACGCGTGTAATCCGTTGCCTAAAATTGTCGTTTTATCCTATAAGTACTTCACGAACGAATTTTGATTATTTGTGTTCAGAAATTTGTTCAATTTCTTTTTTATATCTTTAAACGAAAATTCAATTAGAACGACTGCTCCTCCAAGCATTACACGTCCGATCGTTTTCCGGTAATAAATTCCATCTACTCGTAGTTGGTCAATTTTCGATTTTCTCAAAAACGCGTGAAAAAAAGAAAATAATAATAAACTGTGGAATAACTACGTATAAAGGGTGAAAATTCGATTTCGTCAAAATATTTCTTCGTAATACAATTACTCTAGAATTTTGACATTTTCAAAGAATATGTAATTTTGTATTGTACTATTGAAAAGCAAAAATTTTGCAAATTTTTTTTTTTTCAATTTTGAGTTATTTATAACATTTTGTTGCGTTTAAGTCATAAAATGGTTCATTTTTTTTTTGTTTTAAAGGCTGAAAATTAAGATCCACATTTTTTTTAACTAAATGGTCAATAAAATTTGTGAAAATCATTAGTAACAATTTTTTTTTTTATAGCCATTTCAAGTTTTTCTCTCTTTTTCTGTGTAAACATTTTCGACTAGGAATAATGCTCGGATAATCTCGTCGTGCGTTACGTTCCGGTAACAAATTGCATCTAGTTAATACGATTATTGGTTTTCTCAGTATAAGTTTTCTTTAGCCCGTCGAGCGTATTTCAAAACGACAAAAAAAAATTTGAAAAAGAAATATTTTCTCAACAGTTTTTAAACGCGGCAAAAAAAAAAAAAACTACCAAACAATTATGTTAATTTATTGTACATTAATTTATGAATAATACTATACCGTAACTCCGCTCCCAGAATCGTCTTATTGTGTGCAATTAATGATGCAAAAATTGCTCTCAAACTCATAGCAATAAAACAACTCTAAAACTTTATCTATAAGTAATTCATAACACTCGCAGCTCGCCATCCTTTTGTTTGTTTTTTTTTTTTTTTTAAACGAATCATTAGATAAAAAAGAAAAATGAATGTACATTTTATATTCATAATGTTTAAGGATACGCGTCATATTGTTTCTTTTTTTTTCACTTTTTCGAGAATGATATTTTCCATTTTTCGACACGTGTAATCATTTATAATATTATCGAAAACTAGAAAACCGAATAACCCGATTCGAAGACGACCCATCGAACAATATGACGAGCGGAATTTCGAATTTCATTCAACACATTTCGCGCTATTCGTCGACGCGCACAATGTTTTCACACGGTTTTCGGCTCCGGATGTGGTGGAAATGTAAACGCGGGCGCTTAAAAATACAAAACTTCTCACGTATCGAGGGCGCCGATCTCCAAGTTTTTAAAACAGCCGAACATTATACGATTATGCGGTTGGTACCTTATATTCTACTTAACCCGGACCTCATTCGCTCCGGCCGATCATCGTTGTTACAACGTATTCTTTTCGCGGTTAATGGTACATAAAGCCACATTTGCCTTTATCGTTCTGTATAATATTTATAACACAAACCGTAACTCAAGCGCATATACGATTTTATTTTCATCGTTTTTTCCTCCTCCCCCATACATCTTTTACGCAATAATTTATACGACGTGTACTTAAATATTATTATGACTCCGAAGAGAAATTGTGTATCACCGCTAGCTATTCAGCTGCGACGTTCTCCGGGTTTTGAACAATATACGGATAATGGCATTTTATCGCGTTGCCTAGGTTCACACATGTCCGAAACATAAATCGATACATAACGCTATTGTATAAAATCATTACAAAGTCGCTCGAATTTAATTATTCGTTCAGATTATTACTGTGGTAACGTGTAACGAAAAATTTGTATGAATATTTTTTAGCGCAGTGCGGGGGATCGATTACGTCCACAGTTTTACGAATTCTCGACTTAAAACTTGATAATTCGTGTCGGTTTCGAGTGCCGTTCAAGTCATTTACGCAATTCACCGGGAAACATTTTAATGGATATTTTTGATGAGTTAAAGCACATTAGCACATTATTATAACAAACGGGACAGGGAGATTGGAAAATGTATGCACTCCTATTACACGGACAACCGTTTCAAACAGTACATAACACTCTCGGACCGTATTGAGAGGGAAGGACGGGATTCGAGCACGCTTCTGTTTTGTATAATAATTTTTAACGGGTTATAGTTCTCGGCATTTTTAACGAATATTTGATTTCGGTTGTTCGCTGCCGCGTTAAATGCGAAGAAACTCGATACACTTAACACACTTATTGTAATATGTAACTTGCCGAGCCGATGGTGCGCATATTCGTTGTTCGCTTTCGCCGTGAGTGGGTGCTCGACGGAATGCGTGTGTTCGTGTTTCTTACCGTTCCGGTTGACACGACGAATACGTCGACAACAGGCCAGCGAATTATATTATGTTTTATTATTATAATTTTTATAATTCTATTTATTTCTTTTTATAGTAAACCAACCCAAGTTCCTATAACTCATACCACATTGTCTTAAACATTTCTTTATACTAAAAAAAAAAAAAAAAAAAAAAAAAATGGAAACTGGTGTGTTTATTAGTGAAATAGAAAAAAGGTGTACGAGATACGAGATCGAGCGAATATTCGAACAGAATGTTTTAAGACGTGTATGTAGTATGAACGATAATGTTTCGCGTTTGACGCGCGCCCGTGTCCGTGAATGACTTTTAAAAGTTGCGCGTGCCTATGTGAACCTAAGCCTATCACGTTTCGAATGATACTCTTCAAATTTCTTGATAACTTAGTGAAAACAGGTAAAAATTTTTAAATTCTTGTCTAAAAGTAATTTTGCCACATCCGCAACGCATCCCGCCGCGGATCTCCAATACTTTCGTTTTTAATTGTCCTCGAGGAATTAAACGGAAACGGGGAAAAAAACCTTTCAAACGTTAAGCACTATACGTTTACTTCTGGATAACAGCAACGAGCGCTTGCGATCCAGGCTACTACGCATGGCTAATGCGAACGCGTTGAAAATCCAATTGCCCGCGCGTTCGTACGAAATACGCGTGTGTGCGCTTGGATTATGTATAAACGCGTTTATTATCGTATTCAATATGTATGAGTTAAATATGAGTTCGTGTGTATATTAAATTATACGCATTAGCGTGTACGGGGAAATTGTTTAACGGCCACGAGACTCGGCGCTTGACGAAAAACTACGCCATTATAATGTGTAACCGTTTTTTTTTTTTTTTTTTGAAAACCCTGCGTCTCTTCGTGAAATCTCCTTTTTCACGTTTTGATGATCGCAGGGATTATATATTATCCATACACGGTTTTCCATTCCCGGGACACGGGAATGCGCGTTGTTCCGCGAAACGGGTTTTCAAACACAAAGCGTATTATCACGAACGAGTTCGGAGCGATGTTTATCCGGAATGACGCGCGCTTATTGTACCTATTAGAAATTCCGACTATATCACTGTGCGCGTTTGATCTAAAAGTAATCGAAGAACACCACTCCGATTGTGTGTTTTATTTTTTTCTGTTATTATTATTATTATTATTTATTCAACTTGAAAGCGTTCGAAGAACGTTTTTATTTATATACATTTTAGAATTTCGCGCACTTAAAAAGAAGTAATTATTTCTTTATTTATTTATTTTTTTTCACTTTAAATTATTACATATTCTATGTGTCTCGTAAACGACCATAAAATAATAATAATAATAATAATAAATGAAGTATTATTGAATCGATTATTTGGAATCTGTATAAGACAAGAATAATAATCACCGTATTTAAAATAACTATTCGACGCTATAACGGTTTTGTTAAAATTAATGCGCGCATACATTCAGAGCTCATAAAAAACATTTCACTTACCCGAAACGATTATATCTACGATTTCATTAATGGGCCGAGGACGCCGAAGACTTTTTAGGTCGTTACGACGAGATTACTCGGGAAATCGAAAACCGTGTCGAATAAAGTGCGTGTACCAACGACAACAGTAGTTGCTATTAATTATCGGAAAGTGATTCTACACGCAAAACCGCGCTTATTTTATACGAAAAAGTGTACAAAACGAAAAACCGATGAAAATAAAAAACAAAACGTTCTTCGCCTTTATTGGAATTAAAATCGTTAATATGTAACGTCTTATATACGCGTGTAATAATTATTATAGTGTCGGGGGGGGGGGTTACGGCGAGTTTTTTTTTTCATTTTAATTCCAACGAGATCAATACAGATGAAATTCTTGTGAAATTAAAATAATTTCTATTTGATCGTTTGTAACTGTACTGAGGGAAGTAGTTTTAGCGAAGTTCATTACTCTAGGTTCGAAACGAACTAACGAATATCCATTGGTTTTACAACGATGTTATATACATATAAATATATCGTTTGCGAAGAAAGATTGCTCGAATGTAAATTTCGTTATTTTTTTCGGTAGCGAATTGTAGATCTGTGACCCGCTTGAGCACTTAGATATATTCGTGCCACAATGATCCGCGTTTCACTACCTATTCCTATAATCGTACGATTACTCATTATCTGCCTCAGGAGTGAAATATTATATAGCTGGTGGTTAAACCATGTGCAGTAGTGCGTCGTTCAATAATAATAATAATAATAATAATAATAATAATATGTTTGACCTATACGTTTTGTCTTACGTTAATAGTGTTTTCGTGCATCTCACTACAATATTACCTCCAGCCTTCAGGCGTGGACCTTTAAAAGACAAGTCGAATTAGAGTTGCCCGCGGGCAATTTTCGTGTTGTCTTTTGTTGTCAAAAACAAATTATTTTATTTTATAATGACATACATTTTTTTCGGAATATTTTATTGAAACAGAAAAAATGATATTATATATAAAAATGTTATATCTTTTTTGTTTGCTTCCCACGCGTTTATATTCACCGTAAATGAAAATTGGACATACACGTTTTGTGATTTACGTATATATAACTACGCACGGATTTCAGTGTAACTTACGGAGGGGAATATTTAAAATAATAAGCTGCTTACGTCGTCGGTTGAACGCATATAACGCGTGATTTTCAGTTTTAAATCCGAAGTTATATACTAAAAAAAAAAATATATATATATATATCAATGTATTATACACGCGTATTATTATTTTATGTTATGCTCTCGTTTTTGTGTAGGCGCACAAATAACACGTATATATTGTATACGTCAAGTGCTTAAAACGGCGAAAAATGACGGGAAGAGTAATCCATAAACCATTTTGAGCGTTCCACGTGTTGTAACAATTCCAAACGGTTTCTCGAAGATTATAAAATGTTTTCTGGTCATCCGACGTTTTCAAATTACATAAAATTATTTTCGAAATTCCTTCGCACGATACTGATGTATAAAATATTAATACGTATACTATTTACTTCTGGAAAGTGTTCTACGTTATACATTATTTATATGATATTTATGTATGTATAAACATTAAATATAACGTTGTTCTCATTATTTTTATGCATATTACAAAAAAAATAATAATATAAAATGAATTTGGATAATTATCAGATTCGCCATACCTGGGGTACAATCGCGTTCAAGATATATTGAATTAATAGCAATAATTTATCGTTCCTTTCGTGGTCGATCGCTACGTGTTTATTACATCCAAACGTGGAAGAAAAAACTATTCTTCGTTTAATCAAGTTGTTGGCTCCAATGCGAGCCAAAGTGAAGACGTAAAAATCAATGACTGATAAAACAATGATATAATACCAATATATACTTGTTAACAACACGTTAGGTGTCGATTAAAAATTGAAATTTAGATGAGAATTACAATAGGAAAATAACATAGAATAATGTTGAAAAACGTGCAACTCACTTCAGATTACTATCCTATGTATATAAATATTATATTTCCCTGTAGGTAAATATCGGTTTATTTTTCTCTCGGGTACAATTAAATGGTGAATGTGAAATAAATAATAACGCCATTACAATGTATTATATTATAGAAATTGTAGAGAATGAAATCGCTTTGATTAACGCGTTATTAAATTGAAATTATTTTAAATGGGATAAGAATTTTACTGTAATTTAAATTTTCAACACAATTGTTTGCAAACGTTTTGATGTGAACAGTGTTAACGGTTCTATATAGATTTAATTCACAGAAAAATATTTATTTTTTTTAAATTTTAATAAATATATACTATACGAACAAACTATTGTATTATCAGCACTGGTGTTAGTTTGAACACAAACTAATGTAATACATAAATCCCGTCCATCGAGTTAAACGTACACAGAGAAATACATCAGTCAAACAATGGTGAAATATACACGTTTTACTTTAAAGAATTCAAATGGATATATTGTGTTCTGTTAAACTTTCATTTTGTTAATCGATTGTTTACAATTAGAATCTCAAGTGGTATTTGACGGGAATCAGTAAGCGATCTCGAACGGTTGGAACAAATAAAACACGCGATATAAAGCATTTTTCTTTCTGAAAGTTTACTGCTGAGAATAATTACGCGTAGTATTTCACTCGACGATCATTACGCCTAAGAATCGTTTAATTGTTTGAACGATAGCAATTCAATTGTATTTGATATTATATATAATCTTATTAACAACAAAGTTTTTCATTAAATACCGGTTAAATATTAATAATGAAAAAGCAGTCCCACTGGCGTAACAAAAAAGAACGGCCGATGCCGAGGACTATAACTTTCGATTTTATTCCGTTTTCGATATTTACATGTAGAGTTTAAAAAATTTTACGCGACAAAATCCACTACCGGTTTATGGCGATAAATTTGAACGAATTAAGGAGAAAAAAAAATCTAAAAATAATAATATAGAAAATAAAAAGTTTCACACCGTATTCGCCGAATCCCTTTTCGCTGACGTGTTCCAATTCAACGACATTCAAAACCGTTTATTTTAGATGCTCTATAAATCATCGTTCGATGCGTAAATTACCGCAATAGAGGTGGTTCTGATGTTTTTGTGATGATCGTGATTGTTTTTTACCGTTCGAATTCGTCACTCGGAGAAAGTTTTAAATTTGTTTCGGACGAGACACAAGAGAGTATTGACATTTAAAAATTGTTAAAGCGATTTTATACATTTTTTTTTTTACCGGTTTTCTCTTTCGATTTTATAGTGTTTATTTTGTATATTATTCTATTAGTACAACGTCATTAAACGTTCTATGAATATTTCATTACGTCGATAAACGATAACGTATAAAATAATTACATTACGAGAGAACAAAAACTTTTAATAAATTAGAGATCATCGTATGCAATGTGATTTTTTTATTTTTCGGTGAGTGTTTTGGGATTTTAATATTTTATAGTGTAGTACTCCAATCAATTTTATTACTTTATTGCTGAATTTTTTCGTGGAAATACAAGAAAAACCGTTTGTTATTATTTTTTTTATGCAGTCACGTTCGCCATGAAAATTTTGGGGATACGTAATACAAAATGCACAAGTGTATTGTTCTATGAAAATATATGTTTACCAAGCGGTCTGTAGGTCCCAAACCGTCTCACATATATACGCGTAAAATAACGCCAAAAAACAAAAAAATGTGTATTGTTAAAAAATATAATATATACACGCACTTCGTTTGTTTTATTTATTTATAGCTACATTAGAATATAATAATTAATTATATTAATCAAAAGGTTTTTGTTCGTTAAGAGAACGAGAGAAAAAAAAAACAATAATAATATTGTACAAGTTTAAATTTGCATTGTATATACGTATATTTTATTCGTATAAGAATTGTGTTGAATTTGAATTTTTCGTTATAATATGGTAATGTGTGCTGCGTAATATGTATAAAATATAATCAACGAAATGTATAACACGCAATTATTACTCTGGTACGGTTGTTATATGTTTATAATGTTTGTCATCGAGTATACGAATACTTCTACGTATACTTATTTATTTTTCTCAAATAAAATTGGTAAACTTTTACTCGTTAAATTTGTTTTTTTTTTTAGCACTGTTTTCAAAGTTATTTTTTTTTATTTAAATTTAAATCGTGAAAATAAAGTTTATATATGTGATTGAACCGGAAGGGGACACGGAGCAACAAGTTGATTTCGGCATTCAGGTGATTTATCGCGCTTGATAAATTCATATAGTTCCGAATTCGTTCTCCGTGTATACATTTTAGCCGTTTTTAATAATAATAATAATAATAATAAAATTAATGTTTCATAATAACAATAACAATGGTGTCACTGTGGCAATCATTGATTTTATTATTTTTTAAATTATCCGTGTTAAAAATTAAAATTACCGATCACTTCCTCTGCCGATTCACATAATATAACATTTATTTTTTTTATATATATATAACTATATTATTTCGTGTGAAATTTACACGTAACCGTTAATAATTTAATAGAAATACGATTATTATCTGTGTTTTTGTTTCAGGTGTACATTTTCTTTTTTGATTACATGGAAGTTACCTTATTCATTTTCAAAAGAACAGCGGTTTTATTATGAGTTTTCCAAACCACCTTTAGATTGCAACCGAAGACTATATATTATATTACATAAACTCGTTCTACTTTCTTTGTTGTAATCAATCAGAATCTCGGACAACTGAAAAGAAGAGATTTAAAAGAAGACGCGAAAAAATGTGATCAATCATAAAAAAAAGTTCCTATTTAAAAAATGAGTAATAATAAAAAAGCAAAAATATTAACTTACAACGTACACGTGTTTTAACGAGCTAAAAATTAATTACAAATACTACTTAAACTAAAAAAAAAAAATATAAATGAAAGAAAAAAGTTAATATTTTAAAATGTTTATAAGCGCATATATTATTGTATGATACGCAGTGTTGTAATATTGGACGCAAGAAACGTGTTTTTATGTTTTTGTTATTGAATTCATTGAAATTTATTTATTTCGAATAAGGACATTTCGATTATATATAATTAGCGGTTTTTCTCTTTTCTTTTCACGAAGTGATTTTTAATAATCCAAATTGAGACTTACATTTGAATTATCAATATATTTATTTCCATATTTGTTTTAATTTTCGCTTGTATTTCAAATCGATATTGGAAACCGATTTTAATCCCCGCTATATTAATCCGTATAGTTACGCATTAATAATATTATCAATATGTAATTAACCCTATAATCTATCAGTATTATAAGAATAAAGTTTTATTCGATCCTTTTGATATAATTAATATTATATTATTATTTGATATAATATGATTAGGCATTAGACAGCCGCTAAATATAGATTTCAGTATGTCTAAACTTTTCAATATTAATTTATTGCCGCAGACAGTGTTTTTTTTTAGTAAAGACGTTGTCATTTTTTATATTATTATATTTTTTTTTACGTATAATAATTTTTATGTTAAACAGCACGTCATCACCATATCGTATTTTATACATCATACGTCATAATATTCCTTTCATAGAATCTATACGCGCTTAACATTTCGCTCTTCTCACGAAAATCCATAGGTTTCACTTGAACTACGCACGTACGTCGCCGCTATATTATATTGTCGCTCTCATAGCTATACACTGCAGTTGACAGGTTGATATCATCCAAAATCATGTAAAAATCGATAATGGAATCGGGTGACTAGGACTACATTCACTCCTGTAAGAGCTGCTGGACAGCTGAGCACGGTTTGTGGTGTAGTTGCGTGATACAAACCTGCTATAATAACACTCATATATGATTTAAGAAAGTTTTTTTTTGGGAATAATTTTCAAATACTATTTCTTCTTATTTTTCTTCTGTAGTAATCATCTCGTTTATTAAAAAAACTGCTCGTGTTTAGCGATGAACTAACGTACGTTGATCGTCGCCGAATATTCCAATGTTCTAGTAATCTAGTTCATACACTATTGGAGCACAATTCAAATGTCATTGGATGTATTAAAAAAAAATCCCAAAATACATTAAAATTACATCTGATATATTCATAAAAAAATTAGGTATCATAAAAAAAATACTTATTTTAATAAGTAGTATAAATATTTAATACTCGTGTGGAAATCCTAAAAAAAACGTATTTATATATGATAAAACATTATTACTCTAATAATTTATAAACTGTAAGTGCGTGTCACTATACAATATATTTGATACCTTTATGGCTTTAATTATTGTTTTAACGTTTATAACATGTTATTAATATTAAACAAAAAAAACTGGTACATATATTTTTTTCGTCTATAAACATGGCGATTTTACTTTTTTTCTTTTTCTTCAATCGTACAAGTACATTTAAGTTGATCAATTTAGCAGTTAGACTCGACAAATTTTCTTCGCAACAAATGAACAGTTGTTTAGCGTTTTTGCAGTACGATTACAATTCTCAAAACAATATCATTGACCCATTACATTTGTGGTTAAAATAAATTTATCACACGAAATACGAGTCGAAATCGATTTTTTTAACATTATCGAGCAAAAATCGTACGGAAATTTTTTCATTTTTTTTTCTTGTAAGGAAAAATCGGATAACAGATAATTCTCGTGCATATTCTTTATTGATTCTCGGCACTTCTCAACGTCTTAAAATCTCGCCGGGCGTATTTTTAATAATAATAATATTATTATTATTATTATTATTATTATTATTATTCACGTATATTCG
The DNA here is from genome assembly GCA_032441825.1 of Chaetogeoica ovagalla. Lineage (NCBI taxonomy): Eukaryota > Metazoa > Arthropoda > Insecta > Hemiptera > Aphididae > Chaetogeoica > Chaetogeoica ovagalla. The sequence continues at coordinate 12,146,409 of CM063731.1, read as the reverse complement.
ATGTCTCGCGTTTATTCATGAACACAATAGACGTCGTTACATCGTATCCCCTTTGACGGACAGATTCCGGTATATGCATGATAACGTCTCTTACACTGTGTAAGGATCCGGAGCGCGTCTCAATATTGTTCGTTTTGACGCGGTTTATACACACGTTTTGTATTCGCGTATAATTTGTACACGAATCATATCATCGCGAAACAAATCCCGTCAATAAGTCTCCGGCGAACGGAAGTACGCGTTATGACAGCCCATAAATAATGAATAATAACAATAAAAATATCGATGATAATAATAATAAATAATAGAAGAGCAATGCTCTTAGAGCACATTAGTCACATTGTCGCTGGAAGGCCAATCTCAGCAGCGACAGAATAGTAGCAGCTTATACACACTGGAGAATATGTAGATGCTGCAACGTAAAACATATGTGACAGATATTACAAACGTAAACCTGAAACAATTACCAACGTATCGTCAACGGTGTAAGGATTATGTGGGGATGTCTCCATTATCCACCGATAGCACAATTAATGCGCATAGACATTGTGATGCATGAGAAGGAAAACAAAACGCGTCTTCTCGTCGAGACATCAGTTTCAGACGATGCGAATGTCCAGTTGAAAGAAAGTGGCGCGAGAAACGAATACGAGGATACGCGGAGCCGGAAATAAGGATAGAACGCGGAGTACGAGAACAACTGTACAGAGTCAGTTATAAGCGCCCTGAAAACAATGAAGAACGGAATGGAACGATATAAAAGGATTCCGGGAAGAATATGCGTTAAGCGAGCGCGGAAAAGCAGAACGCTCAGCACCGGCCGCCACGTCCTGCGTAGAGTGTTGGGCCTAGAGTCGCTACGATCTCGAACACTTGACTCATGCACACCGGAGAAGGAGTTTAAAACTCCGTGATGAAAAACGGTAATAATAAATAGCGTATTGCGTTTTGTTTCGACGGGTTTAAGTCGACGCGTGACGATGCCGTGATGGGGGAGTTCATGGCGACGACGGATTAAACGCCGTGTGTGTGCGCGCGAGAAAAACAGAGAGAGGATTACAAACAAGGTGTGGGGTGAACAGTGAGACGTATGATTCGCTTATTATGGAGCGTATTATAATATTATCATAATAATATGTACGCGTAATATTCCCGTCATCGCGTCGTGCATGCGATAATCACCGACGTACGTATACCGCGGTATACTTATGTATATATACCGTGGTTTATTTCAATGATGCGAGGTAATTATATAATATCAAAGACCTCATCCCATGATCGATACGTTTGCGCCACACCGCCGTGATCGTCTAACGGCGTACGGACGGTTGGAGAAAGGAAACTGTTGCGGAAAATGCGAATTACGGTGTACGCACATATTCACGAGCGTAAACACGTTTCGTTGTCGACGCGGATATGGGTTTTATAAGGGATTCTGTTTATCCGTTCGCAAAAATTCGTCGAATCCCGTTGGGGGGGGGGGAGAAAACGGTTTTTGATTTATGCGTTCGATATACTAATAGTTTAATTATTCTCGAATAGAGAAAAAAAACGTTTGCCGAAAAGGAATATTTATAAACGAACTTGGTTTATCGGGCACTTCGATTTTTGTAGATTTTTTTTTTCTTTTCGTACACCAAGTGTAAAACGACGGTGTAAAAATGAATTGTGACGGAAGTCTTTAGTGTTTCGATTATTGAATTCGCGTGTTCCAAAAGAACAGGCTGAAATTGTCGATTTAAAATTGCGTTATCATTTTGACGCTCAGCGAACGACGGCGGCGTTCGTACTCGTCACATCCTCTTCGATTATTCGCAAAAAATTTTTGCGTTTTTGTTTGTTCATTCTCTCATAGTTACTAAAAAAAAAAAAAAAATAAAATCACTCCTACCGACAAGTCAAGAGCGAGCTCAGCGTACAAAAAACGGCCGACTAACAACAACCCTAAATGGGTCGTAGAATTATGATAAACGTGTTATCCTACGAACTGTTGAATGACGGGTGTCAGGGTGGAGATCGAGAGGAAGGCCACGAAAATCGTATTTTCGATACATATAAATATATCTACTCAGTCATGAAATTTACCGCTTATTATTTTTTCATATAGAGTGAACAGCAATGGACAGACATAATATACCGATGAGGCTTGACCTCATCCGAATAATAACGCGCGCAATATTATTATTATTCATTTTGATTCCGCAGACCCGAGTAGTGGTTTAATTATCATTAAAATATGAGCTACCTAAAACGCGTTCGTATTAAATATTATATATGCACGCACGGTGTACATATATATGTTTTTTTTTTTTTAATTATATAAACGTTTTCATATTGAAATATGAAAATAAATCGTATGAAATAATGCGAATTCCGTTTACAAACTGTCGATTATATCATTATTAATTGAAAGCCACGGACGCGTGGTGCAATTTCACGTGTAAATATTTAGAAATACACAAATGAAAACACACAGAGTAATAATTGTTTTCCAACGTTTATTCTATACTCTGCGAACGAACGATGATGATATACAGGGTGACACTTTTCTTTAAGATTTTTTATCACGAATCAACCAAAATGCGGTTTCAACCTCTCCCTCCCTCCTCAATTTAATACTACACAGAATGATCGACGACTGCTTGTTCTCCCCAACATTTTTATACACAAATCGTATTACGTATTTTATTAAAAACGATTGTGAAAAATAATAATTGTAGTAATAAAAACGTTATTTAATCCGTTAAAAAAAAACAAACAGATAAGTTTTAGTTTTGAGATATTCTTCCTTTATAAGAAAATCCTGACTACGAGCGTTTACGGAGAACCTCCCTGTACTTTTCGTGCGGCATATTCCTGACGGACAAACGTATAACATTAATTGAGATGTTTTATTCATATAAAAAAAAAAAACCATCACCTGTCGACCAACCAGCTACACGAGACGATGGGTCGTGCATAGACACATTAAAAAATATCCATCACACGTGTCTCAAGTCAAAACAAACTGGACAAATCAGTTATTTCACAACAAGATAACACGATAAAACATCGAGTTTACAATACATAACCGTGACATTACCAGTACAACATAACCGTTGTACAACTATTAGTTCTTGTTTAAAACATTAAAAATTGTCGTTATATTTCCGGAAAGCGTTTTGCGCGCACTTACCAATTCAGAAACGTTTCTCAATGCAGTTCTAATCAATGTACAAATTCAAAACGTTTATAGTACATAAAAGTTTTTATTAATCGACTCGCCGAGTGAAAGCGACTCCTAAGAAAAATCGAAAAAAAACAGTGTAGTGGAAGATATTCGAAAATCAAATAATTCACATTTGTTTGGATGACGTGCGCGAACATTGAAACATTTTTATAATTAATGTTTAAATGATTTCGTATAATGAAAAAAGAAAAAAAAAATCCGAATATGAAATTTGTTTCATATCTCAACCGATTTTATCGCATCATAATAAAATAAATGAACCCGTACAAAAAATAATTTCGTTCGCAATAATTATTACATACACGCTCGCGAACCGTGCCTTGTACATATTATTATTATTATTATTATATAACTCGGAACACTATTTCTTATTTTCCATAATGTATCTAGATAATATATTTGAAAATTATTCACTGTGTTATTTACTGGCTGCAATATCTTAGAAAATTTATTATATTACACATAAAATGTAAGTATACATTTTTTTTTCATTTTGCATTTAACAATGTAGGTCAATGGATGCGAAATTATCACGACGAATTATGAATATTAAAATCGTTTAATATATTCATCATCGTTGGCAAATGTTCATCGTACGATACACGAGTGTTTTGAATAATCTCCTTAAGGAAAACGGAAACGGCGATTTATTAACGATTTAAACGTTTAAAATTTGCATATTCGATTTTTAATAAACGCACAATGTTAAATAAATGTGCGTGTTGTGGTACTATTACGAGCGTGTTTTAAAACGTTCATTACGTTATAATTTCACCACGGAACATCACCAGATATTTCCCGAAGAACTCGTACAACACGTATATATATATATATATTTATATAAAAAATCCTATTAAAATATTCCCAAGACGTACGCGATTTTGAAATTCGAGAATTTCTTATTAAAAATGCGAATACTATTCAGAAGCAATTGGTTTTATTTTGCTGAATTAAGAGAACAGTAGCAAGTTAGTTTAAAAATCGTAGAATAGAATTATAAAGAAACACGGCGCAATTTTTTCGAATTGTAACAACGACAATGGAACAAATGACAAATTTCATACAATAAAAATAGTAATAATAATAAGAATAAGAAAACATTCCGTTTAGGCACCGACAACCGTTTTACTAAAGTTGTGAATTTTAAACATTTTATCGCCATCACGTATACCAAACCCGGAATTTTTGAAAAGACTCTAATTTAGTAAGTTTTTTTTGAGGACTGTGAACAAAAATCGATTTTAATATCATAAGAAGCCCAATTATAATTTAATTATGTCAATAAACGTTTATTTATTTTTGTATTACGTAGAAAAAGTTACAGCAAGACAATTAAAATGTTTAAGTATTGTACACGTTAAATTAGAAATTAAGCGTTATAAACAAAATTATTAATTAAATTGATAAATATTTATTTTGAATTTTTTTTTTTATTTTACATTTTAAATTAGCCGTAGTGTCTTTGCGTCACTTTTAGACGGTAAATCGTTTACAAACGTAACTTTATTTTAACAAGTTTTTCGGTGTTTTCATTTGTTCTTCTGAATCGTGACGATAAACTAAACGACCGGGATAGGTTTTTTAAAAAAAAATTGGTAAAATATTCCGACACATTTTCGAATCCGGTACACGGATAATTTTCATGTTCCCATACGTCGTAGAACGCATAATACGAATTTAAGCGTATAACATTTTAACAATATCGAATATTTTTTTCGAAAAAACCGTTGTGTAGTCGTAATTTTTTATTCATTTAATTTTTTTTTTCTTACGTGTTCGATGTTATTTTATTCGACGATTTGTGACATACACGCCGCTTCCTAAGATTCGTTATGGTCGTATAACGTTTGTCATAGCCGTTAAAACGCCGTTTTGTTTTAATTCGTTATTTAATTGAGCGCAGATCTATTGGGTATGCGTACGAGTAATAACGTCTTCACGTTTCAAACGGATATTAACATAATAATGTTTTTTTTTTTTTATTGTTTTTGCAAACGGCGAATGGGGGAGAAATGCTGTTCGGTTTGAATAAACCGTCGAATTCCATTTTATGCTCTTTTTCACGAAATCTAAACACTATATTAATGCACGTACGCATATATAAACACACTCATTCCCGTCCATAATATGTAATAATATGTAGACGATATAATCGCACGCATAATAAATATATATGTATAAACGAAATTGTCCTTTGTAATTTCGACGACTCAGTCGATTTTCCGTTTAATATGCGAATCTGTAATATATATATATATATATAAACACGTACAGTATTGTGTTCTTCTATATCTCTCCGTTTAGAACTCATATTAGATTTTACGAAATATTTTCAATAATTTTATATTAAATTTTGTTTTTAGAAGCGTTCGATTCCGTTTTCTCTGTAGACATAAAATGTGATGTGTACAATATATAACCGAATCGTTTTTAGAAAATTTTTATTCGCAATTTTACCGAAAACGATAAATACGTTATTCGTTTTTTGGCTTCCTCTCACTCCCAATCACTGTACATTGATTATTGTCATAATAATAACACAGTTGAAATCCCTGCGATCAGTTTTACAAAAAATATAAAATATATGTAATGAAATCGTCTCGATACACACGAACGCTGTGGTGACGATAATAATTATTAGTTTCAACACTGTTTGAATATTACATTACATATCGTATAATAATAATGGTTTTGTTACGAAGAGAACGTATACGTTTACACAAGTATGTGTATTTCATTCCCGAAACGGAATTATACGGAGTTCTGAGCGTTTAAAAAACCGTCTCGTCATTCAGTCTTTGTATATGCGTTACGATGGGAATATAAATTAAATTAGTAGTATTATTGTGTTACAAATTTTTTGTTTTGTCACATTTAATTGTACAGTAGACCGACAATGATTATTCAGCGTGTGAAGTCTCGCGGTGGACGATCGGCGAACGAAGACGGTCATAATTCGAACACGGTCGTGATACAATCTCTGAAACGAAATGTCAATGAGATTTTTTCTAGATGTATAATACATATAATCTATCACTTTACACGTGGCGACCGTGTGATTACGTCAAAATTCAATTTTACTAGCTCATAGAACTTTTACGCAAATCTAGCACGTAGCAAGACATCACGGTTTTCCGGTACGGATTTTCTAAAACAAAATCCGTATATAAATAATAATTTTCGATAATTACATAAGTGTAATTAAAGGAAATGAATACGGAATAGATTGAATTTTATTATTCTCCTCTATTATTATCATTTATGAAATAAATTTCAGATTCGTTCGAATATGGTGTAAACGATAAAAATTTTGAAACGTTTTGTTTTGTTTTGAATTGGGGGGATTTTTTTTTGTTGACTTGGTGTATTTCATATTTCCTCTGCGAAGATAAATAATATGTGGTTCGTCTAGAAGTTTCTCAAAAATCCAGAGATTTTACTATAACGTTTTCCTATATAATATCTCTGTATTATTATTACACGTGACGAATTTGATTGAAAACTGAATTCGTTTACATGAATAATTGTATAAAACATATCTTTGAAGTCATAACAAAATTATAACTTTGAAGTCCGTGGCTAATTTTTTATTTATACTAAAGAAAACGAACAATGTATAATGTGTCACAAGCGCGCTTGATCGCACGTATTATTTTCCAACATAATAATTCGCTAATATTATTTGCTATGTAAATTTTGCAATTTTTTTGAGTCGGTTATTATTATTCGGTTGTTAATTAAATTTTCGATAACATTTTTTTTTTTTTTTTTTGCAAAAAGAACCAAATTGTGGAAGTCGTGTGAGATGTACTCGTGAATGATCGTCGTTTGAATTTCGCGTTGATTAAAGAAGAAATTTAATGGAATAAAAGAAAAAAAAGAAGCGTAGTTCACAGAATAGTAATCGACGTTCGACAAATGTGAATAATGTGTTCGAAAACTATTGACTTTAGAGTAAAAAGAGAACAGTGTGGCGATTCGTCAAGACTTACTGACTGCAGCATGAAAATTGAATCAATTTTTTTTTTTTTTTTTTGGAATAAAGTTCCGAAAAAAGAGATGATAATCTAATTTTTCTTATCCAAACTAAAATCGAAAACGTAGGGTATCAATACGGGTCCGTGGGAAACGCTGAAATCAGCGTTACCATCGAACGCATTGAAATTCCCGAGAGTGATCCGAAACTCCGAAGGAGATGAATTATAATTCGACGTAACTCTTTTATGTTTCGAATCAAAAAATAATAAATAAATAATACGCTTTTGGAATATAACTCGTTCACCGTACGTCCGTGTTACGTACGTCGGATGAAATAAATTAGAGTGAATAAAAATCCATACCATCGAATTATCGTCGTGGACATGTCTCGGCCACCACGAAATCGTATTAATCGAATATCCCTTACGGGTAACATGTCTGTTATGACTGCATTGCGTACGCACGTAATATGTTATATTGTCAGTGTAGTACAGAACAATTTGTACGGCAAACAGTCGTAATTATGTCAAAAGAGAGACGTCCATGAATAATACATTTTATTTTCATATCACTCTGTTATCCTATATATGTGGTGTATTTATATAAATAACGGAGTGCTGCAACAATAATGATTTATCATGAGTCCGTCCCGTCTGCGTACGCATCAATATTAATACACAATCATGTAATTCGAACCGTTCTCCGGCGAATTCTCGGGAAGAAGAAAAATTTAATCCGTTCTCAACGCACATTATCACACATTTGTACCGGTGACGTAGGCGCATAGTTTATTAAATGGGGGGCGAGGGATCGAAAAAAAAAATGTCGCTCTCATCCGCAACAAATCGCACGATCATTTTTTTTTGTTTGAGATCACATTTTCTGAAAATCGCACGGCCGATGGGGACCTCCGCGTTCCTCCACAAGGTACACGCCGCTGATTTGTACGTAAATATTTACGACAGACGGGATTTTTCTGCTGTGTTATTTATTTTTTTTCTGGGATGAAAAATATAGAAATATTATCGCGTAACGAATTGAAGAAAAATTCAGATTATAACGAACTCGCGAAACAGTAAATGTACGAGGACGACGACGACACGCAGAAGCAAAAATAATAAAATAATTGATCAAATTGACGACGAATTGCCTACAGCCGTCGTGAACGGTATTACGCGGGATAGTTACGAATGACTGACGAATGAATTGGTCTTATTAAAAATAAGTTATTTTAAAATTTTATATCGCGCTACTTTCCGTACGAGTATTATCGATCCTCTGTATAGTCTTGTCGCCGCCGAACGATATACTCGGAATTCGCGACATAATTGTGACCGATCCCCATCACTCTCCAACAGTTGCATGATTTCGACCGCTTACCTTATGGTGGTCTTGTGACCACTCATACCACCATAAACACTACTATATGTTTGCGCAAAAACACGACGATTGTGCAAACTTTAGTACGCGCGCGTTCAAACGGCTCGTGTGGATCCCTCGGTACGTTTTTGTTATGTTCCGTAGACGAAATGTCCGAGACACAGAAGTCGTAGCGCGCCGTAGATTATTATTATAAGTCGTTTGACGGAAATAAGAAAAAGAGAAAGCGGAGAATATTGATGAAGGAATGGTTAAGGAAGAGGGCGGAATTCGGTCACGACCAATTTAGTATCAGGACTGAAAATACGTTCAACGGTCGACTACTACAAAAACTATCTTCGAATGGACACAGGACACGCGTTTGGGGAGTTTTTTTTATAAATGACGATTACGCTTTTTAAATTAACAGAAACATGTGACATTTCCACAACTGACGCTCGTCAAACGCTCCCGTATACGCGTACAAACCGCTTGTCAATCATCGAGCGTTGCGCAAAATATTTTATTTTAATAGCACGATACGGGCATTAAAATATATGTCGATCTCGACCGAAAACCGTACACTTGGTTTCGAACCGTTGAGCAAACCACTCAATCCGTTTCGTACACCATCAAAACGTTTGCGCACAGTCAGAGGAATACTGAACTTGCGTGATAATGTTGTCGCGGTAGTGCGCGTGAAATTCGTCTTTTAGTTACACATTGTTTTTCTTCTCCGAATGACCTGATCACATCTCTCTTGCGCCTCCTACGTGTAATAACAAAATTTTGATAACAAAATTATACATTTTTGCGTAGGGACGGAACCGGAGAGCCGCAATTTTACATCGAAAGACGACCCCTGCTGGTCTAATCCAATCAACTGAATAAGAGCGTACATAATTTTTTTCCGAAGGACAAACAGAGTTTAAAATAAATATTCGAGTAGGTTTTCTTCTTTTTTAAATATTCAAATTTCTAAAAATACGTAACGACAAAAATTATTTGTATATATTTACGACGCAGTCCGATCTCGTAACAAAAACAAAATAAAAAATTCACTTTTTACACACACGTCGGGATACTATATAAAACTCTCCAGCAATGTTGTTTACTGCGTGATGTATAATAATAATAATAATTTTTGTTGATCCGAAAACGTGAAAAACAAAAAAGGCAAATAAAACCGACGGGGAAAAATTCCATTTTTTTGTGTTCGAACGTCATCTCAATCGGATTTCAAAATAACGTGTCGACATATCGTAAATTAATCGTTATTATGTTTCAAACGCACAATCCAGCGGGTAGATTTGTATGAATATTATCACAGTATTATTCGATTCGTAACAATCAATTACGCGCGTTAATAAATTACGAAATACGATATTAATTAAACAATTTACTACATAATGTATAAATAAAGCTCGTTATTGTGAATGATATGGTTTAATAGTAATTATCACAAATGAGTGTACAGTGAAAAACGATAGTACGTTTACATTTCGCGTTTATTTCAAATCGATTTTTTTTTTTACAATATAGTTCGTCGCACGATTTTCAATTACGCCGTCTCACCGACGCGTATAAAACAATTTATAATAATGTTTTCTCTTTGAAAACGTTATATTTCGTTATCGTTCGAAATCCAAACACGAATAGGAAAAAGGAAAGTAGTGAAGTTTCGTTGTATGAAAAATTCATTGTCAGTGTATATTTTATAATATGCGCAATAACAAATAATACGAAACGTTTTTCCGTTACTTTATCATTGTACGCGGTTTTTAAAATATTACTTGACTTTCAAACTTAAACGTTGATGATTACTTCTGCCGCCGCGAACAAAACTCTTCGCTACCGCCGCCGCATTAATTACGCGAAATTGAGGTAATGCGGAAATTGTGGCTTTGTGTATTTTTTCTCGAGAACTGCGCGAAATACCACACAGTATTATAAAATATTATTTTCCACCCATTCGCGTCTCTTAATGCCGACATTTTAAACGTCGGGGTACAAAAAAGTTATTGTATAATCGATTTTCATATTTCTGAATTATGCGTTTTGTAACAGGAACAAAGGCCCTTGTCTTATTCTACGTTGCTCGAAACACAATCGAGGAGGCGGATGTAATTTTTCGTTTTCCGGGACAAAAAATATTTTTCAATTCGCCCGACGACAACTGTACACGCGATGCATTCAGATGTTTTAACATATAAATCCGTTTATTTTTTCTTCACATAAAAAGATTTGATTTGGGGGAAACGACGAAGAAAAACAAAAAAATACAAAACGCGATTCACTTCAAATCGTTTTGAAACTAAATTTATAAATAGATAATTCGATTTAAGAAAAAAAAAATCGGTATTTTTTACACACTTCGCGTTATTAACCATACACAATATAAACGAAATATTTACAACGCTAATAATATACAATATAGATAAACGAAGAGCCCAAACGTTTGTCGAGCGAAAAGTTTCGACAGAACCACATCAACTTTGCTGGATTCGGATATTGTCAACGATTCCGTGATCACTTCTTGTGCTGCATGTATAAAAATCGTCCGAGTCTGATCAATAATAATTCGTTTTTATTTATTTTCGCGATACTGGGAAAACATGTTTTACGTATATTTCGCTTACTTTATTTGTGCATTATATTATATATAAATACTGAGGTTAACGTTGTGTGACCAAACTCTTATATAGTAAGAAGATTAAAACCGTAGTAAGCTGTTATTTATAATTAGGTATTATGGATAGGTGATTTTATAGGATTTTCCTGTTAAAAAAATAATACGAAATCGTTCGGAAAACAGTGTATAAAAGCATATATGACTCCGAATAGTATTTTACATTTTATTTTCTCAAAACAACAAAACGTGTGTAATCAAATAATAATAATAATAATAATAATAATAATAATAATAAAAATTTTGTTCTTACGAAATATTATTATTATTTTTTTTTAATTTTAACGATTGTAATATATTAAACATCGGTGTACCGTAACGATTTACATGGACGATTATCGTCGATGATTTTCTTAAAGACTTCAAATCCACTTCGCTTAGCGCAATAATATAGTATGTATTTTATTATTTTCATAAAAATCCTCATTATATCAATATAATATTTTACTAAATATGATTTTTTTTTTTTTTGAAAATTTACCACTGACAAAGGACGATGGAAAAGTTTCTTCGGAATTTCCTGAATTTTATCCTCCAAATTAATCAAATGATTAATTGTTGAATTAAAACAATATATATATATATAATGTCAAAAATATATGCGCTAATACGTATTGGTTTCTACTTAAAGCTACACCAAGACGAATGTTTTCTTGTTTGAAAATGGTAAGAACATCCAAAAGAAATACTTTTACGTCAGTTGAGGTAAACCTATTATAAAATCGTAAATAATACAGCGGACATTCTATGGAAAAATGTTATATAAAATGTAATAAATATGTATTAATCTACTATAATTGAATACCTTATGATGTGAAATCGATCAAACGGTTTGGCCGTATTAGCAGTTAATAATATAAAATAATCATATTTTAAATTTGGATGCTGGAGTTATTATTCTAAACGAATTAACTCTTGAATCAATAGATAACCTATTGGCGTATAATATAATAACAACACATTTTTACGAATAAATAAATAAATAAATAAATATATATATATATATATATATATATATATATATATATATATATATATATAAATACGACGAAAATTCAATTTTAACACACACACACAAAAATATATGTTTCGTTTGGAAAACAGTTTTTTTTTTATATATACAATTCGGGGCAAATTATTTAAAGTACATTTATAATATTATAATTTTTGTAATAATAACACGTAATGTACAAATATCGTATATTAAAACAGCCGTTGCGCGCGACATAAAAGCGTTGTTTCGGTCAAAAACGAGCAGGGCGTTATTATTATTATTATTATTATTATTCAAAACGATTTCGTAATATATTATAACGGTGCGTATGGATGATATACGCATTTTAATTAAGAGTTCTGAAATATTTCAAAACTAATCAATCTTTTTTGGCTTACGTATTATTATTTTTTTTTTTTTATCATTTTCCCGTGATGTCAAAAACATTTATATACGTATATCGTGTTTACAAGCATATTAAATACATATATCGTACCTATTTTGTATACACACCGCACATTATATTATAATATATATTACAAGGCGAGACGGGAAAACTCCGAAGAAAATTTATGTGGTTTGTGGTTAGCTCGGCGTAGTTATATTTTCCTCCGTTAACCGATTCTTGCAAAGATATTCATATATTATAATACACACGTGAACATAAATATCCTATGGTGTACATACAGGGTGCGTGTGACAAAAGCAGCGTCATTTACGCATTTGCCTTTATAGTTTAAAAAAAAGAAAAAACAATTTTCTTCTTTTAAATATTATATATATATATTTTTTCTATTTACTTTTGCGAGCTACGACGAGAATCGTGTTGTGTTTTTTTTATTTATATTTAAGTTATCGAAATTATAACGTAGCTTTTAATCGATTTGTAAATTTTATTTTTAAAACGACATAATTTGCGTAGAAAATGTTTAACGCTTAAACTCATAATTGCATTAGTAATCAAACAATTTATAAAATTATCGATTGAGAACGATTCGCCATCTACGGACGATTCGGTTAATTCATTACGATTTTGATAACGTAATTCGAGTTATATAGTATTTTTCTATAGCATATTATTGCTGTTGAGGAAATTTCGTTTTTATTTTATTGTTCAGTTAATAATTAGTATATTGAAGTTATGGTCAGCTTAATTAGTTTGGATTTTGTTTTAAAAATAAATTCGTTGTATAAAGTGTATAGTTAAAAACAAATAAAATTATAATATATTTCCTATACGAGACGCAAAAATGTGTTTTACGAATTTAAATTGTGTAATAAAATTTTAATTGGTCAAAAATATATTTCTTCCATTTCCACCATTTTTTTCTGGATTTTTAGGCTTAAATGTACAAAAAAAAAAAAAAAAAAAACAAATCGCCTTCAACCAGATTTAAAAAACGAAAAAACAACGTTCTTTGACCTTATTCAGTAGCTGTGCCCGAGGCCACGGAGTGAACGCGACGAGACGTCATGAAAAACGATCCTGGTTGGGTGTGAAAGAATTCGCCGTTTTTATAAATTTCATTGAATAGTATAAAAAAAAAAAAAATCAACGACTTATTTTTAATAAAAAAATTTCCAACAGCAACATTTTCTTTAGAAAAAATTCGATAGAAAGTTTGACAGCAGCGAATAGAATTCCCACTCAAGTTTTCGATATTGAGCCGTCGTTAATTTTGTTTAAAATTTATTAAAAATTCCGGTTATCGTTGAAAACACTTTTGATGTTACAGAAAGTATTAAAAGACAATATTTTTATTTTCGATTTTTTTTTTTTTTTTTAATTGAAATATTTTTTCGTTTGGACGAAATTTAATTAACAAGTAAAAAACGTTAACGGAAAGTGGCAGAAAAAAAAGAAAGTATGTAATGATATCGACATTTTAAGAAAAATCGAAATGTCGCATTCGTTTCGAGTAGTGATTGTAAAATAAATGTCTGTTCATATATTTAGAATCTTTTTTTTACTGGGGGGAAAAAAACATGTGCAAATGCACGTGCACATAACTCGCTCTTTTAGTGATTATATACGTTTATGGGAAATTCTATGCGGTGTATATTATTATTATTATTACGCACGCATATTTTATAGTCAAACCGGAGAATCGACACCGTTCTCGCTATACGCTACAGCCGCTGGCTACGACACCGATGGCGCCGGCGGTGGTTTTCATCCCACAAACTAGAACATACTACACGGCTGCCGCGTGGTCGTAATTCGTGTGCTGTTGTGTGGAGGTATTCGGAAAATTGTTCTCTATTATGGCGTGTACGACGAGAGTTTATCGGAAATCAATACCGGCACACGGACGTCGTTTTAAACGAAAAGCCGCGAATAACTTAAAAAATATATACACGCGAGGCTTAACCCTGCAAAAGCATTTGTCGTATAACACGACACAGAATTTCAGGGCTCGTTCACGGGGCTGTTGGCGTATGCAGATGATTGTGAGAGTGTCACAAGACAGGTTTTACGATCGATTGGGAAAGACGGCGCTGAAAGAGTTGAGCTTCTAAATGAAAATAAAATAGAAGAAGAGGTAATAGAAGAGGCACCGCGAGGATATTTTATCCAAATCTCAACAATTTCGACGACAATTTCAAGAGAACGAAACAATTTGATTAGTGTCAGAAAGAAAAAAAAAATGAAATTGGATAAGAAATAACGTTGAAAATTCGGTTTTGGGAAATAAAAAATGTTTCTACGAAATCTGCGACGAAATTGTTTGGATGACAATCGCTGACAAATGTGTTGAAAAAACAATTACACAATGACGCGTCCCGTGACTACGTAGGTATGGAGCTGAGACTCGTACAGGCCATTATGAAAAAGTGTTGGAGGGAAACTATTCGTTTCGGATAGAGAAATATTACGAAAGATTTTTTTGACTAGTGAAAGAGGTGCTAAGTGATGAGTGGAGGAGAATAAGAAAAAAGGAATCGTGCGACAATTATTATAATAGAGTACAAAAAAAATAAATAAATATTGGTAGTATTATAAAATATAAAAAAAAACACTTTTACATTATAACTTACTATATACGTATATATTGTATAGAATCGGGGGAAAAATCAAACATTCAATTGAAATAAACGTGTCATATAAACGTAAAATAAATTCTATAAATATAATATAAGCTATATACGAGTATTAAGCGTGTAATATTGAAAAGCGTGCGCGCAATACCGGCAGGCGATCATTTTCATTCGGCCTATTTTCAAAATCTAAACATATTATTTTTAAGTTTGGCCCTTTAGATCATTAAAAAAATGTTTTGCCTCGGTGGTCCAATTGCCCCGGTGACACGTCTTTTGAAATCCATACGATTTACTTGTTCATCCTTCAACTATGTATTCATGCGAACTTCCATATCGATCGATGAGGCAATCGCACGAGCCATCTCACCACTACGAATACACTAATTATCTTTGGCGATATCTAATGACGCTCTACAATTTTTCGCAGACCATCAATTTTCTGTTATCAATTGGCCGTGTGATCAATTGTCTGTCAGCTATTGACGGGAAAACATTATATGGTCCTAAGGCGTGTCCCCTTTGTCGGTGTAATGGAATACTATACACGGCGTAACGGTGGTGTGGCTTACGTCATACACGGTAAATAATCAAATTGCACTTATACATGTATAATAAGGATAACCCTTGTTGACCCTGTGAAATACGTCATGATGTAATAGTGTATCGTAATATTACAAATACTTACTTGTCTGTGGCGTAAGAGGGATTTTTTTTCGTCCTCGTGTCGGAAAACAACACACCGGCTAGCCCACTTGAATTTTATAATTTTCGTGTTGTAATAATTACTTCGTAGAGTGGAAAAAAATATTCAATTCGTTTTCTAGTCTTCTTACACGCATAACAATCAGATTTTACAGTATACCGTTTTTGCTGCTGATCGATTATTTATAATCCAATCAAAACATCGAACGTTTATTCAATGCGCTGCGTTAAATATTTCCTATGGAATGAATGTACGTAAGCAGTAATGTTAGACTTACTTCGTTCACGGGGAGTAAGCATTAAAATATTGATTATACCTAAGTTTATTTACTTAAATATATAGAATGACGATATAGATATAGAAGAAAACGCGATATAATTTGAAAACGGACGAACTATTAAGATAATAAAATCTATGTGTTGGTACTCTAATTATTACACTATCATCTAAGTATCGTTTGTCAGATGGGTTTCTCAACTTGCGTGTTACAGTATAAAAAAATATTATGTTGGTGAACTCCTTTCCAGTTTGCTTCTGCGTTTGCAGAAAGATCATTTCCCAAAGTAATTTTGCACGTTGTTTCTTCTACTTATAATTAATATGATCACGATATCTAATCTTTTAACTAAAATCTTTGTACATCCATATAGTTTTACTTACTTTGCGTCATAAAAGTTTAGGATTTCAAAATTGCTTTTTACTTCTATGGAGTAAAAGTTTCATATTGTTAACACAGAGTTTGTTTGTTCATTTATTTTTTATTTTTATTTTTTTTTTTTTTTGAGGCTTTAGAAGTGTTCAGTATCGGAAAACTCTTCTCTATTATTATCTTCATAAATCCTGGGATTATATTATACAATTAAATAAATCGTTAAAGGTTTTCGTAATATTTTCAGGTTAAACATAAAAAAAAGACACGTTTACCTTCTGCGGCGGAACGAGAGCGTATGGAAAATTTTTTTTTTTTTGAGTCGTGAAAGGCATTTCGAAATTGATTACGAAGCGAAAATATCTCATCTTAGAAGACCATTTGATGTGTTAAGAAAAAAAAACCTCATTATTTTAGTAAATGATTGAATAACGGGGAAAAAAAAAATCAAATTTTTATAAATTTCTTTTGTCTCGAGGCGGTGGATCGGACAATTAAAAATTCTCGTTCCTCAATATTTTTTTTCTCAATTTAGCCACTGTAGTGTTATCATGCATTACGCATGTATAAAATATAACAAGTCCGGTAACTCGGTCGCGAAACGTACACGATGCGCAATTTTATATCGTGTGAAAACCGTGAGGCGAAACAGAGTAGATCGGTTTTCTTACACTTGACGCGTATACTCTATTATTAACGTTGCCGTTATTATTTATACGTACACGTTCACGCGTTTGGATTGATTATAATATAATCGATTAAAAAATAAACTTTTCTTTGTGTTGCGCTTACTGCGTACTATTTATACTTCTTTCCTTCCGTTAAACATATATTTTATATAAATTGGCGAGTTTTTTTTTTTAATAATATTTTACATTTTTTTTACACTGCACTTGTACTTTTTACAAAGAATACGTAACACATAAGATATGTACGCATCGAGAACGCGAAGGAATCAATAGCTATTTTTATTTCTCTCAAAAAACGATTTATTTGATATTATACAGTTCTATACTATGATGTTATTCTTTTTCCTCGTATGAATTGGTAGATTAAGTATATTTTCTTAATGATATCTTTTTAAATCGTTCCCAATCTTGTCGTTTCTCCCTATCGTCGATCACGGTTCAACCTCAGCTATTTTTTTTATTATTATTTACTTTTTCAAAAAAAAAAAAAAAATTATTTCCCGTTCGTTTCGTAGTTATTCTACATTTCTCTATTCGTGTTTTTTTCTCAATTCAATTTTTTGCTTATTTTTGATTTAAATCGATGATTTATATTGATACATCGTTTATCAACTTCGATTGGATCTCTATTAGCACTCTCGTCTCGTGCGTTATTCCTATCACGGCGATCATGTACTTTTTGTTTAAAAATTGATTTTCAAAAATTGACCTAATATTGTACGACGTTTTAGCTAAAACACCTCAAAGTCAAGAGTTTTACAATTAAAAAAATATGTCTTTATTATGACCTGCATCTACAGTGTCGTGCGTGAATTTTTTGTCATGAAAACATTATATATGGCACATTTTTTGTAAATTCAGTGTATTAATAAATACTAAGTTACATTTTTCTTTCACGTTCGATAAATAGAGAAACTCTCTACTCGCAACGCGCTTTAACGAACATCTTCAGACGTCGCACAATAAAACATTATATATATTCGATGACATTGCATGAATGAGATTCCGTGAAATAAATCTCTCGCAGAATTCGTATATTATGATTTCTCGTTTTTTTTTTTTTTTTTTTTTTAATCCCGTGCCATCGTAATTTTGACGCTCCAGTTGGTTACAGAATATGATATATTTTTATATAAGAAATATAATCAAACTTTTATTTCGTACATATACATAGGAGTGTTTTGCGTAGTCGACGTTTCATTTCCAACAGTGACGTTACTATATCACGGATAGTATTGTATCGCTATCAGAATCACTCTCAGATGAATTCGCCATTGTTGGTAATGGAGAAAACAAATTCTCAAATATACTCAGAGACGTATTATAAAATCGGCCGTGGTGATATAAATATTATTCCATTATCCTGTAACACGGTCAGCTACACGCGGTCGTAAAAACAATTGGAACGAAATACGAAACGATTGTATTGGCGCACGCGTTCTCGATTCCGATATAGAGAATATTAATTGGAATATCAATTAATTTGAAATCGTGGATTGAAATCGATTTTGAAAACGTGCGGCGAAAACGGGCGGAATATCGTAATAAAACGACGACAGATGCGAATTGACGTTTAAAACAAAATGCGCGTAAAATGAAATATAAGTCGTTTGTTGAAATTCAACGTACAAACACCGATAAATTTTAAACGGATAAATAATAAGAGCGAGTGAGGATTGAAAACCGTCGATCGAAACGTCGGAAACAACGGCAAAATCGTAATAATCATATTTCGGAGCTTTGATTATTACATTGTTTCACGTTATGCGCCGCCGGGTGGTGAGGTCGATTACAATAAATCACCCGCGCACCCGTCCGTTCGTAAAATTAATTGATCGACGAACAATAATAATACACGCGTATTATTTAATAATTCAATACGACAGATAAGTGCTATTCCACTTATAACTTGTTCGAACACTATTATTTATTTATTGTCCGGGACGACGACGTCGTCTGCATTCGATCGTGAGTTTTGCAAGTATAATCAGCCCCGGTCTCGGGAAACGGTTTCGGTCGCAAGCGATTATTTTGCCGGCTCTCATTCTATATTCGCGTTTGCGCGGCGTAAAATAAAATATGAATGTCCACGAGGCGCGCACCGTCGCGCGGGCTACGATACATTATAACGCGACGCGTTTATACGAGTGCGCAGTGCTCTATACATTATGAGCAGGATCGGTCCGACCGTGCAGCGAGTTGCAAACGCGGCCGAGCGAAGCAAAACGATCCAGACAATGTTGCGTGGTCGAAAACGTGTGAAAACGAAATTACACGCGCCCGGGGGCCGGATTTAGGGATGTGGGGGCCCTGGCCCCTCCTTAAAAGTATATACTATATTTCGATAACGTATATTTAATATATTATTATAAGTGGATTTGATTTAATAATATATTGACGTTTACCGCAAAACAATATTTTACTAGAGATGTTTGTTTAAAAATATTTATATCAAAACACCAAAATAATAATAATAATAATAAAAAAATGTGGTAAAATAAAAGTAGGTAGTAAATTATGTTTATTGGATATATACTGTCATTATATCCTATATATACACAGTCTATAATAATAATAATAATAATAAGAATAATAATAATAATAATAATAATAATAATAATAATAATAAGAATAATAAGAATAATAATAATAATAATAATATTAATATACTTAATAATAATTTTTATTATATTACAACTCTGCGAGATTTCGTCGCCGCGAATTTTTCAACTACTTGAGAAAAATCCGATGTTCCGAGTAAATCACTTTCCATACTTAACAGCGCAAGTCCTGATAGATCGCTCATCGCTTATCCTACTCTACAAGTCATAATAATCGATTTTAAATTACTTTAATTTTACTATATAAATGATTGAACAATTTCATTCAATTTGTGATTTAAATTTATTTTGCGAATATTATATTGTGTTTTATACTTGGACGCGAAAAAATCCCATTAAGTGGAGGCCCGGGGCCCCTCTAAATCCGGCCCTGCACGTGCCAAACAATGAACTTAACAGTAATCGGTCTTGGGTAAATATCGGCATAACGGCGACACTCGTCTGAACACTTGTTATTAATATGAATCGTAAAAATTGCGATACTTGTCTTGTTATAATAAATATAAATTTCGTACCGGACGGAAAATTTTACGAACGAGTGTATAAACGCATTGGCGATTATTTAGCCGTTTTTATCGTTTTATAACGGCTATACGGTGTTGTTAATCGATCTCTTCTCTATTCCGTCGATTTAGACCAATCTACTGATTCAGATACGTTTTTCGAACGTAATTTATTAAATCGATGTAAAATATTCGAATAAATTTTTTAACGTTATTCGAATTCAAATAATTTCAGTGCACATTTTCGGATACGTGTATTCGAATAAGTTTTTTAATTTTTTTATATTCAAAACTATTTACTGAACGCGTTTTCAGAAGACTCCTTACGAGTACACGGATTTAATTTTTTTTTCTTAAATTTTAAAAAATTATCGCAAGTCATTTATTGGACTGTTGAAAGTTTTAGAACTCAGTAAGCCGTATCGTTCTTATCCGGCGTTGCTTATGCGTCATGTGTATATATATAATTCGTAAACACTTCCAGAAAAATCTAAAACGTTCACCGACCAATATAAACTGTAATATTATTTTATAGTTTTTGTTTTAGATACAACCATTATATTATTACCGTAATACGTTCTAATCTTATTCTACTGCAGTTCGTTTATATAAATATTGGGTTACACAAATATTAATAACCGTTTGTTTTGGTATTTCTGTTGACGTTAAAAGCATTTTTTTTTTTTTTTTTTTTGATACAGAGGACAATTATTCGTCTTCCACGTTGACCACTGATCTTAACACAATTTCACTCGTTATTACCGATTGATATTTATATTTAATAGTTTTCTGTACAGCGTCAAGTTATAATAATATTAATTCCTCTGACGCGGTGGTCACGTAATCAATGTGTCACATTGTGTAATAATTACTTTTTAACAAAAACGTCGTCACAATAATTTGATTAAAAACCCTTTCTCGGAACAATAACGTAATATTATGGAATCCACATCGTCGCAGACTACTATATA
The DNA here is from genome assembly GCA_032441825.1 of Chaetogeoica ovagalla. Lineage (NCBI taxonomy): Eukaryota > Metazoa > Arthropoda > Insecta > Hemiptera > Aphididae > Chaetogeoica > Chaetogeoica ovagalla. The sequence goes on along the minus strand of CM063731.1, from coordinate 12,124,982 downwards.
CAGATCGAAGCGTATATAACATCGTAAATAAGAGAGCGAGACGCGCTGTCACCTGCGCATTTTCGTCGTTATCTCATTTAATTCCGTTTCATAGCGCTTTCGGGAGATACCCTGTAATGATTTACGCGCAATATTACGTATAGGTAGAGAAAAAAACTCACGGGATCTTAAAAAAAAATATATATTTATTTATATATATATATATAGTAAATAATAAAAATTGCTTATCTGAGTAAAAAAATACGTGCGAAAGAGAACGTTGTCGAAGTTACTAGCGTGCTGTATAATAACATCGATATACTATCACGAAAAAAAATAATAATAAATCAATATATTATTTATAAGACGTTGCAAGTCGACTTCATGTTATAATATTATATAAACTTTTTGTTATTAACGTGAATTTTCGTTTCGAGATTATACCGTACCCAGAAAAAAAAAATAGTATACTTTATTTACATGTGTGGCTTGTTTACACCGTAAATATATGAAATCTTATTTTCACGTTTTACCATAAACACAATCATAAAAAGCGCGTCGCTTGTATGTGTGGAGAAAAATGGATTATTTAAAGAGTTCGATAATATACACATTATACGCTTTCGACCAGACAGTGAAAATATCATAATAAAACAAGTAAATTCTGTTTTAATAATAGGTAACAATAATATTATTACAAATTATAGTTTTAGCAAAAAATATGTGTTTAAAAAACATTTTTATTCTCAAATATTCAAGAAAGTATTCTAAATTACATAGTATATTATATGGTATGGAATACATTTATAACTGTTCAATAGTTATGTTTTTTCTACTCGTTTATGCAATACGAGTATACTAATTTAAAAAAAAAAATGTCGACTTTAAAAATTATTTCTATTGACAATACAGAAAATATAATAATAATTTATATACATTTCCAATCATATAGTATATATATATATAAATATACTGAAATTTATTTCACCAATATCCAAAAATTTTCATAGTGATTAGTGTTAGGCAGAATTGGAATTTTTGAATTTTTTGAAAATTATTGAACATTATTGAAATTCTTAACAAAAATTATATATTCGATTATTACGAAAAAAAAATACTTTTATTAAAAAATGTAGAACAGGAAAACTTTAAAAATAATTCGAGTAGTTTTTTAAATGATTAAAAAATATATTCTCAACAATGCTGTATTATATGTACAATTTAATATTTTCATTAAGAAGAAATCGAATATTTGAACGACTCAATGGTTCATAATAATCCTCGTAAATGGTTCGTTTCTCGTCGATTTAACGATATAAATAATTATACTATCTCGAGTATTATAATAATATTATTTTTCATTAATTCTTGATACTAAGAAGAAAATGTAAATTTTGATGATAATAATAATAATAATAATAAAAAAAAAAAACAGGTAAAAATTAAAATAAAATCGAACACATCCCGTCGTTACAATGTGCTGTGTATTACGCATGAATATTATATATATATAAAAAAAAATAGTATATAACAAATATTAATTATTAATAAGCAAATAATATATCCTTCTACAACCTTGTAAGTACAGCACTTTTGAGTTTTATGCTAATGCGAAGTTTTTCGCGTCTTTCACATAATATTTCGCGCGTAAAAGTACACATACGTACTATATTTCGGTTTCAGGGTGCCACGGAAAATAATTGAAATCGGTGTGTTTAACGAAACTTTGCAACAAGTTTCGTGTACGTACGGAAAAACGTAATTTTCAAACATCAAGTTTTTGGATATAATTCGAGTGGAACGACATAAATAAATAACACATAATATAATAATAATAATAATAATTTTTAGCGATAACTAATAAGAATTATTACGGTGCCGGTAATTCATAAACCATTTCGTTGTTTCGTAAAGTTTTGTGCGAACAGTTAGGCGCTGAGAAATTTTATTTCTGGTTCTATAATAGTGTTACGGACGAGTTGCAGACCATCTGCGCTCATAGTCGTTGTTGTTGTCGTCGTCGTTAAACATCGATTGGAATTAATTATCGTTACACGCGTCGTTCGCAACGCGTTCCTGCGCACCGTTTCAACGGCGTCCGAACACGTTTCGTCGTGTGCGCGTTCTTTATTTTTGTTTTTTCTCCCAAATACATTCGTTTGTATCCTCGTTTTCCTTTCAATTTCGCGATCCAGTTATCAAATCTAACAAGTATATGTATATTATGTATGGATACGCGTCGTCATTATCTTTTGGGGCGACGATGGAAACGAGAGAAAAAAAGTAATAATAAAATAGAGGAAAAGAGGTGGAAAAAAGAGGAATCGAACGAAAGATGTGTGTGTGTGTGTGTATCCGAAACGAAATAAATTTATGCACATAAATCTCAATAAATCTCGGTTTTGTGTTCAATGGGCGCGACACGAGATGGTACCCACGGGATACACTTGCGAGTAACGTGAAATTAGATTTTTTTTTTTTTATAGATATTTTCACCAGACCGATTGTGACCCTTTTTGTTGTTGTTGTTGTTATTATTACTATTCATCTATTTATTTATTGATATTTTCATAGACCTACACAACGATGCGGTCAAAGAGGTTATTTTTATTCAATCAGTTTTGCGGGACGCGTTGTTTAAATAATAATCGGTACACCGTCACGTATGCCTAACTAAAACAATGCAATGGTTTCAGAAAAAGAACATATTTCCGTATAATATAACACGAATCCCGGTCGACGATTCGAGAGAAAAATTCACGGTGTGGGCTTGTGCGTATGGTTGAATTTCTATACTCTACACCATAATACGTCCAAAATATTATTATTATTTTTTTTTAATATCCGTTTTGTACCATACTAGAAATTACGTATATTGTGTACGGGTTCAATCACAGTGACGTAGGTTAAGGAACTATAAAAAAATTATTTAAAAACATTTTCGCATTTGTGATTTGTGATTTATTTCACTATTTAATCGGATAATTTGTATTATTTCATATCGCAATACGTATGTATAAAATATAATGTTGTGATTACAACGACCCGTGGACGTTACGTTGCTGCGTGCTACAAGGAAATTTCATAACTCCTTATTATAATAATAATAATAATAATAACGTAATTTGCACCCATCAATATACGATATTCAAACGTTTACCACGTAGCGTTTGAAATCATTGGATTTAGATGCCGGACGAAACTATAGATTTACATATGTATAATTTATACGCTTTACCCAATACAATTATTCGGGATAAACTTATAATTTATATGTGTGTGTGTGTATAATATATTGTGTATAACTATTGTGTGGTTAGATATTGGTAAAGTTTACGCACGGAGTCGGAAAATCTTCATATTCAATACCTCGTCCGTGGTGATTTGCGGTGTAAGTCTAAAAACATTTACGAATGTCTCTTATTTTTTTTATTTTTTTTTTATTTTTATTAGCTTTTAGTGATACTAAATGTCTCTTATTAAATATACGTATATTTCGTTCGAACGCGAATGAATAATATTGAAAAGAGAACGAAATTGTATACGAGCACGTTTTTATTTTCTTCACGCGTTCTGACGGTGTACAGGAGAGTCCCTCGGGAACGTGGAAATCGCACTTCGCGTACGTGTCGGCCGGTCTACGATAGAGTCGAGCTCACACACCGGCGCGCCGCCGGGCCGTTATTTCGGCCGAGACGAACCACTGTGGCGCGGCGGTAAAACGGGATTAGGGACGGGGAGCGTTGCGCGGCGCTATTCGGGTCGCCCGACCCGAACTATTGTATGTATTAGGACCGGGCGATTCGTCGACGTTTCGATATGCGGATTTGCGAGTTTCGTGTCAGCCTCCGGCGGCCGGTCTTCCGTATTGTTCGACGCAATCGGCAAATCCCGTATGGTCAAAAAGCCGATTTTTTTCACTCCTCTTTAACACCGGCGCGAAACGTTTCGAATTCGATTTATCGGACACCGCCGGGTCCATGTGTTGTATACACACATGCCCCCAGCGGGCATCGCGCCGCGTTGTAGCCGTCTCGGATTGTTTTGCCTTTTTCCGATCGGCGTTTTACGAGATTTCGCCCGCGCGACAATACTATTTATTATTCGTACCACACCTTATGTATTTATCTATTGAAATCGAATTCGGAACGAGAATTCGCACATTCGTATTGTTACTGGCGAAATATCGTAACACTCGATCGAAAAAAGCAAAAACAATCCAATACAGTTGATTTTTCGCGGTGTCGAATTTTGGAGTAATTACACACGGTTAGTGAAAAAATTGTTATTATTGTTAAATTACGCATAACGATTATTTCCGACACGGTATTATTAATCGATTTACGAACAATCTACGACGGCATGATATAATACACGTTTGATCGATACGCTGTCGTAATAATCCTCGCGTTACTATACAATATTAGTCTGAATTGATAATCGAAATTACAATATACGTTTCGCAGTGTTCAGTTCAACTAATTTCATAATACAATAATAACGTCGCGTTTTAAAATTTAGTTGATTCCATATACGTTTTAAAAAATACCGTAGAATTACACGCGCTACATTCGTCCGGTAAGACTGACTTTGGTGACATTTGGTTGTTGAAAAATACAACGTTTTTTTTCACTACAGAAATGCATCAACATAATAATGGTAAATTTAATAATACGTGTGCGATCAATCAAAAAAAAAAAAAAAAAAATTCCAAATGAAATAAATTCGCATGTAAACTTTATGATTTTTAGATCAACGAGGTTTGATCGAATTTATTAACATACGTACAAATAAATTTGACGATTTCGTTTGGTCAGCCCACGTAGTGTGTAATTTCGTGTTGTATTATTGTGTGAGCTAATACTCTGACTTCAACGCGTCAATTATGATTTAACATATTTTCGAATGTGATTTTTTTTCTTTTTATTTTTTTTTTCACTATTGTCAAGAAAATGTCATATATTAAAAAAGAAAAAAAATGTTTTTTAAACAATTTGATTTCTGTCATAGCGATTTTATTAACAATATTCATTAATCCGAATAGTGTTTAAATTGAATGAAATTCCGAACCGTATACTATTAAACAATTTTGGATTATATATGTTTAAATATTGTTTTCGATAATAGGTACGAATTCATTTTTATGGTTTATCATAAAAAAAAAAAAGTGCGCATTCAAATTGAATACATTATACCGTAATACTTATTTTTTTTACTATCGTACAACGATAAAATATAAAAGAATAAGGTCAGCGAAATGGCCATTTCAAAAATTACTTTCCATTAAAGAGTTATGGTTTTTTTTTTTCATAATTATTTTCGGCACTTATGCTATCAGATTGGAATAAATAAAGACTGTTCGAACGAAACCGCGTAAAACAATATTTGTTTTCTGACGGGGTTACTGTCATATTATAGTGTTACGAGATTTACGTTACACACTACATAAAATCGTGTATGTTATGTACGATCGCAGTAAAACCCGACCTATGGCGGTACACGTGTTTTCATAAAACTCACATATATTATTTTTATTTTGTCGATATTTATTAATAAAATAATATAAATATATTTATTAATCGTCATTTTTACATTTACAGGGCGAGAAAAAATATTTTCTCGTTACCTAGAGCGTACCAAGACGTAATGACAAATGATTTTGATTTTAAAGACATTGTATTTCATAATTTCGTTTTTTTTAAATAAATAATTTCCGTACACCTACGCCACAACAATAATGTATTATTGTTAAAAGTATATTAATAATACTGTAAATTTGAAGCTATATTAACGTATAGGGAATTATGTCTAGTTATCAAAAGCAAGGGAAATAAGGCGATGGAAAATCATCAAATCACGTCCGTTTTCTTTAAAGCGTAAAATGTACGACAAGTACATGAAGCTGACTAAATTTTATCAAAAATGGACATGGTGTCCTTTGACAGTTATAATAATGTAAAAATATAACACATAATGGCTTACACAACTGATTCTATTTTGCCTATTTTTTGTGCCGCGTTCCCGTTATACATTTATTTACCCGACAAGATTTAATACACTCCAAATTTATTATACGTTAATAAAAAAGAAAAAAATACATATACACACACATTTTTTGTTCTATCCGCGATTTTACAGTTCATAAATTGAAATTGGATTTATAAATATAATATATTTATATTAAAATTGTAATTTTACTATTTTTAGTTGTAAAAAAAATTAACTAAAAAAAATTATAGTACAACAATTGATGTAGTATTTATTAAAAAAAAAGTAATTTAAAAATATCGGAAAGAACAAAATAATTGTGTTTGTTATTGATCTCCGTGTACATTTTCTATAGTATACGTGTAAAACTATGTTAAGTCTCGATTTTTAATTGCTCTTTATTTAAGCGTTTTATATACATCACGCGAGTATAAACGGTGTACGTAGTGAACGTTAGCTAAACAATTTGGGAGGACGGTCGATAGAGTCAACAGAGTATTATAAATTAAATTCGTTTTTAAGACGCATACGTTCGCATTCTTCATCTTGAAGCCTTAAGTGTTCATTGTTCTTCTATAAGCGATATAACAGCTTAAGTTCCTTATATCCGTATAAATTTTAATTCTATCCTGAGCAAATGTTTAATTCAAAATGTATATATCTTCTAGATGTTATAAATTGCGTTGGTTAAATTTTGATATCCCAATACCGATATATTTTACTTGAAATGAAGAAATTATTAATATATATATATTTATTTTTTTAAGATAATATTATAAAATACGAAATATAATTCCGAATCTGAAAGATATTTTAATGTAATCAATAATTCAAAAAGCAATGTAGATAATTTAAACGTTTAATATTATAAGTAGGTCAAATTTTAAAACATTAATTAAGAAAGCTATGTTTTAAAATTAAACGCAATTTTGAATTCTCATTAAAAACAACGATAAATATATAAGATAACTAAAAATAATTTAATATCCGAACTTCACAAAAAAAAAAGAAAAAACACCTATTTATATATATTTAAACAAATCATTAAAATAATAGAAGTATGTTCTAATATTATATTTTAAATATTCATTTTTGGTTTTTGCTCAAAGTATACGAAGAAGATTCTTTTGATCATTTTATTATTAATTATGGTGTAAAAAAAGAATTACTGCTTTTCTATATCGCTAATCATTAACAAAATGATTAAATCGGAATAATAAACATTTATCATATTTTTCTTGTACGATTATATCGTTATGAACATTAATAATATATGAAAAAGTCAAATATTATGTATAATATAAATTGACAATTTAAAGTTTGAACATAAATTAAATAGGGAACTAAAAGAATGACATAGTTGACATCGTAGTTAACTGAATATAATAATTGAATATTTATATATATTCAATTAATAAATGCATTGCTTTCATTAGGATATAAAAGTAAATGTGACATCGTGAAGGCAATAAGAGTTCAAAATAATTATTAATTTTATTAGATAAATACCAATAATCATAACGAATTAATACGTTGTATTTTTAACAATTACTAATGATCTCACTTATTTAATAATAATACGTAATGATTTAGGCAGTATTTGCTGTAACGTAGGTTAATATATAGGCCCAGAATGATTTCTAAAAAAAAAAAAAAAATGTAATTCACAGTAAAACGTATAGTGAGAATTACGGTTTATTACATTCGTTGTTGGGGGACGATTATTAAATTATAATTCGTGTTCTATATTCTATTACTACTCGTATTATGCGTACGCACTACGTTGTATAGTTCAAGTTTTTCAATTCCTTTTTTGTATTTCCCTCCGGGTTTTGAATAATGAAATCGGATGAGTTTTTCCTTTTTTTTTTTTAAAAAAAAAAAAAAAATTAACATTTAAAGTACCATTAAAATATAAGAATAATAATGATAAAAATGAATTATGACATTACACATATAGTGCAGAACGCGCCGCGCTATCACGAATGAAAAATACGTATACTAACTCAATAACGGTGCAAATCTATAAAATGTACATGTAAGCACGAGTTAACTTAACCACTCTCAACGAGTGACAACTGACGAATAATGCGCGCGATTGTCGTATATGAGTTAATTAAAAAAAAAAAAAATACGAACTCATCATTATAAAATATATTACGAACATAATAAATAACATACCTCTATTAAATGCTCACTGGTTTCGATATAAAATCACAATAGTGTTATTAATTAATTGTTGTATATTTCTTTTTGCATATTATCTGACGATGACTTTTCGTCGAAACCAGTAGGTAGTAAATAAATTAAATATTTTACTTTATTTTACATAATATTCTTTGGTTTAATTGTATAATATAAATATATTTGTACGTATATACATTTTTTTATTTACGAGTGTTTATTTACAATTTTTAATTTTATTTCCATTTCATTCACATATTCTTTTTAATTATAGGATTTTTTTTATTATTATTAATAATAGGAACCGCGTATATTTAAATTTTTTTTGTCTTTTATTTACTAAATATATACATATATATAGTAGACTGCTATATACAAATATAATTCGTTTTCTATTTTATGAACTACTTTAATATTGATTAATTAAATACATATTAAAGTATTATTATTTAATTATACTCGATAATATTCATTGTACAGTATTACAACATTTTATTTTAATAATTTTAAAATGTTAATAATACATAATCATTTTTATGATATTCTGGCACTCTAAACATAACACACAGTCGTTGATATTGAAGTCGATTTCTGTTACGTTTTCTTGTTTAAAGATAAAACAAGTTTAATATATATTTTCTTATAGTTCTATTATTTTTTCTAGACCTATTATTTAATTCGTATATCTGATATTTAATAATAAAAATATTATTTTCTGATAAATAAATAATGTTAAAATAAGCGATCGTTACAGTATACCTATCAATAAATCTCTGTTTGATGTTTTTAAACCTTTTTTACACTTATATTATATATCTACGTGAACTAATAATTATATTAAATTACACAGTACGATGTAAATAAAGTAAACGAAAATAAGCCGTGTTTGGAAAAATACTTATTTGTTTAATTAACCAATTTACGCATATAGTGATGTATTTACCAAGAAATAAAAATAGTATTTTATAATATACATATCACATATTTATTTGTAAACATTTGTTATTAAAATAAACGGTAAATAAAATATTATCGGAATATATTATTTTATAAAAAGAACGTCTACATTAAGAAATAAATTACACAACACGGACAGAAATTTATACGAATTTCGTCCGTTGAACGTCCGACTTAGCGAAACGGATTATTTTTCACTCGACATTTTAACACCAATGAATTCTTCAGACCAAAGTAATTGACAAAATAAAATTACGTAATATGAAGGAAATTTTGAACGTTGCGCGTTTTGCCGACGAAATAATATATTATAATTAAATACACCCTATAAAACAAATTAGCGAAGAACAAAATTGAATTAATAATGCTACGGGTATAAGGTCTACAATATATATATATATATATATATATATATATATATATACACATATAATGCCGTTCAATAATTTTCGATATTTCGCGCAGCATTCGAAATTTGTATTTGATGTTTTCGAACAATTTACTTTTAGTGTTTGCTTTTCCAACGGTCGACTTGTACGAATAAACTTGTTAATTCATTGTACAAACATTGTTAGATGTTTGTACACTATATACTTGTATATAATTATATATATATATATATAAATAGAGAGAGAGTAAAACTGTATGTACTCAAAAAGGGAGAAAATTATTGCTATATCGTGCACGCCATCAACGCTTTTCCATATACTTATTGTCGAGGAGACGTATTTGTCGGTGTCATTGTAACAGCAATAATAGTAACTCGACGTGAGCGCAGTATTTTTTAAAACTGTTGCTTTTTCATTAAAAGTAATAGTCTCGTATTTATTTTCAATTGCATTACGACATCGGTGAATTTAAGCGTAGGCCATCTTGGGACCTTCGACGCGTAAAGTAAATGTATAGCAAATTCCGATATTATTTTGTATTAAATATGAAATACAGCGAATTCTATAGAAGCCGAGCCCCGGTAATCATAGAGCGTTCACGGGTATTCGTAATTCACGAGAATATAATTTAAAAGTTTTAATTGCCCGGACAGAGATTTTAGAGTCGTGTTTAATTTAAGAGCAATGATGAATTGCGTTGTGTTCAAAATACGATTGTACAAGGGAAGTCATAGTTGATTCACATTGTGATTGGTGTATATCGTAAACACCGTTAGAGTACATGCGCCTTATATTTTATTGCGTTTCGAACACTTCAAAAATAGTATGCGAGACTCGTTCGTATCCAGAACGTACGAGTGACAATTTTGTATTTTTTTTTTTTTTTTACAATATTTTGCGTTGTTTTTCTGTTACGGTCGGAGGAGTCCACAGCGAGAGCTAACACACTTGTCACCCACGTCATATTATACATCGTGTCTAAGAAATCTTTATGTAAAAATACCGACGCGTCTTTCTTTGTCGTGCACGCGTATCGTTCGTTCCTCATGCGCCTATTACAATATCATATTGAATATTCGAAATCACAATATAACATTCGAAATAGTACAGCGATAGTGTTGTACCATATGACGTTTTCACATCTTTTGCGCATTCCGACTAATGGTCGTCAGAAGACAGTTCACGCGCATAATGTGCATAATATCGTGGTAAATAAAACAAAATAAGTTATTAATGTATGTATAGAGCGATTAAGCCGTGAATAATCTAAAATAATAAAATATATCCGAGGGCACACATACGAAATCGTCGAGAGCATTTCATGTACCCGTTAAAATTCCAAATTTTAGTGGATATTAACGCGTGTTTCGATTAATTATTTATTCCGCGATTCACGGGCGTCTGTTACGCCACGCCGCGTTTCTCAACGCTATTATTCGGAATCTAATGTTGCGCGAGTTTCGATCTTTTTAAAGGCGACAACGGAACGAAACGGATTTCTTATTTTCCGAATTTTCCATCGCGCGCAATGCGTAATATGACCCGAATCGTAATACGATTCGTAAACCTACGAACCGTTCCGAGAAGTTCCGTTAATCAGCATTTTAACGTTTTCAATGCCGAGAAAACGTTGCTTGACGTGTCTGCGTGCATTCGAGGCGAAATGAGAATGCACAAAGAAAACCGAGCAAAGTTTTCCGTTACGAATTTTAACGTGCCCGCAGGACCTGCTTATTAAATCCCTGCTGCAGGCAATCCGTTATTCGAACGGTCTTATCTGTGTGTGTGTGTGTGTGTGTGTACGTATCTGGGTATTATATCGATATTATTATACGGCGCGGTACGCATTACCGCACATCGGTCAAAAACAATTCTAGAGATATCGCCGCGCCGTAGAGAGAATATCGTTGATAAACGTGACGCGATGGTGAAATATAATAATTATTATTAACAACGTAATTTCTTGTAAAGTAGTACTCAACTTAATCCGATCGAATTGCAACTCGGCGGTCTTATTATAATACGTATGTAGTTATAATAATGATAAACAATGGCTATAATAGTAATTCAGTGTTATGCGGAGAGTCTCTATTATTAGCCATAGAAGGTGTGTGTAATAAAGTGACTACAGCATAGTGTCGTAAAATTGAAAATAAAGACGTTTTAACGAATGATTAATATAATATATATATATATTATTATTAAAATAAAAAAAAAAATGCGTTCGTCGAACTTAATATTATGGCGGAAACGATATTGGAATCGAGAAATTAGACGAACGAAATGAAATTCGATATTCGGAAAAAAATAATTACCAAATTACGGTAAGAATTAAATTTTTAAACCGAAATCATAAAACGAAATGCGATATTTGAAATTGAAAACGAAATCAAAAACGTTGTAACAGTATAAAAACGCATGCACACAAATCGCGTTTTTCTTCATTAAAAAGTATTAAACAATAAAAATGAATTATAAAGGTAAAGTATTTCTGGTAGCACTTGCGTTTCACGTGATTCGCCGTTGGGAAATCGTAAGGTTTTAGTGCGACTCACTTTTGTGTGCTCAGTTTTAATTGTTGTTATGTGGCACACCGGGTCTTACATTTCGTATTAAAGTACTCAAAATGTATTTATATATATATAAAGTATATAAATTGTGTGGTGTGCACAGATGAAGATAATAAAAACGGACGATTTTTTTTTCCTGTCCTACTACCCATCCGTATAACTCGCATAGTACAAATAGTGACCATAACAAATAGTTCCTGAGCAATTCCAATGACCGAATGGCGCGAGAAAATAGAGTACGCGGCGTATTGCGTATTATATATATATATATATATATATATATATTGTTAAAGTGTGTTTTTGTAATGGAGAATTCGCTAACTGACGGCGGTGGTGCGAGGCCTGTGCGGACGTCGATATAAAATCGCTTTTGCAGCCACGCGAAGCGAAAAACCAAATTCACACTGGACTTTTCGTATGTTATTGTGTACGAATATGTTGAAAAATAAAACCGCGCCCAATTTGAGCAGAAAGGATTGCGGAAATAATAATAATAATAATAACATCGATAATTCAAAGATGTATTTTATTGTTTACCGGATGGAGTCTGTATGTAAATATTATCTGCGGCCGTTCGATCTCAATCGCTATGATCAAAGCGAAGATCAAGAATCAAGATTCTTTACCGACTTGACATTTTTAAAAAAAAAAAAAAAATTAAACTTGAGCTTAATACGGGGGATATAGAGGTCGTATTATGTAGTAAACGGTATAATGAATATTTTTGACAAACCATTTTCAAAATACTGTCGAAAAATTCTTTAAATCGCTATTCAACACGTTCTAAAAGCTTATTCGCGATACTTTTCGTATACTATTCCACAATATTCCTGTGTGTTTTATTAGAAAACTTCGCGAACATAGATTATTATAACATTGGCCTTTGTCGAATATCCGAATATTTTTCGAATATACTTTTGTATAGTAGTAGCTCATTCGGTTATTGCAACAAATCACGTCGAAACACATTACCGTAAAATATAATATATATTCGACGTTAAAAGTATACACATTAATACTTAATAAACTATAGAAAAAGCGTTCACAGTAATATTTTTACTCGAACGCTCCACAACATTCTTAAATGCGAATACGTTCCAACGACATGCCGGTTAGTTTAGGTTCGGTTAGAGGTCGAATAGTTTTTTTTTCGACAGTATTAATATTATATTTATATTTCGAATTGGTCAGTTAGTCGAAAAGAGAAAGAAGAATATTCGGTTCAATATTCGCGTCACAAGTGTGACGATAGTGGTAGTGTTTATCTGTTATATTTGCAATAATCGTTAAATATCGTTGTTTTTTTTTTATATTATATTTGTAAAATGTGGGTTTCCGGAGACAAAAAAAAGCGTCTGTATTATATAAAAAAAAAAAAATCCCTGGGCCATATATTTCCGTTTATTTTTTTTTCAAATAAAATATTTATAACTTTTCGAAAACAAAACAAAACGGATAAATCACCTTCGGACGAATTGTCATAGAAACGACGTTGCTGTTCGTTTTGCGTTTCAGGCCAAAAAGTGCCGCGTTGTAATTAATTTCTATATTTTCATTAACGCGCTTTTCTCCCTCTCGCGCTCGCCGATCCGTTTTATTTATTTTACCGCGCGAGGATTAATCGTCGGCGGAAAAACATCGCGGCCCGCACCTGATTTCCCGTGCCCGATAGCGCCCGGCACTGGACTTTTTTTAATCCTCTTCGGATTGCGTTGTGTGGGCGCGTTATATCGCTGACGCGTATTGGCGCGCGCCGCGTGAAATGTGTTCGAATTTATTATAGGTCGAGGACGAAATCGGTGCTGGAAACGTGAACGTACAATAAAATAAATATGCGATTATACATATATATATATATATAAATATGTACATCATCTGGTTGTTATTTTAAATCCAGGCCACAGTCGCCGAACATTTAATTGTTAAGTACGTATCCGACGGTTCCGATGGAAATCCGGATGACGTTTTATAATAAATAATCGCCGTAAATCCAAAGTAACCGACCGTTATAGCAACGGCGTTATTGTTTTTCTTTTATTCCGTTCTGTGCAATAGATCTTTTCACGTTCGTTTTGGTTTTATTCTCCGACGCGGGGGGGGGACTTATACCGAAATTTCAATATAACGACATAGAGAAAACCGTGTGCGCGCATGCGTGTGCTACACTTGGGCGTATTTTCTATGAACCAGACGCACACGATCGTATAATATTGATTTTACCGTCATACACGTTCCAAGCCATATATCGCGTTATATTCTCGTTACAAATGACTCTACAAAATAACAATTGAACTTTTTACACATATTTTTTATGCGATTATGACGAACGGCAATTTTTATCGACGTCGAATATTTATGAAATTTTTTTTATGAATTGTTTGAACGAGAAATTCCAACCACATTAGTTTTAAGTAAATAATCGATTGGTAAATAATTAACGTGTAAATGACGCAAAAAAATCATGTAGTCTAATCGCATATTGTACGTATTTTTTTTTTTTTTGTTTGAATTGAAAATATTTTACAACTATTGATATGCTTGAAGAATATCGAATTTTTAACTACATACTCGTATGTGAAAATGATTTGAAATTCGTCAACGCACGGGGAACCTAAAATGTGAAAGTAACTAAATTGACGTGGATTTTCCGCGCTCTCGTTTATACATAAACTCGAATGGGCACAAAAAAATTACTTTTTTAATTATGGAATGATTGAACCTGTGATAATGTTGACAAACATATTATGGAAAAGGACGTTTAACGAAAATATGCCGTGACAAAAAAAATACTCATATCAAATACGATTTCAAATTACATTAGTCTTTCTTGGTAAAAATGTGTTAAACATTACGAATATTTTATTATTTCCGTTACAAATATCAATTGAAATTCATTATTATTAATACACGTTTTGTTACATTACACTCGCGCGATTTCAAATTAGCCGCCCCCGTAGACACCCGGTCTCGAGGTTTAGAGAGCTCCCTGGACCACAGCTGATCGATCACGGCATACGGTGGTAACACTGCGTACGCCCGATACGCCATCGACGAGGTTGTCGCCGCTCCGCGCACTTTTCTGCCGACCGCTCTTTTCTCGTTTGAACGCTCTCCAATCTCCATTACGCACACGCTCCGTACTCGCTCGTAAACGACACGCTCGCCGTCTTGAATATTAACAATTCAACCGCTCCGAAACCTGAGAGAATAAAAACCTGATTGCTCCGAGTCGTTCCGTAAACGTACACGGCGACCATCTCGCGACCGACTACCGTTGATCCACGTGGTAGTTTCGTGCGGTGAACACCGTTCATGCTTGCTTTGCTGACAACTAGTCAATACAGGACTCCGCTTGCGTCGTGTTTACACTGGCTTCGACTTTGCGCTGCGCTGCTCAATCTGCTCAGCTTGCTTCACTTGCTCAACACGCCGTTCGATCAACACCATCAATCCCACAACGGTGTCCTCCAACATTGTCCCTCTCTTTCTCGATTGTATTATTATTAGCTTAAACCTTTTGCGCGTTATAGTAAATGTAATAATATTTAATCGCCGTATCTTACGACTCGCGTTAATAAACCATTATATCCTATTTCTTATATACGTCTACTCTTTTCGACCTCGACCGATTGTCCCGGGTGTGTGCGACAAGCGTCAACTGCTCAAGGGAAAGAACCTCGTTCGCCAACAAAACTTTTTGTTGTATACAATAGGCGATTTTTTTTCTTTTTATTAAGACCCCAGGCTATATCTCAGAATAATTTTCATTATATATATATAAATATATATGTTTTTTGCAATTTTTAGCGCATTGTATTCTACTGTAATTTTAATATTTTTATTTTCATCCATTCTTTGTAAAACTTATATCAAATTTTAATTTTGGAATGATGTGAACTGACTGATGTTCATTATACATTTTTTTTAGAAATATTATTATAGGAATTAATAAATGTTGATTTTTATTAAAATCCGATGAATAATTTCCGAGTTATAAGCACTTTAGTTAAAGACGCGTTACAAATACTATAATAGATGATAAAAATTTTCTCACTCTAAATCACAAACATTCTATCAGACATTTATTAAGTCGGTGGTTGAACTAGTCGCAATCTAATTAAACGAATCTATTAAATAAAAACGTATAATTGAAAAAAAATATATGCGGATAATTAATTTTTCAACCAAACTGCGCAAAGTCGATTCCTGTATATAGATTTTTATATAGTGATTTTTTATTTATGGAATATGGAAATTAATAATTGACGAAAATATTGTCATTCTGTCATTGTGTTTTAATTATAGTGTATATTTTCACTGTATATTGTTATTTTTTATTCTTACGAGAACATTACCAGTGAATAATAAAATATAATTTTGGAATTACTAAAGAAATATAAATTCGTGTAATAATAAATTTGATATTCATTTAACATCGAATATTCTTCTCCCTTTATATTACGATACAAATATGTATATATGCAATTCAATTGTTAATACAAAGAAGACAAATCGATTTATTATAATTGGATGATTAATGTATATATACAATTACGAGTATTGTACAGGGAGTATTTTAATGGAAGTGATATGTAAGTTATATATATTTGTTTTGACGATGGCCGAGAGAAGAAATGGTAAGCGCTTGCATTTTTAGTAAATGTACTTTTTATTTTAAATGTCTTAAATGATTTCTCATAAAATATAAAGATAAATTTCAACGCTGTATTTTCGTTTTAACGCTAATAAGGTATATTTAACGTATCAAATCACATCAAACATATTATCAAAAATCGTATAAAATTATCACGTTATTTTCGCATATATTATTTAAAAATTATGTACATAAGTATAACTGTAATATTGAAGACATTAACAAAACAAAAGTTGATTATACCGTATAATAATATGATATGAATATTATTTTCAAAACGAGCATTTTAATTACAATAGTTTCGAAATCCAACAACAAACTTTTGCATAAATATCCTTATAAACTGTAGAATAATTTATTTTTTTTCTATTTAGGATTTTGGTTTATTTTCGTGGTTTAAAAAGTAAATTAATCTTTTATATTTGTAAATATAATTGAAAAGATAACTTTGGTTTAGGAAAAAATAACGCGAATACGCGTGGAATGTTTTCAAAATGTGTTTATATTTATTATAAGATACTAATATTATACACAAAATTATTATTTCAATAACCGTTCCTGACAATTTATCATATAAATGAATATATTCGTGTACCCATGTACGAAGTACCATTTTATCGAAAAATGCCTACATAAAATACTAGCCGTCTCGATCCAGCTCGGCCTGGAGGGAATACGTTTTATGACTTTACATAGAATCTCGTTCCAACGTAAATCTTAAAAGTAAAGTTAAAAATACGAGTATAATAATAAATGGCATGTACAATTGCAATATTTTACACATATTTCTCAAATTTTTTCGACATTGAAATATTGTTTTTTTTTTTTAAATTACTGTATAAACAAAATTAATTCTAATTAAAAATTATTGCCCGTAACTTTACTATAATAACTTATAGTTTAAGTTAAAGTTATATATAAATATATATAAAGAGAGAAAGCGAGAGCTAACATGATTAGATTTCTTTAGTTCTCCTTCACAAAATACGAAGTAAAATATACTTGGATAAATTTATATTTTTCTTTACACACTCAGTGTGTTGAATCAGAGGTTTTGATAGTCCTATAACGCTGTAATAATATTATCATCATTAATCAATCATACTGATTTGAACTCAAATATATTTCTACAAATTTAAATGTTTGACTTTTCAATTTATTGTATATTTATGCGCGATTGTAAAGGAAACTTTCATGGAGAAATGTAAATGTTTGAATTGGGGTGTCATGTGAGATGTAATAATAATGATGTGTGGCAAGTTTTATTCTGAGAACTTTTACAATCCGGGATTCGAAAAATCGCAATGCTTATTTTTCATTCTGCTCCAGAAAACATTCAGACTCATTTGATTTTCGATATTTTTCCAGTTATTCTATAATTGTGGACATCTCTTGAATGGTGAAATTCTTTTTTTTTTTTTAATTTAGATCGAATAACAATTATGTCCATTAAACAAAATTAAAAATATTTCCACTCTTTCGAAATAAAAACGTACTTACAATTGGTTGTCATGGACACCGGTCGTGAAACCAACATTTTTGTTTTTTACCTATCCGATGTTAATGAGATGGTGATACAAGGAGTATCGTATATCACTCGATATATTTTTGGGTACTTGGTGTTTTATCGACTTACGTAGCTATTTCAAACTTTGAAAATATTTATAATAGGTGTGTCCGATGATTTATATATATATATATATATACATGTATATTATATATGCGTATTGGTATTTTGATGGCTCTTGAAAATAACCAATTTAGAACATTAAAGTACTTAAATAGTAAGTACTTGAATCTATATAATATTATTTAGCCGAGGTGAAATTAGTTAATCTTTGCAGCACACGATTACATAATGTTATTTTATATTTTTCGAATATTATTTACAATATATTTTTCTCATATAATTAAAGCAAATAATTATAATAGTATATATATATATATATATATATATTAAAATCCTGTCGTATTCGGACGTAAAACATAGTAATAAAAGCCTACTTGAATGTTTAATGTTCTGACGTAATATTTTCATAAATCAAAAACAACGGAAAAAATGAAGAAAAATAAAACCATGAAATGATAAATTACATACTGGTGGTAGTTGGTACCCATATACGTATATGTAATTCATAAAATTTAATCAATTTATACAAGTTATTTAGTATATAAAATATAAAAGTATGCTTTTTTTTTTGTAAAGAAAACTATAGTTTTTACTTTTCAAACGACACACCTGTACACCAATCCCTGTAATAACTAACATGCCTGTGTATAACTTTTGCTACTACTGGAAGTTACTGTAACTTTATTCAGGTTATAATGCCAATGTTTAATTTAAAAGTTTTCCAATATGGTTTTATCGTTAAGTCAATAAAACGTTGAATATTAGTGTTGTAAACTTAACTTGTTTTTTCAATAATATTTTAAAATAAAACGATCAAGAATTTTACACACAGATGTCGTTCGCTTCAATCGGTTTTGTTTAAACAACGCGCTGGAGTTTGATTAAATCCAAACAACTATTCGTCTGTACGCTCGTACTTTATTTTTACAACAAATAAAATCATAATATTATCGTATGTGTGTGTGAATTAAAATAGTTCGTAATATAATCATTTTGTAGACACTATTATATTTGAATTTTCATTGAATTTAGGTACGGATGCAAGCATTGAGGGCATATGAGCATAATAACCTATGAAATAAATAAATAAAAAAATCATAGTTAAACTATTTATTATGCAACCTGCCACTGTTGGATTGTTATTTTAAGAATTACGGCGAGATCGGTTTTAACATTTATTTCATGATTCAAGAGTCATAGTCCATTCAAAACCATAACATAATAATAATGACTTACAATTTAATAAAATTAATATAAATATGATTTCGACAATTTTTATATATCTGTAATGTAAATATAAAAAAACATTGGTTATCTAACGAATATACAATTAGTGTTTCAAATGCGCCAATAAAATATTATTTTAATTTATAATTCTTTAGATTGTAAACATACAAACATTTAAGAAACGACGGAGCAAAAATAATTTATAATATTGCTATCGAATATTGAATAATTACATCAAAACACACCCTGTGTTATAAGTAAAACAAATTTGAAACATTCAATCAAAATTTATTAAAATCGTATTTATTTTTTTTTTTTATAGTAATATTTTTTTTTATTTCGTCTGATGATGTTTAAAGTATACCGAGGTTTGTAATCAATGGAAACCCTTTCATTAAAATTATATAATACGTTCGAAGGGTTTATCGATAATATAAAAAGGTAATAGCCCTTTCAATAATTCTTATAGAACCGATAATGACAGCTGATGGATATGTTTTAACTCGTTAAATGTACTTTATATATAAATATATATATAAACGTAAAATATTTCTCATTTAGATTTGGAAAATAACAAAATGAATTAACAATATATGTAGATATATGTATTTATGCAAAATTTCCAATCTTCTTAGATGACATTATATATATATATATATATATATATTGTATATAATTAATTGAATGATAAATGTTATATAAAATAATTTATTAAAATATCAAATTTTACTATAAAAAAAAAAAAAAAAATGTAAAACGAATAGCCGGTGACGTAGATGCCGCTAAAGTGAATTATTTAAACGAAGAATTTAGAATTTGTTATTATTACTATTTAATTTGAAAACAATGATAAATCGTTATATTCGAAAAATCTTTCTGAGCGGATTTTCGGGTGTAAATTACAAAATTATTGCTGTCAGTGGTTATAATTCACTTATATATATTATATATATAAGTGAATTTGTAATATGTGTCATTGAAACTTTCAAAAACACTAGGAACATTCTATTCGATATTACTACAGAGATATACCTGATTATATGAGAGTTTGACGAGATCACGTCTTTACCATAATTTTTTTCAGACACTTAAAAAACCTTTTGAGAAACTGAAAAGTGAACTTTTTAAAGTACCAATTGGACGCATTTGGTTATCGGATTTTTATCGATTATGTATAACGATCCGAGCACGGTTTCAAGTTGAAAAGTTCTACAAAGAAAAAAAAATTAATAAACATCACTGTAATACCATTAATTCCTTCTCTCGGTTCGCAATATAATAAATACGATATTATAATTTTTTTAATGAACGGAAATAAATTGATTTGCTGTAGAAGAATTTTATGCGGGAACACCATAAAAAAATAATTATAATTTAGTGTTATTTGTGTTTCTTAAATTCGTTTATAATATTATAATTATTATTAAATACGTTCATTAATATGCCTCGACGGCTACACTATAAATATTTTTAGTTTTAATTGTTTCATTGTGAAATATGTATACATTAAAACGACATCAATTAAAATTCGTTAAACATAGCGATTACGTATTCCGTACGAGTGGTGCTTAATAGGAGAATTAAAGTTAACTAAAGCGTTTGGTCGTATTTGTTGTGTTCCCTCCACCACAAAAAAAAAAAACAATTATTTAAACACCATATAAATATTGATCGTCTAAATGAACGTCGAGTCTATTTCAAAATATAATATGTTTTCAAATGTGATCACTATAGTTGTATCGAAGTAAATAATATTTATTAATCCCTTGTGTATAATTCGCGTATAAAAATTAATAACGACCTGATACGCAATTTTTATATAATATAGAATAGTTTCGATAAAAAAAAATGGACATTTTTTTTAAATATACAACCACGAACCCGTATATTATAGTCTATCCGATTCTTTCGGATGGATGCGTTTTTAGGGCAAGGACGGTGGATGATCTACGACGAATAACACTTTTGGAAGAATCAAAAATCGTTCTCCCGCTTTCGTTATAATATGTTACAATAAGCGTATAATCATAGCGTGTGTATATTATGACGTACTGTTGATATTGCGCATACATAAATCATCAGTGTCGGTGTAAAGCAAAATCTATTGTCGACGCGTTTCACTGGAGTTTCTATCCTTCTCGTGGACAGTTGGCGGAGCACATAACTTCCCGGTCAGGAAACATCCGCGTGTCAGCTTCAGACGTGTTCATATATACCGCAAGACAGCGCTATGACGACTGCGAGCAACGCGTTTAATAGTTTAATACTTATTTATTATGTTGTTAATGGCGTTCTATGTGTTCTTTCTGTTTAATGCAGGTTTTTTAAAAATCACCACGTAGCACATTGCTACAGTCCATCCCTT
The DNA here is from genome assembly GCA_032441825.1 of Chaetogeoica ovagalla. Taxonomy (NCBI): domain Eukaryota; kingdom Metazoa; phylum Arthropoda; class Insecta; order Hemiptera; family Aphididae; genus Chaetogeoica; species Chaetogeoica ovagalla. The sequence continues at coordinate 12,103,039 of CM063731.1, read as the reverse complement.
TCGTTTTCACCTTTATTCGCACACCTTAAGCTCAACAATCTTAAATAATCCCGAACTCTGTTCGGCCATCTTCGTCTGGGCGTTTAGCTTTCATTTTAATATCTGCTCGATTATTCTCTTTGATTTTCATAGTATACGCCTTGCTCAAGTTGTCCCACTACATTTTAGAATACCAAATGTGTTATCTTCCCACAAATAGGCTATCCAATTCTTCGTTATTTCTCTTATATTTATCTCGATATCTTTGTTGTTACAACACGTATAATTTTCTTTCGTCCGATATTGTCCAGGCCCACGGTATGGCACGCAGAAAAAGCAACTGATCCGACTAGAATTTTACAAACATTCTGGACTTCAATTTGCTATGTAAGATAATAATAAAATACGAACCGAACGGACTTAAGACATTGGCCAGCAGCAGAGCCCCGGACGCCTTTTTCAAATGAAATAAACGTCAAACGGAATTAAAATGCGTATCTATACGAAAACTACGGATTATCAGCAAGCATATAGAAAGTGAATTGTTATTGAAAAATTTACTTTGAAGACTTTACAAACGGAAAACCCGTTGAAAATATTATTACGAATTTCGTGTTATAACAAAACATATCGGAATCGCCTTCTATACGATAACTATTTGTCAATTGAATTAATAATTTACATTTCGAAAATATTTATTAAAACTAATTTTATAGAATAACAATTGTATACAAAATAAAATGACAAAACACGTAAATATACGTGCACCTATAATTTTTACACGAATTATTGACTTAATTTTATAAATTAAATCTAAATTTTAAACATAGTTTTGTACGATAAAGAAAATATAAAAACGCGTGAAATTTATTTAATCAGTTTTTCACACTTCAACCGATTCAACGGCCAATGCAATATTGTTCGTTTAAAATGACGTATGATTAATTATAAACAGGATGCGCCCACATAACAGTTTCGCTTACATTTTTGTAGTGTTTATTTATGCTGATGACAGGTGTGATTAAAACGTTTTAATCATATTCTAATTAATCAATGTCAAAAAAAAAAAAAAATTAACGAACGATTGTAAAACGTATCGTAAATATCTAAAATCGATTTTTTACAGATTTTACCGAAGAATATAAATAAACATGTTTAGACGTTAAAAGGAATCAAATTAAAACATGAAAACGAATGGTATACAAATTGATTGCTCTCTAATAAAGAGAATTATTTGATAATTTCTTCCTTAAAACATTTCAGTTTTAAATTTTAATAGGTGAATTTTAATTCACTGTGATAGACGATTTCTCAAAATTGCACGTGTAAGGGCGCGTATTACGTAAAACGTTACAATTTTAGACGGCAAAAAGTTATCGTGCAATAAGGGAAGAATTGATTTAACGAGATAAAAAAACCAATACCGATTGACTTAACGATAATGTACACGCACCAAATAAATCGTACATCGTCATTTGTATGTAAACAATGGTTATTTTTTCATCGTTTACTAATTCGCATTTTACACTCTGAATGGATAAAAATAGTTTATGATACGAGTATACAAAATTGAGTGAAAAGCGGAAAAAAACACTATACTTTTTACAATATTGACGAATTGCGTTAGAATACATCAAATATTATACAATAAATAGTAAAAATATTGTTTTTTAACGTTTTTGTTTTCGTTACAAATCAACGTAGTCCATACGTTAACGGGCATTACATTCGGTTTGCACGCAATATTAACGATTATCAGCTGGATTGTTAGACTGTATACCGATTGACGCGTAGCGTTTTCCAGTATTTAATGCTGCGCCATTTCATGTCAATTGGAATGCAGTAGGTGTATCTTATTAAACAGATTAAGTCATTTTATAAAACCACAAGATTCTCGACGCTCGAACTGCGTTACGGCATTTGTTACGCTATCGAAATTGAACATTCCTATAGAAATAGCTCAAATTCGCGTCCGCGCAAATCCCTAATCGAGTTTACTTAATGGCCGTATTACGGTGTTTACCGTGTTCAAATGGAACGCATTCACTCGAAACGACCCCGTTCCCGTGTATATTTATATGCGTATACAGCGTTGAAAATTTCCGGTTATAATAATTACAATTTCTGTGGTGCGCTTTCGTAAGTCGGTCTCGTTCATTTGGTTAATTTCGAACGGTGCCGTTGCGAAGGCGGTGTAAGAGAAAATTGAATCACGCGCGTCCGACCGCTTGTTGTTGGGTTCAAACACGCCAACATGTCAGACCACGACCGTGTTGACATAGCGTTCGCTCAGTACGAATTGTACATTCGTCTCTGGCTTTTCGGTGGTTTATTATTATTATTATTTTTGATTCTAACTACGGATTTCCGTTCCCCCCCCCCGCCCACCGGTAAAGCCAAAAGTGAGCAAAAGCGAATAACAGAAAAAAAACAGTTCAATCATATAATGGCAAATTGAAAGTTTTTTTTTTTTCTTCGAGATTAGACATCTCGTAAAATGCAAACACAACAATTTCGCTTTCGGAATGATATTTTCGTATTTTTTTATACGCGAGATTTTACGGAAAATTATTTATTATTCATATACGAAATTGTGTTTAGTCCAGTCGAGTCAAGAACACGGAGGGAGGGAACACTTTGAAATATTGAAATCGTGGCTTACCCGTATAAAGCCTATTTATTTTTTAGAAACGAATACGGGTATTTCGAAGCAGACGTTTTGTCGTTTTCGATAAATTCTTAAATATTTTTTTTTATTTCTGATGTGTCAATGGCCGACGTCGAGCGAATAACAAAAAAAAAAATCTACAATTCTTCCGTTATATTACATTCGAATATTTTTATTATTATTGACAAGAAATAATAAAATTTCTGTTATACCCGTACACGGAATTGTATTAGTATTTATCGAGTTATATTAATGAATGTACCTTTCACACTTTTCAATTTGCAGGGATACTCAGGCTTCGATGAATAAAGGCGTACAATTAAAAATTTATATAGTCTATATTTAATTAAAAAGTAATTTATACCGGTATTATACAAGTTGATTTTAAAACCAATTGACGTATCACCTTTTTAACGTTGGCTTTTAACTTTTGAAGTTAAGTAGAAAAATACAAGTGACATTAAATTTAACTTATATTGTTTTACAATATTATCTCGATTTATAAAAGAGAAAAATACAAATTTTTTTCATATTTTCCAAATTTTCGCAATTTTGTTGTTATGTTTTGTATATATTTAAATAGTATGAACTATTTTCTGAACACAAATACGCGTTCCACTTTTGTTTATATAATTGAAGAAGAATAATTAAAAATTTTTACGTTCATTGTGTAATACTTTTTTTTTTTTAATGATCGTTGTAAAAAAAAACGTTGAATAATTCCATCCGCCACTGTATACGAGTATATAAGCGTGGAGAAACGTTCAAACATTTTATGTGTTCCGAAAATACGGTTAGGAGATTTAAGAGAAGCTAGCTCGGCAAGAGAGAAATAATTATTATTCTAGACTGTTTGTTTATCCGACCAGAGTTTTGGTATGAGAGATTTAACAGCACCAACTACTGGATTCTCGATTTAATGGCATACGCGTATTAATTACGAGGAATAATTAATACACATATATAAATCATACCGTATTCAACACCGAAATGCAATTTTTTAATATAAACTCGGTAAATTAACAGGTTAGACGTATACCAGACAGTATAATATAATTAATTTATTATACACTAAATTGTTATTGCGAATGAAATATAAAAAAGACTTATTTTTAAACGAATCGTTATACATAGTGTATATATATACGTAGAAAGTATATTATAAATGTACGACGTATATCGATCAAAATATAAACATTAAAAGTGAAATATAATTCACATTTATATACAGTTAGAATTCGTACTGAATTTCGTGAAAGTTGAAAAATAAAATAAATATATTTTCCACGTCTGATCGATAAATAAAATAACACGATTCGTTTCAAAGGATTATTGCGTATACATACGCATAAAACGTATCCAACACTCCTCAATATTACGCGTTTAATAAACGGTTACACACGGAGATCTGACAAATTATTACTTTTATTTCATTCGTAATTTTTAACTTATTCTTTTTTTTTATAATAATAATAATAATAATAATATAATAATAATAATAATAATTAACAACTCAGCGATACAAACAATATATATATATATATTATTGTTGTACAATGTAATATATTTTATTTACTTGTGTTTTGAAATAAAAAAAGAAATTTTATTTTATTAAATTTTTTTGCAAAATAAAAAAATTCTATAAGAAATTGTTCATTGAACATTTTATTAAACGTTAAAAATCGTTAAACTAAAATTTACTACGTAACCTAATTAAATGTTTTTAAATGCGTGCCAAAATATTTGTAAAAATTTTTTCTTTCTTTTTAAATTTCAATTGCCTGATGACTCGAATTAAACTAAAATAATTCGTATATCACAGCGCAGATGTATGAAAATACTATTCGATTAGAACATAGTTTTATTATATCGCGATTAAAACGAATATTCTGACGCATTTGTAAATTCTCTGCGCGGTACACTACAGTATATAAAAAGTACTGATCAAAATTATACTTACAATAATTTTCAAAAAGGATATGAACGACAATAATTACTTCTATATCCGTGTTTATGCCTGTAGTGGTAAATCCAGTTAGTATTTTTAATCAAAACCGTATTTATCAAAACGTTCGGCAACAATTTGCGTGTAATTTCCGACTGCTAACGATATTTCGAAATCAACTGCTATAGAACGACATAAACGTTTTTGAATACAATTACCAGTGTTTTACACGGTTTCGAAAAAAAAAAAAAACACCATTCAATCATACGTAGATCATTTATTCGATCACTCGGATCTTCAATGAAACGGAGTTGTCCTAACGCTTTACAATGTTCCGTCAAACGCTTAATGTAATTTATAATCATCCATCATTATTCGAATATTGTGATTGATGCGGTTATTTTAATTATATATTCTATGACATTGCATGGCTGACGTGGATTACAACTTTTGAACGCTTCTAAAACGTCACCCGATACGTTCGTTGTCGGGTCATCGTTACGCGTTATCCTACTCGTGACACGCGCGCGTTTGCATGCGAAACCTTTTAGCGGGGACGCGTCTAATTAGACGTGGCGCAGATGGTTTAATTAACCGCGATGGCTGCGGTAGGCGTGAATGCTAAAAGTTTGATGGATCGGATAAATCGGTGTACATATATTATATTCGTATACGCCTGCGCGCATCATATTATTTTATATAAAGATTTATACGGATGAACAGGGAAAAAAAAGACGCTCCGCACACTGTTCTAAAAGGAATTCGACAATGAACTCCTCCTTTTGTTCGCAAAATGTGCGTGTGCAATGTCAGCTACGTATAGGATTATAGATTCAGGGAGAATTGTCTTGATAGTTTAAAAATTAAAAAATAATTTACAAAACACGCGATTTTATTACACATGAACACAATCCAATTAATTTTTATTAATGTGTGCGGTCAGAAAATATTTCAGCCCTGTGCAAAGGGCCGACAATAAAATTAAAAAACACGTGTGTTGAAATCACGGTTTTTTTTTTACCACCGCTGTTTTGCAATACACGATGGCGATACTTTTCACTCCAAGAGGCGCCGAAGTTAGAAGGTTTTGTGGTGAACTCACTCGTGAAAATGCCCCATACACACACACACACAAAGTCGACGTGTGGACGAAGCAGGAAGACAGTAGATCGATGCCAAAATATTCTAAATCGATTGCCCTCGTTGATGGGCGATTGAAATGCTAAGCGTATAAGAGTCATTGTAAGCGTTTAAAATTGAAACGAAGACCCGTTGGAATCAACGGAGAATAAACATCGTCTCGCCCTTCCCTTTTCCAATTAAAATAGTTATGTTGGGTATTTATAGTGTTGATCGATGTCTATCGGAAAACTGAACACAAACGGTGCTATAAACTAGTAACAGTTTTTTTTTTTTTTTTATGAAATAGTGAATTGTACTCTTTCGTGACTACGAACCTTAGTTCGAAACAAACCACGTTTTAAATGTAATTAAATTATTTATCGTGGCATTAATATTTAAATTATATCGTCCACCCATCACGCCATAGCGCATGCACAAAATAAACTTCACTTTTTTTAATTTTAATATTTTATCAACGAGATATCTTGATTTGATACTATCCTGTTTGTAGAACAAATTTTATTTTTAGTTTTTTTTTTTTTCACTTTCGAAAGCGCTCAAAATTAAATTATAGACGTTTCGTTAAGCGAGTACACGCAGAAACGCGAAAACATAAACTCGACCCTCGAGATAATATGTATTTACCCCATGAGTATAACATATTCCATGCGAATATATGCAATACACTATTGTGGACGGCGAGAGGCGTATGATGATCATCCGGGTCGTCGAAATAACTTTATGAAATGAAAGCGGCCAAAAACAGAATGTGTCGAATGATGCGAATAATAATAAAAATAATTTTTGTTGTTTTCAAAAAATTCAAAACTCACTTGCATAAAAAAAGATTATAATGATTATTTTATTAAATACCGTTAAAACATATGAGTATTGCGTTATGAGGCCTTAAAAACACGCGTATATGAAAAAGAATTGAATTGTGTATTTTAACAGATTTATGAAATTTGAAGAAAATTTTTTATGAATTTTCCTCGCGCTATTGGAAAAAATTGGAAAAATTATCGAATAAATGTAGTATCAATTAGATGCGGTCTGCTACTGGAAATCAACAACGCGTTTAAATATTATATAAAACAGGAAACGTTGTTAGTATTCATTTATCTATCATGACGCACATCACTATAAAAATAAAAGCAATTTTTTTCCATCGATCGAAATCTAAAAATATAATTGATAAAAAAATGCGATATCTTTTCAAATATATTGACGACCTGGTGTTTGGTTCAGAACTCGCAAAAGAAGAGAATCTTGAAAACGAGAGGAAAATTGCGAAAAATTCAGTGAGATGTCCGTATTGACAAATATCCTTATAATATCCAAAGGGGTAATATTCAAAACATCTCGGACCATATATTATGTTCTCTTGTCGTTCTCAATGCCTTTATATTATTATTGCTAGCGGATATTTGCTAGTTTCAACGCATACCAAATGTAAACGTAGAAATTAAACGCGTTACACGTGTGTAACGTGCAATAACAAGTACATCATTTCTTTTTCTATTTACTCCGACATCAAATAAATGAATGAAGAAATATATATATATATATATATATATAAATTAAACTCGCGTGCGTCCGTTATAAATCACATTCGCCTTTTTTACTTTCTCTTTGAAATCAATTAAATCGCACATGAACTACAACGATTCGGCAGACATACAGGCGTCGAGTGAATGTAAAATTTTGCGTTTATTCTTATTCACCAAAATGGGTTGAAAACTACCGGTACGACTGTATATTTTATGATATTATACGACACGGATATTTCAATGGGAAACACGACACAAGGATATGAAAACACCGTGGCAAAGGATTAAAACGTTATATTAATACCTGTATATAAAGTATAGGTATACGTATCAGAGGAAATAGTTTATAACAGCTCGATTTGCATATAAACGTTTCGGCAACAGATGTGGTGTTCGGCGAACCGACACAAGGACGCTCCGAAACAAAGTGAAAACAATTCGCGATATGACGCTGACACGTGTGTGAACGGACGATATAATAATAATAATAATAACATTGTAATAAGACGAATGGTGATGAGGCCGTAAAACGTATAAACTTCGATACAGAATTGAGTATAAACGAAACTTTTAGACAGATATAAATAATAATAATAAAAAAACTGGAAACATATAACGGAACGTAAGTGAGAGTGAACGGACCGTGTAACAGTCTTAATTGTCGATTCGTCATCTTGCGAATGAGACGCGGTGTCAGCATTTTTTGAAATTGTTACGCCCGTGAATTTTATTTCAAATCGGTTGAAAAAGTAACTGAAACATTTTCTGACTCGAGCACCGACTCCTGTACCGATGCGGCTCAAAAAGTTCAAATCGATTCCGTGACGTTTTTTTTTTTTGAGGAAAATCGCGACAACAATCAATCCTCGTGTCTCGGGGAGTTTTGCTCAGGAGTCAAACTGTGTGGAAAGAATTTTTTTTAAATCGCTCGCTATTATTTCACGAATCGTTTATTAAACATGTCGGCGAACGTTCCAATAGCCATTTTTCGATATCCGAGTTACCGAATTGCGTATTTTTTTCAGTCGTTTTTTCGTTTCGAACACAAATTCAGATTGGGACCCCGGATCTTCAATTGCCTCATGACCAACACGAAATCCGTTCGAAGATGCGTGCATTCGTTGATTACCGTAAACAGACTTTAGATCGGAAATAGTTTCCGTTGCATTTCTATCCGATTTAAAATGAAATTCAGTATTAGTTCACCGTTTCGAATGTACTGTTTAATACCGTTTTATATTCGTGCGATGATAGATAAATCGACAAGTGAAAATGTTGAGAGTTATTGCCCGTTTGCACGTAGGGTATTAATCATTATTGTTAAAATGATATGGAGTATTTATTATTAGAAAAATTATAACTCTTTAAACGGAAAAAATCTATTCTCGTTGCTTAATTTGCCCAATACCAGTTTATACTAACATGATATTTTATGATATTTAACTATAACGTTCAAAAAAAAAACATTTTATAATTCATATACGTGTTTTGGTGCAGTTATACCCTTTATATACTTTTATATATATATATATATATATATATATATATATATATATATAGCCGTAAATGCTTAAGAAATTTCTTCATCTCGCTTAACAGAACATTTATAATTTACAAATTATAAAGTAATTTTCCCGTGTATAATTATTATTGTAAAGACCGCGTGCCTGAATTTCACAATCTAATGAAATTATTCCATCATTTATATTGTATAGTGTCCTTGTAAATTATTCGACGAAATATTATAATGGTTATATTAATATTCAAGTAGTATTAAAATTATTTTATTTTACTGAATTTCTGATTTCGGTTTAATGTTAAAAAAAAAAAACAGAAATAAATATTTATTTGAATTGTCAAAAAATTAAAATGTTTTCCAAATATGTATATAGGTACATGCAATTAATATATTACAATATATGAATATAATTTCAAATTTACAAAAAATATTAATTTTTTACTCGTATTAAAAATCTAATTATATATTTATAATTATCCGCACTAAAGCCTTAGTATAAATTACATTAAGAACTTGCAGTGTATACGTTTCACGTTTGTTTTACATTACAAATTCAAAAATAATAATATACTAGCGGATTACGATAACAATAATAATAATAATAATAATATGCGGCGTATAATTTATTATTTTCCGTAAACCGGCACGTCATCGTACAGCGAGTGAGAGGTAAAAAAAGAAAAGCAATACAATGAAATCACCTTAATATCGTCGACTATATTGACGAATAACTTATAATTTTTCGCCGTTCTCTCTCTCTCTCTATATATATATATATATATATATAATATAAAGTTTTGTATAAAGTTTTTGCGCGTTTCCATTTTATCGACTGTTTCCTCTACTTACATCCACTGCGATTCATCCGCGATATATCCATTAAAGTTATATATATTATACGGCAGATCTTTTGCCGAAAATCCCTCAGGCCCAAGTGTAACGAGAAAAATTCATCAGCGCCCAAGTATAATTGGATTTAAACGTTTACTGCGTGTTCGCGGCACGCGCGCGCGTATACTTACTTTTCAAGCGTTTGTCTGTAGTGTGTTATATATAAGTGTATATATTTTTTTTTTTTTAAGCGTATACAAATATATAGTTTTCGATCGTCAAACATATATTCGGTGTAGCCTTACGTATCATCTTTGAAAATCCGAGACGTGTTATTATTATGTTTCCGTATCGAATAATGTATAAGGCGTATACCATTTCGCAGGCTACATTTCGCCGCCGGGTAAATATTTAATTTGGTGTCCGAATATCAGTGAAAAAATACTCTCAATTAAAAATAACAAAAAGTAAAAATGAAATTATGACGAGTAAATGTTAAAAAGAAGGATTGGTAGACCGCATCACTCGTATATAAAAGGTGCTGATTTTCAGTACGGTTTGTGGTGCGTACTGCAGAGTCACAGAAAAGATATCTGTTACGTGTTAAAGGAACTTTAAAAAGTTAAATGTAACGAAGGGGAAATTGAGTGTCCGTTTTACGGGAAAGTGATTTTTGCTCGCACTGTTCTATCGACTAGCCAGGACAAAAATATGTTTTAGTGAAACGAGTACGGGAGAATAATAACGTTTGTTCTATTTTTAAAATATGCCCGACAAATGATAAGAATTACACGCTCTACAAGATAATTCTGTTTGGCGTATAAGAACAGTAGTTCTCTTCCCCTATAGGACACAGCGTACGAAGAGACCCAATTGATATAAATAATTTTTCATTCTAAGCGCGTTAACTAAGCCGGTGGTTTTTTTTCTTGTCAATGTCTTAAAACAGTACGCTCCATTATGTGAATGGAATGTTAACTTTGTGTCAAAAACTATTTCTGAGTCACGGACCGTGTCTCCTGCACGCTTGTGTTCACTGATATAATAATCAATGACAAGAGACCTGAAGAACGACATAGAACAGCACTAGTGTTGTATTGAGCGATGAAATCATGGACGAAGCCCGGAAAGCAATTACATTTAACCGTTCACAATCAGAGTTAACTCTAGCACAAACCGCATTAAGCGATTATTTTGTATTCGAAGGTAAATATATTCTGACGTAAAACACTGGTATAAATCGATGTGAGAAGAAAATGGATTAATTTAAAAAAAATTAATTCGGAACACGAAACTTATAATTTGTAGAATATGATTTGTATTTTACGTAGACGGGGTGTATATAAATACAGTGTGAAATATAAATGCAGCCAACGCAGGGGAATAGCCAGTAGAGGGATTTCAACAAAGTCGCTCTAATAAGTGCAATATTGTATAAATAACGATAAATCTTAATAAAGACGCCTGTACACACTCATATATACATATATATATTTCAACGGAAGAGCGAATGTTCAACTTTTAAAAACTTATTGAATAGACGAAATTAAAGAGACATAACAAAACTCATTGGGAAGTGCGTTGAAAACTGTAATAAATTCGCGGAATAAATTACTAACCGAAATACCGTATATTCAGAAAAGTATATACGAATCTTAACAGCTCGTGACCGTATACAAATCGAAGAAAAACGATTTGAAGATGAAATTCGTCTGAGATCAGAAGAAAATCCTCTTAAACTAAATAATTTCCTATATGTGTACCTAGCGCATCGTATATATTTGGTAAAACGGGGCAGTAAAAAATTGAAATTGGTGAAATGGGATGGAAACCTGACCACCCGGACTATAATAATACATTGTTTAGGGGCGGAAAAAAATATATGTTTATGTCGTGCAAATTGATCAGAGCGGTGGATGGTTTAGTAGTGATCTAAGCGAGATGGACTCGACGAAAATTCACGGGACACCGCCAAGGTGCTATTTTTTAACATTCATAATGAATATTATGTGGATATATTAAAATTAAATTTTTAAATACAATATTAAATAGGATGATTTTATGAGTTTTTCTTTTTATTTCTTTTAATGCCCTGTTGGGAAACAGAAAACGGTTTTCCGGAATTTAAACCGATTTCGTTTTATTTTATCTTATGTACGGTTTATCATCGTCGTGCGGATGCTCCATTTATGCAAATAAGATAGGTCTAACGACCAGAAATATATTATACTGTACAGATTACAATATAGACCGTACTTACTTACTCTTGTTTTCACGGTACAGCTGCAGTGACTTCATTCCGCGTATAATGTCGCAAAATAACAATAACAATAATAATAAAATCAGACTCTAAAATATACCTCTTTTTTTTTACGATCAAATAACAGTTAAAATAACTTTAATTATACCTATAAACCACCCTGCAATTGTTCATTAAATCCATCGTCTAATTTAATCCTTTAACTTAATAGTTTGAAAAAAATTCATAATTTCGAAAATTTTCCGGATATAAAACAAGCGTTTGACCGAATGGGACATCAACGCGTTTTAGTTATGCTGAAAAAATCTCATCTTATCCGCCATTTTTAGTGTACGAATCATTACGCTCTGCGGAAGCGTAACTTTATGATAAAAAAACACACTAAAATTTTATTCAACTTGTAACTTATTAAAGGTGGTGTTGTATACGAGATGCGTATTTTATATATACACTACAAACGGCCAATGTTAAAAAATCCGAATTGATTTCACCGGTAATAAATTTTTATGGACATTTCCTAATTGTACCGTATAAACATTCAAGATCTACCATTGGCCTACCCTTCGTTTGGTGTAATACAAGAAGAATAACGTCGAGCAAACGAAATGTTTCCGCACAACTCTTTCTATCCGACCTACAATCAGCCTTCCGATAACGTAAAACAAAAATTGACATACATTTAAGCACAAACAGTGTTGGGGCGGTTATATAGAGAAAAAAATAGTCATCGTATTAAATGTATTATATTTTCTAGTGATATGGGTAGGCGTACTTGTTAAACAGCCGTTGACCTATTACGCATTTAACTATATAGCTGATCCAAATTACTAAACGTTAATTAATAATAAAATTCGATTGCATCGTAACGTTTAATGAAATAAAACCGAAATCTATAATACCACGTAGTCGGTTAGTAGGAAAATGGGTCAGCCGTATACAGTGAAAACGTGAGTTTATACAATACGAATTAGATTACAATAATAATTCTATGATCAGATCGGTCGACAATAATGAATTAAATTCGGTACGTTCGAATCCAAATTGATTCGTCCAAATTAAAATTTTTTTAATTTAAAACTAATTACTAATAGAGATATTATTATCTCTAATTAAACTCTTTTAAAATTAAACTAAAATACGTTAATCATTATAGATGAGTGTATGAAATTTCATTTAGGTGTTATACAGAGTGAATCGTGTGTCCATCGCGTTCAACATACGTAACGATAAACGTAATTTATCAAAAAATAAATAAATATATTTTATCGTTAATTAATATTATAATTATTCTCATCAATTCGCGTTCAATATAAATAAAAATGATATATAAGACGTCGAATTATGACGAAATATACGACCCGTAAATGTATTTCATAATCGGCAATTGACATTATTTTATGCATTGTATTTTATAATCTTACAAATATCGGTCATTTATACTACGTGATTAAATAATTGAATGAGAGAGACATATCAGAAATTTCAATAGACATTTAAAATAATAATTTTTATTTTATATACCTATTCGGTTTAATTTATTATAATATTTGATTTAAATACGAGATATAAATTAGATATTATGGTGTGTGATGCTTTTATTGGTTTAACGCACACTAAACAAAATATAATAATAATTATTTTTCAAGTTCCAAGTGTTTTTTTTTTTCATTAATTTGTTCTTTTTTATTTAAAATAATTCTTTATCTAATATAATATATATAATATTAAATGAATTATTACAATCATTGATAAATTTAGTATAAACTACATTTATATGTATACGAGTGGTGGTCGATAGATGTCGCTGCCATAGTGTACAAATAATAGATTTCTTAAAATATAACAATCGCCGATTATGAACCAAATACGTTTGCAGTATTTTTCCTGCGCAGTTTTAAATTTAGCGCCGCTGGCGAGAGGTGTTTTTTGGGGGCCCGGGCATTTTAATAAAACAAACGAAAAAATTAATACACTTGTTATTATATTATAAAATCATATTTCGTATTTTTATTTTATAAATTTTGATATTATGAAAACAAAATATAATATTATTTGTCGGACGCATTGTTTACACAAGTGCGCCCATTTTCTTCTCGGTTAAAATTGGGGAAAAGAATAATATTATGTCCGAGAATAATTTTGTGTTCCTCGTAGATAACAAATTGTAGGTTATTCGCCACTTTTTTGCACTTTGTTAGCCATTAGCAAGTGAATAAATCAGCCAAAGCGAATAAAAGAAAAATATTTATTCATTTTTATAATGTTTACATTTAATTACAAAAAAAAAAAAACAAACAAAAACCAAGTACGAATTTATTTATAATTTAAATATTTATACGTTTCGTGATACTTTTACAGTTTCCACAATGTTTCTTGGTGGCGGTGACACTATCAAATAGTTATTTTTTTCATTTCTAACTGCAGTTGATTATTTAAAACGGCTATCTCAAACTGATCGTCACTCTCGCACGTCAGACCATCACTGTCGTATTCCGTATCATTTCCGATAATAATGGACGATTCCTTTTCAATATTACTTTTCATTTCTTCATAATCCATTGTCGAATTCTTATCGACCAATTTAGCGTATTGTACAGCCGATGTGGAAAACTGTTCATTATTTACTACTAAAGAACAATCATCGCTCTCTTCGGTTTTTTGTACGTTTCTTGTACATTTTTCTTGTACCTGTACAATAATTATCACACAACATTAAAAATATTTTTCTGTATACAATGCATTTCACGTTTTAATCGCAATTGTCTATCAGCCGAGGTAGATCCGTCTATAAATGCAATTAGAATTTATAGCGAAGAAAAAAAAATTCGAAGACGTACATCAATAACAATAATAGAGAATATAGTGTTTATTAAATTAACAAAATGTTCGTGTTTGGCGATGCTTGACTGAGGAAATATGCGTCATGTGCCCCGTTCAAATTTAATTTTAACCCACGCTTGTTATTTGAACAAATAATAAACATGAAATTTCGAGTATTTATTAATTATTTACAACATTTATTTAAATAAAAAAATATCCGCAAACATTAATATGTTACATTATTATCGCAAAATACCATTTCTAAAGAAAAGAAAATTAAACACGCATTTTTCTCCTAGTAAAAAGATAAAAAGTTCAATACAAATCTAAAAATATCTTTATGAACAAAACGAACTTAAAATAACAAAATTATGTGCCAGCTACTATTATAAAATATTTGCAATATATATATATATATATATATATATATATATATATTTCGGTTGAATTCGATGCAAATAAGAAGTTGCTTTGAGGAATTCAAAGGAAAAAATTCAATAATAAAATATATACATGACACACGGGCAAAAATGTCTGGATCTGCTCCACAAAAAACCCCTGCGGCCCTTATTATTCACACACATATAACGATATTTTATTAAATCGAATATTTTTTTTTTACCGAATAAATGTTCTATATTAAAAACGTTTACCTCGAGCCTAACAGGACTAGTTAGTAAACATGTCACTGAATAAAATGAATGAATTAGCAATAGTAAATATAAAGTAAACTTACATTACAACCGTCATTTTTTTTTATAATATTTGTATTTCGGAATTGGTCGAGTGCATTAACTCTTTTGTATTCAACCGATATATTTGGTTTGTTCTAAAACGGACAAGTTCAAACGGAAAAGCGTCAGTATATGGACATATTTGTATGATGATATTATCAGAGTGCGTGTTTGTGTTTGTTTCATAATATTTTTATAAATACTTTTTGCGATGATTTATGAAATTGTACGTTGACGGCGGTGTAGAATTTATTGTTTTGTAACAAATTATTTGTTGTTTCGCAGTATGGAAATAGTTTCGTAGGTGAGTTTTTCATTCGTTTCTCGTCGTCGCAAAGTTTTGGTGAATTCATGGACGAAGAACTATTACTATTAAACGTGCATCCAAAATGAGGATTTCCGCTGTGGGTTGATATGCGGCAATCAGTAAGTCGATCTGTGTAAGAAATGAGAACATTTATACGTACAATGTGCTGGATATTTAAAAACCACTCACCTAATCGTCCGGGGATCCATTCAAATCGATAAATCGATGTATTCGACAAGGGTGATTTCACTAGATTAATTCTCGTCACACGATTGTTTTTCCTAACGATTCGTAGGAGAAAATCAAATGAATGAAATATCACAACGGAAATAATAATTATATTCGAATAAGAAATATGACATTTATGCGTCACAATGCTTTAAAATTTATCATGTTTTGAGTTGGCAAACATAAATAACTTGTAACTGTATTAAATTCAATACGAAAATACACTGGGTAATTTATTTAATAAATTAGTAAGAAATAATAAGTAAGAAAATGTCAATGTTTTTTTGTTATTTAGCTATAAAAATATATGAAAATTAAAAAAGAAAAAATTGTTAATATTTGCAAAATGTTATATTTCGCTCGGAATAATAGAATTGTTGTACCATTAATATATTCATTAAATAGCTGTATCATTTCTAAAATTAGAAAATGAAATATATATATACATGGATTATGTGAAAATCGATATTGCCGACAATTTTATAGGTTTTTTTTTTAAATTGTTTGTAATTTTTCAAAAAAAGAAAAACTACGAAAATATCCATTAGACACAATTTTCAAAACGCTTAATTGTTAAAATATTAGTCAAGAATTTATATACTTATCAATAACGCCGCAGTTGTAAAAAATTATTGTTAATGATAAATGTGGAAACGTCGAGTTTTCAATGATATTGACAATTTGTTTAAATTTATAAATCTAATGTACAAATTACCTTTGGTATGAACTATTTACGTTTCGATCATCCTTTTGTAACTGGAATTTATTGTTGGTTAACATTGTACTATATTAAACGTAAATAAAACTAATGCAATTTTTGTAAAATCCATTAAATTATAAATTATTGCATATCATATTGTATTGAATAATAAATTCTAATTTACATACTATCCGCGTGTTACCACAGAAATACTTAGAAGTAGATATATTTAACTTTTATCTGAAAACGACACAGTAATATTATATTATTTATTCTCCTTCTACAAAAAAAAAAAAACCATTATTTATATTATGACATTACTACACGATTTGTTATATTTTTAAGTTTATAGTTTCAAATGCAGCACAAGTTCGCGATACCAATTTACTTAAGTACGAGGAGTCAATTCAATGAAAAATAAATAACAGTATTTCAACAAAATGAACCTACTTGTGTTTTATTATTATTATTATTTGAAATAAACGAAATTAAAAGCAGATTCATTGAACTCAATAAAAATAACAAAAATCATATCTATAATACTCATATACTTGATATTTTAATACTAATCTAATATTGAATTAAATAATTTCCCAAGAACATTTCGAAATGAAAAGTTTTAAATTGAATAATATATAACATTATTAAATAAGTTTGGTAACTTTTAAATTGTAAATTACAGTAAGAGACTTTTTTAAAAAATCCATTTTTTTTTTTTAGGTATCAATACGATTTAAAAGTAGTTAATATTCTCTGAACCATATCTAAACAACGATTTAAAATAAATAATACATAAGAATTCGATAGTTACATAAATCTGTCTATACATGGAAGTAACTTACCTATATTTGTCCCATTTTTTGTAAACATTTATTTACAGGGGAAGAATTATTGGTCGACCATTATCGCGATCGAATTTTCGATGATTACAAGTGCCACGCGCATACCTATGATTAATGTATTACAAAATAATACATATATATATAAATAATTCGAAATAATATATTGAATAACTCATTATAATGTAATAAAAGGGAATATAATAAATTAATTGTTATTGTAGTTTTCATATTTTTTTTTTTTTGTTATTTATTCTGATGTTGATTGATCACATGAACTGAAATTTTCGTTTTATAATTTATTTTTCTCGTTGTCTGTAACATTTTTTTTTTTTTTTACGAAATAGAATATAACACAAAAAATTATATACTACGTATTATAGAATTTTCGTTCATTCGGGTTTTCCTTTTCTTTATAAGTCCATTATATCTTCGTTCCGAATAAATAATACACTTTGACTTGTGTGTAATTTAAATAATCAATCATATTGAAATAACCGAATGTATTGTAATATAAGCGCATGTTATATAGTATTGAAATTTGTCAGAGTTCCAAAATATCCATTATTTTTCGAGAAACTCGCCAAATACGATTCAACAACGTCTAGTTCTTATCATAACAATACGTGTTCATTGTATGCTTTGATGTAATTAAAAAATTAATATTAATTAAAACCCGAGCCTTGTGCCTTAAATGTAATTCAGTATTATGTACGCGTACACTGTTATTCGTCGACAATAAACTGCACGCAATAATATTATTTCTATAAATATTAAATAACGTACTTTGTTTTTTTTTTTATTATTTTAATCTGAATAAGTAACCGAAATAAACTCAAACATTTTTTATTCGAATTGACGCGGAATGGTTCCCAGTAGAGGCTCCCTACACGAGGAGTCATTATACGCTCTAGCTCTCGTATATATATATATATATATATATATATAAACATTAAACATATTTTAATTAGTTAGTTTTTTTTTTTTTAATTGTTACCTAACTTAATGTAGTCACCTTGAAAATTAATAATCACCGTATATAAATACACGAGTACGAGATGTTTATTTTTATTATTTTATATATATATATAAATTTTGATGTATAAATATTTGAAATTCTAATATTCTTAATTTGTACACTTAAAATAAAAATTAATTATTTTCTTTATTAGCTTGTACAGTAAAGTGAAGGCTGTAAGACTCAAAGTATTCAGTCTGATTACATATAACTGTACAAAAAAAAAAAAAAAATACAATAACACAAAATTAACTAAAGATGAAATGAAATACTAGCAGCAGCCTTAATAAAGTTCAAAATTGCT
The DNA here is from genome assembly GCA_032441825.1 of Chaetogeoica ovagalla. NCBI lineage: Eukaryota > Metazoa > Arthropoda > Insecta > Hemiptera > Aphididae > Chaetogeoica > Chaetogeoica ovagalla. The sequence continues at coordinate 12,084,215 of CM063731.1, read as the reverse complement.
ACATGTACCTTGATCGAATGCGAATCGAGTATATTATTTAAGATTATTGCAGATAAATTATTCTCAAAAAGTGAAGAAATACTCTATTATGAAATAATAAAGGTGGATATCAATGGCTTGTATTGGCAGATGTTTGAACATAAATGGAGAGATTTCCGCATCGACACCCGCGGTTAGCCAAAAAAAAATCTTATTCTAAAACGAAACACTATGAACGGAATAAAACAAGTATTATTTTTTAATTTTTTTAATGCATAATATTTTTTATAAAGCGTGCAAGTCACTATTGTGAGTAGACGTTACGTGTCAATACGAAGTAGGCGAGGAGGACAATATAATTACATTTCTAAACGATGAGATATATGTTTTTTTAAATACTGTTCAGAATAATAAAAAAATATATACACTCTTATATATGTGCATGTACAATATAGACATATGAAGAATTTTTAGAAAGACAATATATTAATTAATATTCATTATATTTTAGCGTTTAAAAATAAATAAATATTTATTTTTTTTTTTTTACAGAAACGTATTTTGAAAGCTCAGAAAATTAAACTATAATTGGACGAATATTTTTATTCAGACTGTATTGCGAAGTGTGCGTTTAACTTCAACGCAATTCACTTAAAATTTACGTAGACGGAAAATATTATTTTATGTGTGAATACAGTAGGTAGTACAATTTCGAAATATATTTGTTTATTATAACAATTCAAATTATATTGTTTAATTCGTATGATAAAACAATAATATTCAATATTGAGATAATTATATTATTTCAGTGGCGTAATTGTCTATTTCGGTTACTGATCGAAAACGGTAAAAATAAACGTTTCTTGCAAATTATTTGAATCTCAACAGTAACAGTAGTTTTACATTATACTCTGACTAAGTTTTTTTATGAAGTCTAAATGCAAGAAATTTCACGCGTCACGTCGTAATGTGTTTTATATTATTGTTGTAATTCTTGAAATACGAGTAAATACTACGGATTTCGGAAACGGGTATTGGATATTGAATAAAATAATGAAAAAGGGGGTGAGGGAAAATTGTATAATAATTATAGTAATAAAATATCGGCGAATTTTTAAGGCACGGACAGCAAATTAAAAAATATTTTTATAAAAATTACAAAATTCGTACAATGTACATAATTGTGTATTATATATATATATGTATGTATGTATATCGATATTTTACCATTAAAAAATTCATAGCAGCTGAGTGACACCATTATTAATGGAACAGTTACTTTAAAGATTTTTATTTTACACATTTTCAACGTGAAATTTGTCACGACGAGACAGAAGTCATTAAATATTCGGATCAATAAATACTGTACGGCCGTATACGGTGATAAAAAAAAACAGTGTAAAGTTAATCCTTAAGTAAAATTGAATTTTTAAAAATAAAACAAAAACCATTTCTTTTTTTATATCCAGTGATATAAATTTAAATTCGTATTACGAGTTTTTAATATGATTAAGTTAGTGTAAACGGCGCAATTTTTGTTCAACAGGATTTCAACCAATATGTTTTTATTAAAGGAGCTCTTGCGGACACGAGTCCACGCGTTACACGTCCATATATTATAATATATCATGTCAAATCCACCGATGCATGTGATTTTTTTTTTCAATATAATCTCATAGTTTGTACGAATCGCGAATAGTCTAATTAATTATGTAGTTATTTAAAATTGTGTAAGTACGTAAGAGAAAAAGGGTTTAGTTGTCCCACGATTCGATTCTGAGTTATAGACAATGGTAGGAAGAAACAAATCCCTTCCCTCATAAATATTTAGAGTAAGTCCTGCCAATATATACCTAAACGTAATTATCTTTAATACGTAGTAGTTAACATAAATTAATGTCACGTCGAGTTTTACCTATAGAACGGTTACAGCGTGTAATGAACAAACTAACATTTTTATTTATATAGTTGCCTATACATTTACTCCCTGAAATCGATGTTTTACGAAATTCCCTTAGATGTGCATACTCATCGTGTACGTGACTTTCAGTGTTCACGGTGTGATTTGTAACGGTTTTCAACGTGGAAAATTCATTACAAATATTGTTAAAATAAATATGGCGATCGTTATTGTACTGCGCGTCCCGGTAGATCACGTATCGTTTATTGTAACAAATTGTCCGGTCTTACTTCTTCCGTATACAATAATTTTTGTAGAGATTCCGTGAAGCTAAATGTTATGATGGTTGAGCAAAATAAATCCTGTCTTCGTGTATAAAAATATGTACGTAACGTACTTTTTGTCGTACAATTGATTTATAAGGAAACGAATAAATGACGAAAGATGCGAAACTCGCTAATAGTCAGCAAATGAGCACGAGCGAAAAGGCATGCACTGACCAATAGCTGTTCAAAAGTGTTCGATAATAAAATTCCGCGATTTTTCTAAATAAATACAAATTAATAAATACCACGAATACACGATTATATATATATATAATTATGTAACTTTTACTTGTAACCGATTATTATACTCAGGTGTATATATTATTATACGATATTGTTAAACGTTACACAATATTAGAGTGACGTGCGATATGTAATCAATTTTGACAAACCCTGCGGGTTTTTATGACATTAAAATGAAAAAAAAAAACCATTGAAATTTGATGTTTGTGACACCATTTTTTTTTTTTTTTTTTTTTACTTCACAACCGTTAACATTACTATTATTTTAATTATTTATTATTTTTATAATATTATAAATTTGTTATTCTTCGCGTGCGCGTTTTCGGACAATTGGTCTGGCGTCGGCACGCAAGTGAATGGTAAATGAAAACGCATAGAACGTTACACACGTATGAATTTAAATATAATAATAATAAGTAGGGTACACTTATAACAATAATATAAAAAAAAATTCGATTACAAAACAAGCGTGCGTGATCGATCGATTTGGTCGAAACACCTGAGAATTATATTTGAAAAATAATAAGGAAAATCGTGCGATAATATTATTATGATACGCGTGTATGTTGTTATCAATACCACCAATGCGTTGACGCGTATACGTTCTTTCGTGACGAAATAAATTAATAGATAATTCCGCCTTTTTTTTTCTCCAAATAAAAAAATAATCGCGTTCGATTTCGGAAAGATTTGGCAAATTTTTGTATTTTCGTTACAGTTTTCCAATAACAATACTGTGGATCGGAAATCGTTTAATGAAAACACGCTGGGGCCTCGGGGTGTGTGTGTGCGTCGTGTGAGGATCGTTCCAAATTCAAATTCGTAGCCGGGATAAGTCATGTCGTGTCCGCGGCGGAGGAAAAGTAAATGTTCCGTTGAAAGAACGCACGTTACATGCGGTCAGTGTTATATATGAGCTTATGAGCTTAAAATCGACACGGTTTTTTTTTTTTTTACATATAAAAAACGGTAGAAAATTATCAAACCGATCGTGATTCGAAAGTGACGGGGCAAAAAATAACACGACAATATTCGGATCGCACGAGGACGCGTCGTTTAAAAAGCGCAGAGATTTTCACGTTGGAAACGTCTCGTCGGCTACAGTCAAGTGTCGAAGGATTTCGGACATAAAAAACTGTCGTAATTCCGAGACGGATACAATGAGCGGGGGCTGTGACAACACGTTTTACGTGGTTGTTTTTCTTCTCGATCGAAAATTGTCACAGTCGAATTAAAAATAACAATAATAATAATAATTAAAAATGATCGAGTTTTCGACAAAAGTATACGCTGCGGCGTTGAGGATTTTAACGTCGAATCGATTGAATAATAAAATCGCGAACACGTTCATAACACGTTTGAATGGAAAAGAAAAAAAAAAAAACCAGCGTCAATAATTATTGTTTTAAACGTTACGTTGCCATTGGACTGGTGTCCGTTTTTTTTAATTTATAAAAATTATGAAATTACACAGTGCCGTCGGCCGAGCGCGGGTAGGTCCGCCGAGAACCGTTCACGTCGACGACCAAGGTCGCTGCCGCCGGTACGGCCGTCGTCGGCGTTCGGCCGTCATCGGCGGGGCACCTCCGGCCGGCGACGATGACGACGGCGCCCGCCGCCACGCCGCCGCCGCCGCCGCCGTCGTCCTGTTTCGCAAAACGCCCGCCGTCGAAACTGGTTCGCCGCCGCCGCCGCAGCGTATACGTTACACACGGGCGTGCGCGTGCGTCCCATTCAGTTGCGCCGTTACACCGGTTACGCGTGCATCACGCGCGTTTTTCTCGTCGATTGTGTCGCGTGCGTCCGTGCCGTCGAATTCGTGTAGAAAGAAAAGCGAACGTTTTTCCGAATCGTTTCGTTCCGCGTGCGTCTTCTCTTCGGTTCGTGCGAGACGCGAAAAAATAATCAAAAAAATCGGTCCTATTGTAATTATAATAATATATGCGGGGGGGACACGTGCCATCGTGACTCGGGCGGAAGACTACTACGGTGCGGCGGCGGTAAAGCGAGAGAAAGTGTTTCGCATAGTAACTCGTACATGTGCGCCGGCGGGCGGTGGTGGCCGGACCGATGTCCCGCCGACTCTTAGTCTCGCGACGTAACTGCAACAGCCTCGGCAGCCGGTCCAGCAGCACTGCGACAGTCGGTGACAGCCGCCGCCGGCTTCGTCGTCGCCGTCGTCGTCGTCGTCGTCATCGTCGTACCGGCTGTGGTGTTGAACGCATGAACGGCGGCGACGGTGACGGTGTCGGTGGCGGCGGCGGCGGCGGCTGCGGCGGTGGACATGTCGACGGACGAGTGCCGGCGACGCGGTAGACGCACCGGCGCCGCGGATAGTAAAGCCGCCGCCGCTGCTGCCGCCGCCGCCGCCGCCGAGACGACGGCCGCGGCGACCGCGTACCGCAGCAGCAACGGCGATCCCCAGCAGCAGCAGCGGTCACAGGCTGCGGCGCCGTCGTTCCCGTCCGTGTGCCGTCTGATCGAAAAGTATACGATGCTCATCGAACGGCACCGACAGCAACAGGAAGTCATGACGCCGTCGGCTCGCAAGAAACCGTCGTCGTCGTCGGCCGCCGCCACCAATGTCGGCAAAGTCTCGGGCGAACCGTCGGCGCAGGACGTTTCGTCGTCGAAATCGTCCGACCCGTTCGGCGAAGAAGCGGCCGCTTGGAATCGATTGCTGATGGACCGAGAAGACGAAGACGACTGTAACGGTGACGACGAACCGTCCGACGACGCGGAAAACTATCGCCGGCCACGCGAACAACGCCCGGTGCCGTCGTCACAAGAGCAGCACGGCGAGCACCGTCATCCGTCTTTGTTGCGGTTCGGTTGCAAATCGCTGGGCAACGTACTACAACACGGTATGTGCGCGTTAGTGTTGTCTCGTCTCGTCGATTCCGCCGTGTACGTTCGTCGTAGTGGGGGACCGAGCCGGTCACCACCACGTGCTCGCGTGCGCGCCATGTGCTTCGGGGCACGCGGTCTACGTTTTCTTGTTAAAAAAAATAAAATCCGCTTCGCGTACGCGCGTTTATAATTCGAAATCGGTTTTCCAATTAGGGAATTGAAATGTAGGCACGCGGAAAGACTTACGCGTTACGTTACCGGGGAAGAGAGATCAGTTTCGTAATTGCTGTTTTATAAACGTGGCCTTTACAACGAAACGCGCATCAAAGTTTACGCGTTTGAGTTTGGGCGTTGGAAAAAAAAACGCGTTTCGCCGTACCGATTATTCTATTACGCCCTGCGCAGTTCCGAGTTCTGTTGCACTTTTCCGATGTTCAGCGATCGAGAAAAATATTCGAAAGTTTTTTCGCGTTCGCCGTTTCTGAACCGTTTTCGACTACTACTCGCGTCACCCAAGGGGGTCCCCGGATATCGGATTTGCAAATCGTTTCAAACGATTCAAATTCAATCTAATTTCATCTTCAACGGAAATAATAAACGTTGATTTGTATTTTCGCGAAAAAACGTATTGAATTCGTTAGTTTTTCTTTTCTTCGGTTGAACGAATTCTGGTTACGCCACTGACGCACACGTCGTTGCTATCGATTTACCCGGCAGTTCGTCGTGGGCGAAAGGAAGAACGAGTTGCAATTAGCGCGCGTGCGATTATTATCCACACATTTGATTTTCAGCGTAAAAAGGAGAAAAAAAAATGATTGATTTTGGACTTTTTAACGTTGTATTATATTGTTATGGAAGAATACAGTGCTAAGATTTCAATAATCTCCTGTTACTGATATTCTATTAAGCGGAATTTCAGAAAAATTGCAAAAAAAAAAAAAATCTCTTCCGGTAAAATTGTCGATTGTTATCCGTTTTGGACACGAGAAACTTTTTTCCCAACACACTTGAGCCCACATCTGCAATGACTGTAATGACTTCTTTTTCTTTGTCGACACTTTTTTTGCACGCACAGAAAAAGTTTTCCGTTGACCCATTTACAGTGGTATATATATATATATATCGCGACTATAGTTGTAGGTACTTATAATTGAAACGTTATTCATATTTTCAAAAGTTTTTTTTTTTTTGGTTTTTTCTAATCGTCATGTAAAATTACGGAAATTTTTCATAAAACTGTTAACACGTCCGTTTTGGATAAGTGAGCAATTCTTTTTATGCTATTTTACCGAGTTTTAACGAAAATCGTTTGTCATCATAACTGTTATATTGCATTAAGCCGTGAAGTTTGAATTTTGAAAAACTTTAATATTAATAATAATAATAATAATAATAATAATAAACGTTACGACGGTAAAAATCGCGCGTATATATAATATATATATATATATATATAAAGAATGATTTGCGTTTATAATAATGTGCGCGGTTTTTTTTTTAAATTAAAAATAAATCCGTTTATCGTGACGCGCGTATCGTCTGACAATATTTTTTTGTTTTCAATCGTTTAAATATCAAATGTGTCTTAATCGTAATATATACGTAACGAATATTTTCTCAAACGGTTCTCCACCGCTTTATAAAACTGTTACTGGTCGTTGCATATGATTATATCACACGCATTCAAATTTCATAAAATTATCTAATCTCAACTCACATAGAAACATACACGATGATACGCTTATGACGGATTTATTTTCTTTTTTCGTATTAAAAAAAAAAAAACTGTAAAATCTCCGTCTACGGTAATTGTCGTATTAAGTAGTGCCGTATAGTACGTTTACCGTTCGTTATGATACGATCCGCGGCCGCGATCGTCGGGAATTTATCGTTTTGCTTTTAATTAAAAAAATTAAACAATTTTTTTTTTCTTATAACTCGCATCGCGTGCGCGCGTTGTCATCTTCTGTAATAAACGTTACGCGAGGCGTTGACGTACGATGGTAATCTGTGTTTAATGGACACTGGCGATGACAATCCGTTAGTTTCTAATAATATAATATTATACAGCGTGTCCCTGTAATAAGAAACATCTCAAATATTATTATATCTCCGCAGTGAACGGGCATTTTTTTTTTTTTTTTAGTCAGGTTAGGTTAATAATGTGTAAATTATATTGTTGTTATGTTTAGAAATGAATTATCAAAATTAAAAGAAAAAAAAATTACTAATATATTATGTATAAATTATTAAAATATTTTATTAGATAAGCGTACATTATATAAACGTATCTATAATTTTTATTATTATTATTATTATAAAAAACTTGTGCATTACGATTTGTTTCGACAGTTATTTTAACAAAATATTAAATACAAAATAATAAAAATATAAAGTGACGATTACAAAATTTATATAAGCAATCCGGGGAGTTGTGGAAAAAAGGATATAATGTGACGAGGATGACAGTAGTAGGAGATTGTGAAGAGCGAATGTGATGGACATTAAAAGGGATTCCAAGGGAATTGAGTGAATAATGGAAACGTGAACGTTCAAAGGGTAAATTAGGAACAATTGAGAATAGGATATCAGTAATGTGGCAGATGGCAGGGAAGTCATGGAAAGTACAGAGAGGAGAGTCGTCATCAAGGGGGACATTTTAAACGCACGAGAAAGGTGTCGGGTGTGAACGCATAAAATTATGAGTCTAGGATTTATATTTCAATAATAAAATATGCATAGAAATTCGCTATATAATATGCGTTAAGAATTTGATAACAATCAAATCGCAAATCACAATACACAATAATACTTAAACGATGTAAATAAATATGTTGTTTTAAAATTACACAATCGAAACTATTCAAAAATATGTTTTACGCGAAACAATAACGCGGAATTTGTTACGGCACAGTGTGATTATGGATTCCTTTAGTGTGTAGAATAAACTATTTTGATTCACACACATCATAATAATATGGTGTACGTTATTAGATCTATCGCTGCACCTATCCACGATTATTACTTATATTTATCATAGTAAGTATTACTCTCTACCGCTGTTCAAAACGCCGCCGTAAAAAACATATTATTTTATTACTTTTTTTTGTGTTTACAGTCGAAATATGTTTTGCGATCATCATATTCCAAACACGGAGAATTAAAAAAAAAAAAAACCATTTGTTCGACACGATTCGTCGAGATCATTAGATAAATTTCTTGTTTGGATATACTCCGAAAACAAAACGCCGACGCATATAAATCCTATAACTGCAATATTACAGAGATTGACGGCTTTTTTTTATATATATAATTTATATATAAGAACATTTTTTTTCAACCTCTTATACATTTATAGCAATATTAATTCAATAAATTCATCGTCGTCGTAGTGCCGCAATGATTGCGAGTTTGTATTGTAAAAATGTCGATTTATATTTATATACAAATATATATTTGTACATAATATTATATCGTGTCGACGAAATGACACAGTCGATTAATGAAATGTAGAAAAAAAGTGACGATTCCATAACGATTTGTCCGTGTAAAAATTATTAATAATACGCATATTTACGTATTTAGCTTTTGAATTTCGTTTTGAATCGAATAATTAAAAAATAAATGAAAATCGATAAATTTTGTAAATTGAAAATTTCAATAATTTCCTGTTTTTTTTTTTTTTTAATTTTTTTACTAGAATTTTGAAAATTTAAACGTAACTGGAAAAATCACATAATCGATATAAATTTTTTTTTTTTAAACGTTCGGAATTCACGTTGTCGATAAAATGGACAAATTCTTTTCACGATAACTATTTTCAATTCTCAGCAGGGGAAATTTTTGTATTCAAGAGCTGAGAATTGAATATAAATAAATTGCAGTTTTATATTTTTATTAGATCCTTATTACAATATGCGAGATACTCGAAAACATATTATAAATAACGTAATTTTTTTATTTTGAATATCTTCAATATTCAAGTAATTTATTCCTCGAACAATAATCGTTGACTAATCAACGGTTTAGTCATTTGATTCGTATGCGAATTCTACAGCGTATTATAATATTATATACGTTGTACAAACATTAGAACTGTGTATACTACTGTGTCATTAATTTTTTAAATATTAATCCACGTTCTACGCGGCATTATCTTTCGAATTTACATATTACTTAATAAAGATTTATGTTTTTAATCCTCAAACGATATTCAGTTATTAATAGAATAATATCAACATACTATTCTTTCGAAATTTATATGAATGAAAACGACATGACGATATACAAACACCAATGTATCTCACATAATACTACCTAATAGATATTTTATTTTTAAACGAATAATGTGAATACCGTTGAAATAAAAATATATTTATTGGTATTTAACGGTGGTGTATTATCACGAGAGAAAGCGACGTAAAAATAGTCGGACAATAAGAACGAATAGTTTGCCTGAAAATAATGTACATGTATTATATTGATATTAAAATAATACAATAAATCCTATTTGACGGTTAGATCTCGTTAAATTTCATACGATTCGATTGTCAACATTTTAAACAAATTTTATTCCGATGTTTCTTTTTTATTATTATTATTATTATTATTAAATCATTTAAAGATTAAATATACTATTTTTAAAATTAGCCCTTTGTTAACAAATGTTAATTTTTAATTTCTTAAATGACATTTTTTATTCTACCCTGAAAATTACTTAAAACGTTTTCCTTTAACGGATTTAACGGTTACTTATTTTAGCATTTGGTCGCATTTGGCTTTAAGTAATGTTTTTTTTCCTTTTACGCATATTTTATAATTTTTTTTTTTTTTTTTTACATATTTCATAAATTCCAAATATATCGTAATTAATTATTGTACTATCAATATTTTCTTCGTCAACTCATTTTGTCAACATAACAAAAATAAGAGATAGATTTGCACATTTCACGAAAAATGTAGTAGGTTAATGTGCAAATAACTTTCTAAAATAACACAAACGATTTATAATCCCGAAATATCGGCTTGATCGTAACATGTTAAGAAAAGTAAAAAATCTCCCCGTATATACACTGTCACGCGGATTAAAAATTTGTCGAATTGGTAACAAATGGCCAACGATTATTTTCCAAACTCGTCATTCGCAAATAAAACGCTTTGTACCAAGACTGTTTATTCTCATTATTAAAAACGGCAGTGTAGTGTTGTCGCGCATATAATGTAGGTACTATGAACGATCGGTTCAATTTAGACCATCCGCTCTTCATACGATTTCCCCACGATCGTAAACGTGCAACGCATATTATTGTCGTCGAACAAACAGCCGACCTTGCCTAGCCTAATACCGCCACATCGAACGAAAGCATTTCACATAATTTATACGTAAATGTTACACTACTACGTACGTTATAGGCCCGACGATGGACTATAGGTCGTATCCAACCGGTTGAATTACCAGTAGTACTGCATGCCACATAAATAGCCGATATCAAAAAAGCATGTAAATATTATAAATGGCATTTATGCCGGACGCGTCGTAAACGAGAAAAGTTTCCGAAACTCTCACACATGGACGTGATCATTTCAAAAACTAATTAAACGTAGACGTAGTTTTTATACGTTTTCGAAAAGTTCTAAAATGCAATCCCGATAGAACGCATAATTCATTCGACTATAGAACGTTTTGGTTTTATTCGCGTAAATCTGTTCGTCTTAATTAAATTTCTTATGCGAGATGTCCGGCCTCGTCCAGAGTGATTTTTTCAATATGAGTGCGCGGAATGTCATATCCTCCGAATAAAATTTAACGTGTATAACAACAATAAATTATTACATAAAATGTCCGTATTCGGACTTTCAACCTAACTATAAGCATAGTCAAAGATGTGTATGAGAGATGCGAAGTACCAGATAAGAGTAGAATTATCACATGTTTAAAACAGGGGGACGCATTCTGAATCCTTTTTCATTTTAATGTAGCACTAGAGAAGATGATAAGAAATGCGCAAAGTAATAGACGTGGCCCGGACACTGGAGGAACGATATTAGATGTGTAAGGTTTCGCTGATGATTTGAACGTAAACGAATGGAACAAAGAAACTGTAGTACGCGAAATACAGCGACGCTAATAAATAAAAGGAAAACAATAGGCTTGATAGTAAACGAAAAAAAACAAGAATCATAGTGAAGGAGTTATTGAAAAATAATGACGAATTATTTGAAGTGGAAGGGCTCGTGTTTGAAAAAGTTCAAGACCTACTATTGACAAGTTAACAAACAGTCGGAACGTCGAAAAAATAAACACAAGGTAGAAAAGGCTTATTACACGCGTTACTGAAATTTTTTACATCAAAGTTGTTTCCAAGAAGAACGAAATTACTACTATATTATGGACGATATGGATTGCGTTGGATACGAAGTGTGAACGATGATAATAACACGAGCAGAGAAAAATTCACTGTCGTATGAAAATAAAATATTGAAAAATATCTGTGGTGCAATATACGATATAGTGAATTACTGGCGTAGACGAACGATGGCTGAAATTCGAGAAATGACGAAAGTAATTAAACCTGACCAAACTTTGGATAACATTCTGCATGAATTTGGAGATTTTTGTGTCGACGCTCAGTAGGCAGCCGCTGTGTGCCCTCAGACTACGACGCTTGACCAACACTCTTGTTGGGATTTTTGTTTGTTTTTAAACGCCCGTAAACACATAAACGCACATCAAACCGTTCGCCTTTGAATTGAAATTTAAATTTCGTATATATACGCTAATATTTATTGTATAAAGGTCGAAGCGAAAGTCTAATTAAACGCTGTATGGGAATTAAAATCGATCGTAATTATCGTCCGCAGCGAATTTCGTAACTCAAAAACGATATTTTCGTTAAGTACACAATATTATGGCAATATATGTGACGAGTAATAATAATAATAATAATAATAAATAAAATGCGACAAGAAAAACGACTAAAGTGTACTTATATTTTTTCACGAGTCGTTAGTTGCCTCTCCGGATGCGACTAATTGGCCAAAACCGTAATTGTGGCGGCACGTGACCAAATTAAACCAGAAGTAATAGAAATTGTAATGGTACGTTAGGAAAGAGCGCGTATAAAAGGCATTAATATGTCGCCCGTGAAATTATGTCTTTGAAAGCTCAATACTAATATTCTTTATTATTATTATTATTATTATTATTATTGTTGTTGTTTTCAAAACGCCATCGCTTTACGTTTAGATTTTTTTCGATTTGGACATGAAAAACGTGTGACTTTAATTTTTGACTTTGGTTTTACTATAAAACACAGCAAAACTTAGACTCGGAGATGTTAACGCGTTTGGGCTCCAGTGCTCAAAGAGTTCGCCTATAACGATTTTAGGGATTCAGCCTGTTTTTCGTTACCCGTGCAGTATTATAACGAAGCCATAATAATGGCTTTTTGGCAGAAAATGCTCCGATACTCGGATATATTCTGTTTTATTTTTTAAATCATATTTTTCAATCGAAAATTTAATATCATTATAATACACATATATTATGTTTTGAAAAATTCAAGATTTACGTACAAGTCGCACAGGGAACGACAATAAACAATGTACAAATCTCAATTTCGTTGGAGAATGACACGTTATTGTTGCGGATCGCGTATAGAAATATTTGTTTTATATTATATATATATATAATAAACTTTTATTACTAACAACGATATTTCTACCGGTTTGAACCGATCAAAAATTTTATCTTTAATTATTATCTATAATATCTAATAGCACGAATGAAGTACGTATAATATACCGGTCAAATTTCAACTTTCCCTTCAAAAAAACATTTCGACATATCGTAATGTTATTATTAACACACGAGTTTAGAACATTGTGTTTAAATTTTGAAACGCCTAATATTTTTGTATTGCTATTATATCAGTGTTGTAACATGTCTTGTATTTTGTTCGTAATAAAAATATAGTCGATAATAATATCATATTCAATTCAAATATTAGATATATATATATATATATTTTTTTTTTTTTTTTTTAATGACGCGATGCTAATGTAGTTGTGCTGATATCTGAACTTTGTCTTATACAACTGAAACGGTTATTATCGAAACAATTTTAATAGCGACAATAAAATAATTAAAGTAGTTATTATGATTTTTAATACGGTTTTTATTAGCGTAATTATGTTTCAACAGAGTTTGAATAAAAAATTAATTAAACAATCTATTTTATTTGTTTTGTTGAACGTTCGATTTCGTTTATTTTCATTGTTCTATTATTATATGTAAAATAGATTTAAAAAAACAGACGTTATTGGAAACAAAATAATTACGCGTAGATTAATTTTTTTTATAGCAATAAAAGAAAATGTACGTAGTAAAAATACGTTTATATATTACGTAAATATATTTACGTATTTTAAATAATAATATGTAAATATATTTATTCGATTGAAATTTAAAAATAAACGATAATTTTCTTAAATATGCGTTTCCGTTAGATATTAATATATTTTATAATATTGTAAAATAAACATAAATTATCGAACAATTTTTTTTCTTTTTTTTATGTTCCTTTAAAACGTTTATATACGCATTAGTCGATATGTATTTTAAAAGTCATTATAATATATATATAAATATACATATATTTATTCAATACGGGAATAATTCTAGTAATACTGGAGATCGATAATGCGAATAAACCCCGCGGTATTTAAAAAACGAATATTTAATATTCACGGAATACCCCCGGTACGATATGAGGTATAAATTAAAAGTAAATTACAATTTACGTGGATATCGATGTACGAAAATTATTTGAATAAAAAAGTAACGCGCGTGTATCACTGAACTGGGTACACGCCGTGTTGTTGAATTTTATAACGTTTCAAATTTCGTATTTAATTTGAATCAAAGTCGTTTGAGGTTTTAACGTTAATAAAACAACAAAATATAAAATAATAATTTAATAAACGGGGTTCGTTATTTTTATCGCAATCATTTGGTTCTCCTATCCTATTCGTTTTAATTGCGAACATTTTAAATAGTTTAAATAAAAAAAAATTGAACTTCACTTTTTCTTTTTTTTTTTTAATGTGTATATACTTTTATAGCGCACGCGCATATTATATATATATATATATATATATATAGTAATTGAATTATAATCTGCGATGAATTTTTTTTTCCTGTCGATATTAAACATTGAAAAAAATAATCGCAACAAGTACCCGTTATATTACGTAAGATTATTTCTTTGGTTACTTAACAATTTAAACTATTTACATATATTTTCGATTAACCTTGATACACACTGTAGCTTTTAATATATACACATGCACTCGTAAAAATGTGTGTATATATATATATGGAAACTTTTGTACAATGTTTTCGATTCATCACTCTGTTCGCGTGTGATGAATGTTTTCCAACGAGTTTGTCGTTGTTTGGTGACGGTTTTTATTATTATTATTTTTTTATCTATCTAACCCGGTTTACAATATAGTTTTCGCTCCAATAAACTTCACGCGACGAGAAAATTCGCGTTCCGTGATTTACGACGGCGGTAGTAAAACTTTTGCCGAAAATATGTCCTTTGAATCGCCAATGTTTGTGGTCAAAAACGACGTCCACTACTCAGTATATATACGTATATACGTATATATTATTGGCGTTATATTGAACGACCAAAGAGCACTCCTCGAATTCGGGGGAAGAAAAAATCACTTTTGAAGACAATTTTTTCAAGAAAATTAAATTCCGGTAAACGTGATTTGGAGAATTATAAATTTTCGAAAATTATTTTATACCCTATTATAATATTAAGCTCTCGAAATATAACAACAATAACAATAATAATAATAATAACAACACTTTTAACGGGTCATTCGTTCTTACGTCGTGTGCGTCCCCGGGCAACCGTTGTTGCGCAAATCGAACGTATTTCCATTCGCGTTTCGAAGTACTTTAAATGCGAAAATCGTAAATCCGTATAACATTAATATTATTGTTACAAGGCTCTCGGAATAATCATTTTCGTCATAACCACCGACACGTTTTGATTCCTATTGTTCCGCGCACTGTTTTGATTAGCGTTTATAAATATTCAATACGAATATATAATAATAATAATAATAATAATAATATTTCGCACTGATCACAATCAGTGTCTTTTTATAATATGATAAATAAATAAGAGTGACGTTAATCGATCGTACAATAAATTATTATCGTTACGATTTGACGGACGAATAATAATAATAATAATAATAATAATAATAATAATTTCAACACAAATTATTATTGTATCCGAAGAGGAGAAAACGTTTTTACCGCTAATTTTCTGATTACGTTTGGAGAAAAATTATTTTATTTTTTTTCATTTTTCAAATATCTCATCTGCAATTACATTTAACTTCTGCATGCTTATTATTATTTTTTTTATATACGTTTATTTAAAAAAAACTTTTATTTTTTAATTTTGATTTATTCTTTATTTAACTCGTTTGATCATATTTTTTCATTATAAGAGTAAAAAAAAAATAATAATAATGAATTCCTACCTACGTTATACAAATTTTTTTCTCCGTTTTTCTAATTATCATTTTAATATTGTTATTCAATTTTTTTTTATCGTTTCACTCTGTAGTCTTTAAACTAAATATGATTATAAATCAGATCCGTCAAAAAAATTTCAACATCTTAATTTCTACAACGAATTTACGGGGAAAAAAGTAAAACTGTGGTATTGAAATTTAAGTTTTTGGTACAAGTTGCACTGGTCATTTCATCCTTGTGTACCTGTAAAATAGCATAATATATGGATTGCGCAATAGGCGAAGAATATTGTTTACTATGACACTTTAATGTATTTTTTATTGAAAATATTGTTTTACTCGTGGACGTGCAGCGTAGAGCGTTTTCCACGTTTAATGTGATAACTAGCCATATACAATTATATCCTAGCGAATTGTTTTAAATATATTTCGTAACGAAACGAATACAATTTGTTGAAAAATTCGCTAGTTAACGGGTATAATATATATGCTGTTAAATTTAACATGAACGTTTCTATTTCCGTTTATTTCGCTACATCCAACCTTATAAAGAAAATAATAATAATTATAATTTATATATTATGTTTACGATGAAAACATAATGTTCGAGTAGATTCTCAATATATAATTATTTTAGTTCGTGTTAAATAAAAATAGTAATAATATATTACTCGTATTTTAATATTGTTATGATGTTTCGTGTTAAAAGTACAATTTATTTATTTGCGTTTAAATCGTATATTCGAATTTTTATTAAGATATATAAATTTTGTAAAATATTCCGTAAGTACTTGTTTTGTTACGTTTACGCGTTCGAAATAATTATTAAATTAATTTAAATTCGAATAAATCGTTTTCAATCGGTAAATATATACAGCAATCGGAATATTCATAATTTGTATGTAATATATAACGTATAACGATACCGTATGGAAAACGTATAATTTATCATCTAACGTATCGTGGGTATAATAACAAACACACAAATCGTTAGAATCCATATAGAAATTGTAAAATTTAAACAACACGTACAGGATTATAACGTATAAACCAACAGGTCAAATCGCATAAAATATAAAACGTAAATTATCCGGGGACTTCGTGTACGGGTTCTTTAGGATCCCTTCATACTACTATCTCGATCCTTGGAATAGCAGCTGCAAATTAGATGATGCGTCGTTGTGGAACGTCCACGTTTGTGTAACATTGTTATACCGTTTCATCGTAACCCGTGCGGAGTCTATTTATTATGACAAAGCAGATCACTTTATATTTATTTCTTATATGTAAATCGTCACAGTTCGTCTACACACCTACATCCGAATCCGCACCGAATTTTTTCCGAAATTAACTTTTAGGCAATTTTCCAAATAGGTTTTCAAGATTTTACACTATGATCTGGACCGGTATTAGTTTCACATCGTGTGTTGGGAATACAGTGAGGTACATTTGGTATTCCGTTCCCGTTAGAGTTTCAACGGTGACGACGTACACAGTACTTCTTTTCCTTTTCCTGATCGTTTTAATTCGTTGTGAATTGTGACCTTTGTAAATTAGTGACCTACCTGAATTTCACGAGCTTTGAACTCGAACACTGCGCGTAATAATAATAATAATAATACATGTTAAAATAACGTGATTTCCGTGTAAGTAGGTAGCGGGGACGAGGAAGACTCGTCGAAGCTGACGGACGACGATCCGTACGAGGAGAACGTCGCTGTCCAGTCCGGGGACGAAGAGCGACGACGGGCGCAGCAGTTGCCGGTGGTGTGCCGGCTGGAGGTGAGCAAGACCGCCAAAGTGAAACGGAAACGGCGCAAGTCGTGGACCGGCCCGACGGGCGGCGGCCGGTCGCAGGGTCACGGAGACGGCGGTGGCCCGAGCCGTAAGGGTCACAGCCTCGACCAGGGCTACGACACGGTGCATCACACGCGCCACCACCACCATCATCATCATCATCAGCAGGACTTTGGCCTGCACCATCATCACCATTACTCCGCGCTGTTTCGGTCGTACAGCAACAACAACGGCGGCGACGCGACGGCCACCGCGGCAGCAACCGACAGCGGTGTGCCCGGGTCCCGGCAGTTCCGCACGCCGTCCGTCGTGGTCAGCGACCATTCCGAGGACCCCGTGTCCTTCTCGTCCATGTTCACGCTGGACGACCTGGACGAACTCGAGGCACGGCCCGACTGCGCGTTCAACGACTCGTCGTCGGATTGCAGCGCGGCGAGCACGTGGAGCGCCGCCGGCAGCGTCATCAGCGTGTTGGACGCGGAATATTCGCTTCACACGCCCGAGCGGAAGATTTCCGAATGCAGTACGTGCAGCACGTTCGGCGGCGCGGACGAAGACGCGGACGAGGAACAAGCGGCATTCCGACTGTCCAAATTGAAGCCCAAGGTCAGTGTCGTAATATTTATTAATCTTATTCGCTGGAATTGGAACGATTCATTAGAAATAATAAAGTTCTGTTAAAGAAAAAATAATTCAGCCTTCCATAAGGAAATTTATTTCAATATTATTTAGACGAGGGAGGGGGGGGGACTGCGCCCGCATCCAATTCGCCAATCGTCGTTTTTACGTAATAAAAGTCCCTTACCTTGAGTTCCCCCGGCAGTAACTGTACGGGGACTCACGATCGATTTTTTTAAAATAAGATGAGAATCCTTGTGATTTAAACACACGAATAGCTATTTATCGACTTTTGAATTATGGCTTTTCCACGTGATTAACGTTGTTTTCTTGCGGCGAATTATATCATATTACTCGCAAACACGCACGGTTCAATGCGGATACATATATATATATTATTGTCCAATTAACTGCAGAGGTTCTCTGCTCTTTTACTCTTCGATTACTATTATTATTATTATTATTATTATTATTATTATTATTATTATTATTATTATTATTATTATTATTATTATTATTATTATTATTATTATTATTATTGTCAAATTATACCCGGGCAACATTCTTGCCGTTTAATGTCGATAGAAAATAATCGTAACAGTTTAACAGTTTATACGCGGTTTATGAACTGTTTATTGAGAACCGTTTTAGTTCAATTTAAGTGTTTTGTTTCAAATTTTAACTTAATATTAAAAAAAATATTTTATAATTCTAAGTCGGTACTTTCGATATTGGACCTTGTTCAAAATGTGTCATCGCACCGACGGAAATTAAACAGTTCACACAAAATGTTTGATTACTGTGTTCAGTTCAGAGTAGTGACGATTAGGTTCAAGAGGTAGGGGAAATGAAGTCAACTCCCTCTGCCAATGAAATATCCACATCAAAGAATAATAACCAAGAAGAATTGTTTGACAATCTATTATGATTTAAGACGAAATGCAGATGTAGAAAAAGAAAAAGAAAGTGATTGATTATAAATAGCGGTTTAAACCAGTGGACCGCACAGTGGTCAACGTGAACCCACACACCGCGCGCGCCTCATGGCGTGTAACCATAGCTGGCAAACGTTGTTCAGCTATGAACGCGGCAAAAACACCGTGTGTGCATATGACACACGTACACACACGGTGTGTTTGTCACGAGCAGAGGCGAACAAAGTCGTTCGCGTTTGCCCGCTGTAGTAAGACTGAGCGGTCCGTTTGTCGCGGACCGCTATTTATTTGTCCCTGTGGCTAACCCCTCTTTTTGTGTTGTACCGCTATCTAGTGACTTATTTTCGTTTCTTGTTTTATCGCGGTCGACTGATGCGCTCTCTGTATAGGCTGGTGTTTAGTTTGACGATGACCGAGCGATCAAATCGTACGCGCGCTTTTTATATTTATCATTAATATTATCATTATTATTATTATTATTATTATTATTATTATTATTATTATTATTATTATTATTATTATTAATATTACTTTACGTATTTTAATGTAATAAAATCAACGTAATGATTCGTGTTTCCTCGTTTAAAACGGCATCTACACCTAAAATGCTACTCGGGTGGGTATATATATATATATGTTCGAGTATATCGACAAATAACGGTAATTTTGTGATTTATCTTTCCAATTACACTACGAAATTATTCGTACGGTTTGTACGGCATTTAACTCGTGACACCGGTTTTATGGGAAAAACAATTTTGTTTCCTCGATATTTTTGTCAAAAACGACAAGTTCTATTCAAACCCCCTTGTGTGTACGCAATACGTAATTACGGTCTATTGCGTTAAAAATTATAGAATCGAATAAAATATTCGGTTTTAAAAAAAAAATGTATAATCGATAATTTTTTTTTCCATCGAAATATCACACTACAATATTTACGTAATATTATTATTTATACACGCGTGACATAATATGTTCTTGATATTTATGTACTCACGTCAATCGAGTATTTACATAATAAAATATTCTGAATACTAAAAACAAAAACTCACCCGATGGACACGCGGCGTGGAGACTTAAAACGGTGCATATTCACAAGAGCTGGTGTTCTCTACTGCAGGTGGTCGTCTACGATCTCTCAGGGGGGTTCGTTGTGTGTATAGTGGCTCCGAATTAAAAATGATTCCATTTATTCCACGACTCTGCGGGTTACCCTGCCGTTAATATTGCTTTAATCGATATTGAAAAATTATTATACGTAATTTTATGCGCGGGTTAAAGTAAAATATAATGTAATATTATATTATATTAAAATATAATATAATATAATGTTACACACACACACACAATTCTTCCGAAAATGAACTTGTAGCTTTACGGTCTGTATATAATAGCTCATATCTTCGAAAGAGTGTTCAATCGGGGAGAAAACGGTTAACAACTCGTCTGCGACGTATATTTGTACTTAATTTTATTAGAAGAATTATTATTAGTTTGCGTATAAATAAATTGTAACATGTACTCGAAACTGTTTACGAGTGACGACTTAGCAAATGTACGCGATGCGTACTGCTGTAGTATACTCGTACCGGTTATAATGAACTCATCACTTTGTTCAACGCTCATGAACCTATAATTGTTATTATTATACTTGCTAAGATGTACAATGAGTTAATAATTTGAGATTAATCAACTTTCTGAAGTCGTGTGTTACGAAATAATATGTGTAAGTATTATCACAACCATTATTATTTTTAAGTGTGTTTTGATTGTCTTTTTAAATTACATATTATAATAATATTATATAAGTTGTAGTAGTGGTATGCCTAACGGTTGTTTTAATGTAAATTTACACGTGTTTCGAAGGAGAGAAATCGCACGTTTAGTTTTGAAAATTATTTCGACTTCTCTCTCTCTCTCACTCTCTCCTTGTAATTATACAGTTTATATATATAAAATTATACTTTCGTATTTTAGATGTGTATGTCGTAACAGTTTTTTTTCTTATGAACTGAATGTCCAGATTTTGAAATTCATCCAGATTCTGAAATTTAACGAAATTTATAAAACGTACAGTTCGTTATTGACTTTATATCGTTCTACAGTAATTCCGTTCATAATTCGAATACATTTTTATCCGCATATTGTGCAATTTATTTTAGTAATGTAGACGTACGATTTTATGAAATAATAACACGTGTGTAATTTAAATTCATTTTAAAACTATCGCGTATTGTATCGATGTATATATTTAATACTTAAGGGAATTTAAAACGGGCATTTTCTCTCTTCGTCTTACACACACGAAACATAGCATAATAAAAATTTCCTTCTCCCAATGTACCGATGGATCTAGTGGTTAGATAAAAACAAAACATTTACAAACAGATTTGAATTCGTCGTGAATTTTACTATAGATCGATTTATCCACTTTTTTCATTTTCTTTTTATCTTAAGTTCTCCAAAAATTGGTTATTAGCAATTATTTATTTATTTTAAATTTGTTCGATTAATGAATTAATGATTTATGAAAAAAAAAAAAATTGGAAATGTTGGAAAGTCGAAATATATTATACGAGAATTTATGCAGATCGTAAATTTAAAATAAGTAGATCACGCGCAAAACGGATAATATATTTGTCTATTTCACGAATTTTAAAATAATCACGTACACAATCGTTGAACTTCATAATTATGACGTCCATTTCGTGAAAATAATATATAGATGTTGCTGCTATGTGTCATTTATTCCGTACGATATATTTTTACGAACAATTCGTTTTTAACTATAAAAATAATCACTATTAGAAAAAAAATTAACGCGTGTTCCGTAAATGTAAATATGAACAACTGAGTACACCGCTGAGTATAATAATAATTGAAATTATTGTGGTGCGTACATTCTGTGTTCAGTCTTCCGTATACGTTGTTATAGTGCATGTTATGGTGGGCTTTTGCACAATGAAAAAAAAAAAAAACTTAAATACAGTCATAAAATAATATAGGGCATAGGTTATAATAATTCGTCACGAACGATTATGTTCTGTTTAATATGTGGGCTAACATAACGGAATGTTTTCGAAATTATTTTCTTGTTATGAGTTTAGAGAATGTTCAATTTTGATTCTTAAATGTTAAATTAAATATCTTTTTCAAAATTGTTCAATTTTGATTCCTAAATGTTAAATTAAATATCTTTTTCCACTACTCTCCGTCTTATAAAACCGAAACGAATTGAAACGTTTTCACTCGTCACTT
The DNA here is from genome assembly GCA_032441825.1 of Chaetogeoica ovagalla. Classification (NCBI taxonomy): domain Eukaryota; kingdom Metazoa; phylum Arthropoda; class Insecta; order Hemiptera; family Aphididae; genus Chaetogeoica; species Chaetogeoica ovagalla. The sequence goes on along the minus strand of CM063731.1, from coordinate 12,061,740 downwards.
TTCAATTTCACTAATCCGTTCATGAACAGTTATTATTATTATTATTATTCTGTTAAATCGGTGTAGTACTACTCTCGTACACATTTTTATTATATTATTATAATCTTTCTTTGATATTAATATTTTTTTATATGATTATAACTACGCGTATTCCGGTTTTGAGACATATAGAAAAGTTTAATCATGTGTATATCGGACTCGAAAATGTCAGAATAAAGCACCTCCTCATAAGGAATACATTTTCAATATCGGGGCATATTCATATCGACACGTGTAAACGCCCATAACGATAATTCTTAAAATTCATAATTTAAATCATCGTAGGGTGACCGTTTAAAAATCTAAAATATGCTATTAAAGTATCGATTTTATACACTGCAGAAAGCTCATTTCGATATCGATTACATTCGAATCACAATATTCCACAAGAAATTTTATACGTGTTTTGTAATATCTTCAAACCGATGCCGATAATTGTATATTTTGTAATGTGTACAATACAAATATAATATAATATAATATATACTTCGATTGTTATGCAATAACGTCGAACTAATAAGAGGCTCAATCGCAAATACTTTTCTCGTCTTCTCCGCGTATTTTGTGTGTGTGTGTGTGTGTGTATATATAGCTGGTGATATTATCTTAGAACGGGTAAATAAAAACACGAGTGTATATCTTTACGTAATATTTATTATTTTCTAATTTATTGTATTATATCGTAAAAAAAAAAAGAGAAGACGCGTGTCGTATATTATATTGATTTTTTTATTCAATTATTTAAATTCGTGTACGTTTTGGTTTTTCGTAATTGATAATCTCTGTAAATATTATATTATACATATGGTTTAAAAATAAAAATGCTTTTTTTTTTTTTTGACGATTTAATTTGTTTTAACGTAATTACTGTTATTATTAGATTCACTTGGAGGCAAAGAGCGGAGTGGCCGATTGTCAACTTTAAAAAAAAAAAAAAAAAAACACGATGAAACAGTCGAAAATGTTCGACTCTTGTCCATTTTCGAAACGTTTAAACCAATTATAAACGGTCGATCTGTTTAATGTTTCATCGCCATAGACTGCACTCAAACATTTCAGGGTTTCCGCAACGGGTTTTCTAAGTTTAATACAATATTTAACGTTGGCCGTTGTTCGAATTGACATTTTGAAAATAACACGTGTAAACACTGTTTCGTATGGACAAAATTACTTCAAATTTTTTTTAGTTCGGTATTTTCGAAAAATAAAATAGTTTTTTTTTTCTATAAATAAATTCCAGACATTTTTCGATCATACCACGTAGATAAATAGAGTTTTAAAAATAAATTATATATATATTATACACGTTACGAGAATCCGTATGCACGACAAACGTCGCCGAGCGTCGTTTACTGTCGAATTGGTTTGATAAATACACGAGTATATAGTGTTGGTCCGTCCTAGTTTGGACGGTCATTCCGGCCGGTGTATTTTGTTCTTCAATACGTAATATATGTATTGTAGTAATTATAAATTATAATTACCTATTAGACACTGTAGTCGTTTGTATTTTCGGCTTAATAATAACCACAATAATTATAATAATAGTAATAAAAATAATAGACGCGAGCAAGAAGTTTATTTTTTTTTTTTTTTTTAAACCGAATTACATCATCCGCAGACGGCGTTATAACGTATACACAACAAATAATATTTCAGTAGACACGCGCGTTTAGAGACTACGCATTTTGTCCGGTCATAGTACATTTGTTTTTTTTTTTCATCTCTTAAATACCGTTTAAGACGTCTATAAACGACGAACAAAAATACGAGTCGTCGTTTGAAATTCGGTCGTAACGGTTATTTTACCCCAGAGAACTGTCGAACGTACTCCAGGGATATGTTTTTCGATTCGATAATTTAATATCGACAGAATTATTTTCTCACTGCGTCCGTTCGAAAAATGCCGCGATTCATACACGCTTCCGCGTATAATATAATTCCGGTAAATTCGGCCAACGTTTTCAACGAATTTCATTTCAATGTTCTTTATGTGCATTGTTATGGTTACATTCTTATTTGAACCATAAGACGTCATTGTACTGTAGAACGAGCTGGTACGCGTGTTATCGGTTTTGTGTATTATTACGTAATGTAGTTAATTGATCGACGATCGATCGTCAATGATTTATGAATTTTTTTATCGTTGTTATGCGTCGTACCGGCTTGGACGATACGATGGTGGTGCAATATGAAACAGGGAGATTGACGAGTTGTAGACGACCGCGACTTGGACGGGGACGCGCTCGCGCAGTGTCAATTGCGTTTAATTGAAACAATATATTGATACGAGAGCGTAGAAATGACGTAATAGATTTCGTTTGGCGTGAACGACGATGATCGCGATAATTTCTAACCGTACAATTGTAGAGATTCGCAATTAAAACGGTTTTTTATTGATCAATTGTTTGAGTTTTTTTTTTTAGTTTCTTATCATCAGAGTGTAATTTGACCCGGTGACGTTGGCGTAAAAGTAAACACTCGAATTCGACTGTTAGAAAAAAATAAAATAATAATAATATTAATAGGCCGCTCCGCCGTTGTTTATTGCTGTAACGAATATCATTTTTTTTTTTTATCATTTAAACGTTAAAATTAGTGTTTTCGAATATATGCGCGTTGCATTAATCATCCCGAAATCACTCAACACTTGGAATATTTATTTGTAAAAAAAGAAAAAAACTATATATTTAATTACTAAAAGGTATGGAGTTTTTCGCCTAAAGTTTCGGGGATATGTAGTAAATATAAACATTTTTGTTTTATTTTCATATAATTTTTATAAGGCGCGTAAATTTTCTCTTGTTACCAATTCGAACGACTAATGAACTGTGCACTGTGGCCAATATATATATATATATATATTGATATTATAATATAATATATATATATATTGACAGATATTATGACGTTCATTAGTACATTGGACATTTTATCGAATGCTCGGAACATTATGCGTATATGATATATAATTCCATTTATTAATAAAATTTTATATTTATACAGTCGTTTACGGTATAATACATACGTTCGTATTGGCACGTTTGAAGTTGAAAATTTACTGCTCGCACGCACATTTTTTTTTTTTTTTTTAGTCGGGTGATAATCGAAAAATTACACGAATCATTCATTGCCTAGTGAATAAAAAAATCTTCCGCGCATAAATATATTATATTGATTATGTTCAAAAAATTTGTTTAAAAAGTAATTTATATATATATATATATATATATATATTTATATATATGTATAAATTCATTGTATTTTGATCGATTGTCGCACAACTAGCGCTTTTCTTTATATTATTAAAATTTTCTGCGAAATATTTTTTCTTTTTAACAATTTTTCGCAATACAGTGTTCTCACACGCAATACATTTATAATAATGTTATTTAAATATCAGGTAAGATTTATATTTCGATATAACAATAATTAGTTTCGGTTTTATATACGAAACCTGTATGAAAAACATATTATAATATCAGAAAATACTAATCAGCGTTAAATTATCATGAATAAATCAATATACTAATATTAAATATAATATAATAATTTCTGAATGTGCGTGTGTAAATCTTTTTTTTTCTTTAATCAAAAATTTTATATCAAAGATCACACGTTGATAATTAACATTATAAGATCCGTTACCTAATTATTATTACGTTAAAAGTAAGCCCCAGTAAGATTTTTCGATTTAATATTAACCAATTGTTATCTTACATTTTATTTTAAATATTATGTAATACACGATTAATACATTTATATAAATGTTGTGAATAAACGTTACGATTCAATCTCAACCGATTTATCTTGAAATATATTTGTAACAAAAGTATTGTCATACGAGAAAATATTTATTTTTTGCTTTGATTTTCTACTTTATTTTATTATTAAACGTAATCGCAATCGCAATATTTTGAATATATTTTACCGGAACTCGTCTTTCGTTCCCGCGATTTTATAAAACCATAATCCATTACCGTAATGACATTTGACTTGATTCATTTAAATGCAGTGTATGTGTATATACAATTTGCATGGATATTATATATTTTACGAATTTATTACGTTTGTCACACATGTCTTGCACTTTTAAAATTCAAATTCCGTGAACAGTATAGTTTTCCAAAACGCGAATACAGCGGTAGGTATTATAATTAATTCAGTGTGTGTTTACAAATGAAAAAAACAAATTTAAACATTATTCTTCGAGTCGATTGCGCAGCACTATTCAAACGCATTTGGTATATTTAATAACTCGTGTATTTTATGAGCAGACACACAATTAACAGCGTTGCATACACATAATAAATATCTATTATGACTCCGTCGTGTACATATTCGAACGTTATAAATTACATCAAATGTACACTGCGATTCCGTATAGTATAAGTCGCTCAACCGTTTTGGTTTTAAGACGGTGTACAAGTTATTTCAATTCGTAATCCGTGTTAAGTTCCAATGTTTTGTTTTTGGAATTTCAACCGTTACAGGAGTGTTCTATCGGTTTATTTATATAAGTTTTTAAAAAAATTCCATTTCAAGATGAGTGTTGATAAAAAACAATAAAATTAATTTTTCTTCAACGTCATACTATTCTTTCAAATATAGTATTTACTATAAAGAAAAAAAAGCGTTGTTTTCGGCCGAAAACGGGGTTATGCTCCTCGTATGACTTAAATGACGAAATACGCGATTTTCGAAAACGGCGGACGAACAACGAAATGTGATATGGTCACGATAAGCCACTTACGGTTATGAATGAGACTTCTTTTATTACGTTTACAATACGTCTCCAATTACGACAATTTATTGTACACGTTAACGTTTTCCATTAAAATTCAAATGATATTGCGGTATATATTTCTATTGAAACGTAAACATTTTCTATTTATTTGTTAAAAAAAAAAAAATCGGTTTTTTTACATTAAAATATCTCGCGTGAATTACGTAATCTACCGAATTTATTTTACTTATCGCGAAATATTCGTATTATTATAATAATAATATTTTTATGAAAAAAGACCAATATTTTTTGGTCGATGTTTAGGGGGGGGGGAATTTTACTTCTTTTCAAACTTGTTTAAGCGAAAAGCGGAAAAATCGCAATATTATAATATTTCTACAGTACAGATTGACGTTTGTATTAATTATAGTAGTAAAACGCGGTCTCGTCGCGTAGTCTCAATTATAATTTATGAAAATTAAAAATATTCTACACGGAAACGTTTTAAAAAACTATTAATATATTCATATATTATTCCCCATAACACACGGCGAAGTGCGTATTTGTACACTACACATCAGCTGATGTACGATATGTGATCGCGTAAAATAATAAGCTGGTGCTCGAACGCGTAATCGTAGTAAATAAATAAACGTTAATTTCGTGTATATAAAAACGTATTGTAAAAAAAAAAAAACAAAATGTATTATCTTGCGATAAACTTTTATTATATAATTTTAAATCGTGGTGTCTCAAATCTGAAAATTATACAATTGAATTGACGATTATTTCGGAAATAACGCGGAAAAAATAATATCTTTATATATTTTAAATAATTCATGTAAATTGTTTTTTATACGAATACGTTAATATTTAAAAAAAAAATTGTAATATTTACTTTGAACAAAAAAACCTTTATGTAACGCGGTAATTTTTGTGTTTCGCGTTATTTGAAATGCTCAAAAATATACTCTCTCGTACGATTGAAAAATTGGTTCGGATTATGTTTTACATACGTTTATTTTAATTGGACGAATCACAAGTTAACAACGAAATATAAGCGCATCAACACGTTATACGTTTCAAAAAAAAAAAAAAATATATATATATAATAATATAATAAAATTAACGATTATTATACACTAGTGTATTCAGCTGCGAATCGTGCTATATGGGTAGAACCGCGTAGCTGTTTCTAAAACATATTAATCATATATACATGTTGTGTACGTCTACGTGTGTATACTCGTTTATAATATTTTTAATCGTAGTAGTCGTTGTTAAAATGTATTTTTTTTAAAGATAAAAAATAAAATTTGTAAAATAAAAACCGCGTCGTATAAAATTATTGTGTATCATACAATAATAATAATTATTATTATTATTATATAAGTCAACTTTATAAAATTGCACGCATACTATAATATACTTACGTTTTGAGTAAAATAATATATTTGTGTATATAATAAACGATAGTGTCGTGTTAAGAATGACTACAAAATCGCGTATATCATTTATTATTATTATTATTATTATTATTATTATTATTATTATTATTATTATTATTATTATTATTATTATTATTATTATTATTATTATTATTATTGTGATTATTGTTATTATTATATTGAACGAAAATATCGAGTATACAATTTGTGTTGATATTTAAAATATCGAATCAACGAATCGATGAAATACGCGCGTGTTCCATCGTATAATATAATTGTCCGAATGGGTTTTTTTTCTTTTAATTACTTATAAAAAAAAAAAAGAATTATACGCCAAACATATAATAAAATATATATACAATTATTTTCGTTAAAAAAAAAACGTTACGTAAAAATGCAGTAAAATTAATTGTACCTATTTATATTATAAAAATAAAAATAATATATATATATATATATATATATATATATATATATATATATATAATGCGGTATATTTTATTACGTTAATTATCGCGCGATGACAATGTTTTTTTCGTGACGAATCGCCGAATTCAAATATTTACGCCGTTTGAATAATTATTATATAAAATTCGAAACGAGTTTTACGAGAAGCGTTCGTTTTACATAAAAATCATGACGAATTGAACGAATCTCGCGCCGCCCCTTTACACACGTGCGATATTCATTTCGTATCCAGTCTCGGACTTGGAACGTTTTTTTTTGTTTTGTTTTACACACACACGTTCAATACGCGTTACTAGCTGTGATATGTAACAGAAAAACAATCGATTTCTTCTCACGCGATTATGGTACACAACACTGTGTCGGCGGTGCCAATGACTTTGGGTTAGGTGTACATGTAAAACGTTCGTAGTGTGCGCTGTATATATGAAATCACGGTCGTGTCCTGCAGGGTACCAACATGGAGGAAATTTTTTTCCAGGGATCAAGGATGAAAAGGAAAAGACAAATAAGACGAGGAAAATGTACATGCGCTGCGTTAAGGATTAGGATCCGAACGGAGGAATCTAATCCCGCCGTGACCAGGCACGCAGTGTATACACAATTGTTATGTATTCACTGTTTGTACAGTTATAAGAATATATTTCTAAATATACATTTTGTTTCTAAGTATTTAGAATTTTCGTTTTTTTTTTAAAGACGCTTGTCTCTCTCTCTCTCTCTCTTTATATATATATAATATATACACTCGTGAGCAAAAAAATCGACTCATACCGCAAACTCGCTTTTAAATGTCTCTGACAAAAAAACTTAAACTCTAATTCTATTTTTGATTTTAAAATCTTTAAGTTCAAAGCCTTGGTTTTAAAATGTTTTCTTAGAACTGAAACAGGGACTCTATGGATTTAAAAATAGTAAAAATGGTATACAAGTTTTAATTTCTGTGCTAGAGATACTTAACTGCGAGTTTGCGGTATGAGTCGATTTTTTTGCTCATGATTGTTTATATATACATATAATATGAATTATCGTTGTGGCGCTGCGGACGTTGAATGTTTATACACGGAATAGATTATTGTCTTCCGAATATAACGACATACATTGTCGTAACGTCGTATTCCGACGCGTTTCTGTCCGAATTCGCAATGGTGAAAAAAAACTACAGTGCTCGATAATAATAATATTGCGATTGATGAACGAAACCGACAGGGTTTTGAAATGTGGTTTTCGCAAAGCGTTTTCAAAAAATATCGACGGTGGGAATGGCAACGGGGAAGCGTGCGAAGGGCAACGCGCGTGCTAGACGAATTCGAAAAAAAATAATATTTACGCTACCGGCCGACGGAAATACTAGTTTTTATTTTTTTCTTCACACGGACAGAACAATAATAATAATAATAATAATAATAATACGCGTGTTTTTTTCCCCTAGCAAAATTATTATTTAACGTTAATTGTTATTTTTTTTATACGCAAGCGACCGACCGACCGGTCCGGCGATTCGCCGAGTCCGCGAAAATCGTGTCTTTCGCACATAACATCACTAGTACAGGTGCGATATACGTCATATATTTATATATATATTATATGCGTGGCTCTCGTCGAGCCGATAATATTCTCAGATTTTAAACTCAAATCATTGACGTCATAATAATGTGTTCGTATACATGTGCACTACTACGTGCGTTATATATGTATGGTTTATACGCGTACGTACGCTACGCCGGCCTTGAGAATAAGTGAAAAACACGGCGGCGGTGAACCGCCTGAAACGAGTATTGTCAGTATTGTATTATGTTTATTCAGAAATCCGATGAAAACGAGACGGTGGTATTGTCCGTCCGAACAGTAAAATTATGATAATTCCTAAACGCTTAGTTAAAAAAAAAAAAATTGTCGGTGTACTGCAGTAGAAGAGGTTCGCTCGTGTGCGTACGCTCAGCGAGTGCAAAAATTCAAATTTTTTCTTTTTTTCTAAAGCAGTTGTCCTCTGTTTTATGATCCGCGTGTGCTCGCACGCTGCAATAAATTATACTGAACTATATTATTTCATTAGCGTTCTTGTAATCCTATTTCCTACACTATATATATATGTTTTACGCTTTTTTTTTCTTTTTCTTTTTTTTTTTTTTCATTTCTGCTACTTATTTCGGATACGCATGAACGTATTATTTAAATCACTACCGGTTAAAGCGTTGCGCCTCGTAAAACTTTGGCAACCCGCGTCATGAGCGGTATAAAGACGTATCATTACAACATAATATACCGTTCAGAATTAGTTGGAGAAATTTCTGGCAAATTTTGACATTTATCGCGCGTTGCCTTGGGAAAATATACGTAAAATGTTAACGTTTTGAGTGGATCGGAAAACGGTGGTAATATTTTACACCGTTCTAGACGGGGAAAAAAAATGACCAAAAATTCGATATTATCAATATGATTTTGGGAAAAAAATAAATACTTTTTACGTTAATCGGCGGGGGTTTCTGTAGAAGTCGACATATCGACTGCGTTCGAAAAAAGACTATTTTTATTTTTTTTTTACACAATTTCGAACATTTATTCCGGCGTATAAATCGGCGATATAATGTAAACTATAAAATTAAAAATTCTTTTGCCAATCAATGACGCATTTTACGCGCTTAATAATAATAATAATAAAATTATTTTGTTTTACACTACACGCAGAGTATATGGACATAGTATTATAGGTTTTTTTCGTAATTTCGTTTCTATTCATTATACACGTCGCTAATTATTGTGATGAAAGCCGCAAACATTTTTAAATTATATTTACATTTCGATACGAATTTATTTTAAATTTTCTTCGAGTATACATTGAAATCTGCACTATATGAAATTTTTTCTAATTATATTACGTTTTTGAATGAAAAACAATTTTTTTTTTTTTAGATCTAATATTGGTGTAACCACAGTAACGTAATCGATAGAGCGAACAGAGAGAATAATAATAATTATGATGATATAAGAGTAACATGATTAGTATACATCCTTTGTCGAAATTGAATTTTAACGTGGATTTCTTTTTTTAGAGTTGGTGGTTATTCGAAAATTAGCATCATCGATGTCGTGAAATTAAAACAAAAGACCATTGCTAATGTACCAGCTTATAACTTCATACGCCCTCTTCTTATTAAAAACCATCGAATTGTCTCCAAGTTACTCTTTTATCGTCTTACACTTATTGTTAATTTTACATATTAACACATACTTCTTACCTTGACTCATATTCTAACTCTTACTCTTAATATTATTATTTTACTCGTATCGAGTGGCTGAGTTTTTGTTTATCTAGCTAAGTTTTTCGCTGTGTGCATAACGCTATTGCTAAATTATTTCGAATAATTGGCATGTCAATAATCGCGTGTACTCGAGTGTAGTATAGTCAAGTCTACGATACACTCACACTAATAATATCATATACTTCTCGAACAGCCATCACACGCACTTATAGATATTCTAAAATCTGCTTACCTATCCAGTACACCTTAGAATAACGTGCGTTTACGCGGCGATGCCCTTCACGGAAATCACGCATCGCGTGTCGTGTGTGTGTCGACAATCGTTTTTGGAATAGATTTACAAGAGTCTTCGAATCGCGAAGAGATAAAATCTAATACCAAATTATTTGAAAATCAATTTCTTGCTAATTTGTCTCATTAATTTTCATATTTAGCGTCATTTTAGATATTACGAATAAAGCGAAATAATATTATTGGTTTTACAATGACGTATTTCATTATATTTCGTTTTCCTTCACTTATTCCTATTCGGGCGATATTGACATATACCTTACGATGTACGATTATCCCGATCAGATAACGTAAACATAATAAGGAAAAACAACTAAAATATTGTAAAAATAAAACCGGTAAAATTGACAACACGTTCGTATCGAACATGTAATTTGAATTTTTTTTTTAAGAATTAAAAATATAAACTATTGACTTGCTCTATTTAAACCAGATGAAAAAATACAATTATGCCTAATTTACATATGTAATTTAAAATAATTGTATAAAATTATATAATATGTACACTAATATATAAAGCTTTCAATACCTAATCACTTTTTTGAATACTAGGATTTATTTTTATTATGTTGATTTCAAATTTGCAATACATAATAATAAAATTCTTAAATTTATGTTTAAGTAACTCATTTGAATCGCGGCTCGTGCGAATCTTTTATTTTTATTATATTTAAATGTTACATAAATGAATATATAAATACGTATAGATACTTTTATTTATTCATGGCGTTGGACGAGATGTGTTTACAAAGAAATTCTAATATGTTTTACATTTTAATAAATGTACAATATTTGCTTACTCGAATTGTAAAAAAAAATAAAAAATATCAGTACGGAATCGATTTTCCCATAACAGTATGTTTGTATTTAAAAAAAAGAAAAAAAATTACACCGGAAAAAAAAAAAAAATATATATATATATATTTACCGTATTTGAGCTGAGTCAATTGATACAGTCAAGTAAGTCCCCGAGGTGTTCGATTCAATTTTATTAGACGAATCGCCCTTAACTTCATTACAATATAATCCAAGGCCACTATTGAAGAATTTGGCGAATTACTACTTACACAAGTGTATATACACTTATATAAAAAGAGAACAATGATAATAAAATGGAAACTCGATTATTCGTAACACCAAAAAATAAAAATCTATACGCAATATTTATATACTTATATAATATAAAATAATGTATTTTATTACATGAATTTATAATTATAATAATTAATTATTAATACTTTTTGAAATCGAAACTACTTCATATAAAAATTCAAATGTAATGTTATGCAATAACATATACTCGTACAAGGTCCATCTTAACCTATGGATACGAAAAATGCAGGTCTACAACGAAGAATATGACAAGAAACTTATATAACATTTGAAAGAAATGTGTTGAAAAAAAAAATCGATGGTCCGTACTATAATACTGCTAAAGAACAGTATGAAATTAGGTACAATGAATACCTAAAGAATTTATATAGACATCTCAACGTGGTTGTCTTTGTTAAGAGCGAAAAAAATTCAATGGTTAGGGGGAATACGTCTGGAGGGCAGATGGAAATTCATTGGAAGATATGCCATGTGAAATATTAAATGCAAGAAGACTTTATACGACTGTTATCGATGGATTCACAAGAGATAGACGCGAAGAGATCCGAGTGAAGGAAAATGCAGAAGTAAAAGAACGTGGAGAGGAGTGACAACGGGGCAACGTTGGACGACATTAGCCGTTAAGCTAATAAAGTAGAAGATATATTAATAATAATAAGTTCTCGGACTGCGCTATTGCGGCCAAAAGGATACGGTTAAATGAAGAAATATGAAATAATAAAATGTATAAACTATATAGTTGAATCAAACGTGCAGATACAATATTCCGTAAATTAAAGAATTCGAAATGTTATTATTATTTAATAAACAAACGGGTATATTATTTATTGTTTCACACTAAAAATATTATTTTATTTCATTCATTTCGATTTTAATACGGTTCATAAAATACGGTTTATACATTTTTGTGACCTGGAAAATTATACTATGTGTAATATTTCTTTTATATAATAGTGTGCATAATTCGTATGTATATACACACATTTATAAACATGACTGATTTTAAAAGAATTGTTAGAAAAATCTGAACAATACATGATTTTTAATCGCAAAGATTGTTTTTTTTTTAAATAAAAAAAGCTTTTTAAATAATTACTATTTGCTACTCGTTTGATGTTGAAAAATGAAAAAAAAGTGAAACGTTGAACTAATTTGATTTTTTACATATGTAATATATTTATGATATTTTACAAAAAAAAAAAAATAATAAAAAGCGTATTAGTCATATTTATATCAAAAAAACCTTAATATTCTGTTCGAATATTTTAATAAATTTTATTTAAAATTCACCAAAATGCCATATTGTTGAGAACTTTATTATTATTATTATTATTATTATTATTATTATTATTATTATTATTATTGATTGGTGCAAATACATTTTGTGTCATAAATAATAAATTTAACTACTTAGAATAATTTATTTTTTTCCAGTTATCACGTTTGAATATAGGTTTTCATTATGTTGTTTATTTGTGTAGATAAACAACATTTGTGTACTGTAATTATGTTGTTATAAAATTCATGAACTTACCACTACATATAAGGTGCATAGGAGTATATAGGTATTGCATTAGCTGTATATTATATTATACTTTCTAATCTAAATTCGGTGAATTACAAACATACTTCGAGGAATAAAATTATAGTTTTATAATATTACACGAGTACAAAACGAAAACGATAACTTTTTAATTTATAATTTTGAAAACATCAATACGTTTTTGAAATTAAATTAAAAATAATACGTATAGAAATGCGCATTAAAAACCATTCCGAGCCTATGGTATGATAATAAATTGATTTTCATGAAAATAAAGATAAATAATTCATGTCGGTTTTTTACAAATACGTGGAATTGTCTTTCTCGCGATTATTATTATTATAATAATATTTGCTTTAAATGTAAAATTGTTATTATTGTTGGTATTCGCATTGAATTTTGTGTTCAAATATATATTTAAATTTCTATAACCTAAATGCTTTTTTTTCTCTAAATTCCCTCGAAGACTACTGTACTTTTGTATGATCGGTACAAAAAATAAAAATAGAAACGATAGAAAAGAGAAGCAAACGATGAGTAGTGATGTTGAACACAGAATATCAACAAAAAGTCAACGTAATTAAAATGCATATCTATAAAAATGAAATTGCAAACCACTGTTGTCAATACCAGCCTAGTTGAATAATAAAAAATCGTTCTATTTTCACTATTGAATTCTTAGAAGTATTTCACAGAGGAAGATATGTCATAAACTATATATATATATATATTTAATATAAGGTTGGGATCCCGAGTAAATCGAAAATATAATGAAGAAAGCTATATCCATATAGACCGATTGCTGATAATTGATGATACGGTTATACGGTATAGAGAACGTGACGTGAAAATAATTGAATACATTCACTCCACGAAACTTTTAAATAAGATCTAATAATTTTGTACCCGTTTTTCTTTCTTTAGCTGAACTACAATATAATATTATAGATGGTACCGGGGCCGTAGTATAATATAATAATAATAATAATAATAATAATTCATTTAACGGACAATATTTTGGTATTGTATATCATTCGCATTAATGGTAATAGTATGATTAATGTCTTTAATTCGTGTTTTACATTTCATACAGGACTCTTATAATATATGGTTAGGCGCTGACGGAATATCGTAGTATAATATGGTCGAGTGTCATCCCGTTAAATAAATTCGAAATACATTCCAATTAAATGTGTTCGAAATGTCGCATAAAAGCCAATCATAAGATATTGTATGTTGAAATCGTAAGATTCCCATAAATATTTTAAACAGTATTCGTGTGGGAGTTCTGTTAAAGGTAAATAAAACACTTTTTGTATAAATTTAACGAGAAATACGGATTTAAACTAATACGGGGATTCGTAAAACGCGCCTACAGTTTAGATGCTTAAAATACTTATAAGTAGACTTAGGTCCTAGATGTATTCATATCTATTTTATACGTACGTGTTTTTAAACAATTTTTTTATACGTTCGTAAAAGTTCTACGAAAATTTCAATAAAACACTGAAACAATTATACAGAAATGGTATAATTTGTGCTCGCAAAATTTAAATAATTCATAAAGACGGGAAATGCGTAATATAATAATAATTGATTTTCAAGAGAAAACGAGCGTAATTCAACACTGTAATCAAATTAAAATTTAATTTTTATCGTCCTTAAAAAAAGAAGAAAAAAAAATCAATTTCTTTAACATTTTTTGACGTAAATTCAATATTTAAATATAAAATTGTACATAATTTTCGTATTTATTCACATTGAATGTTAACATATTTATATATTCGATGATTAATCATTTTAAATACGAATGATGATACTCTTTTTATTCGTATACATAACGTATTCTCACCCATGTACGCATATAACTCGACGCAGAGGCTGGAAATCGTAGAAATTTCAAATCGACACGACATTCAACAACTAAACCGTAACAAATAGATCAAAATCAAAACATGTATTAAAGTAAATCGGATATTGTTAAGCCAAATTATAATAGAAAAAAACCCTATACTTGAAATAGAAAATTATTATTATTTTTACAAAAGAACAGAAATGTTAAAATCGTAATATAACAAAAATAGAACGGTGCCCGTGCAGAGTACTACGAAATTAAGATACATAAATAGTCGACATATGTGTCGATGGGCACAACGAAGGATATAATTAATAAAAACACGAATAAAACGAATGGAAATAAAATTCGATATGAAAGATATAATGAAAAACACAATGAAAATTATAATATTTCGAACGAAAAATCATAAAATGAGAATCGATATTATATACAAATTTTAATCGATTCAACGCGATATATTATGTATCATTAAAAAATCATTTTTTAATTGAAAAATCAAAATCGAACAATTTCTAATACATGTAACGCAAATTTTCTGTTTCAATGGGACAAAAGATGATGAAGGTCTTGCGAAAAATCGGAAAGCTTTACTTGAGAAATAATTCAATTGAGATATTTCAGTTAATGTTTATAACATTTATGTTAAATGAAATATTAATTTAAAAACGGGTTATTATTTTTATCAGAGAAGGTCTATATATGGTTTCACAGTTGGCGGAAAGACTAACTTGCGGAGAACTTTTTTGTTTTATAATTTTCCGTTCTCTAAATGCCAATTAAATGTATATCGAATTACTATATACCTGTTCAGTAATTTATTACTTACTACCTATTTGATTTATGTATATTGTAATAGTTAATATATGTGTAATAGTGTCTGTTTTATTCAATTTATTAGAGGGGAGAGGGGAAATATTTTATATGAAATCGTTTATAATGGAAACGATTTTTCTATGTTTTCTATGTTTAAACCTCCCCTACCCAAACCCTTTCTCAGAGGGAAACTGAAAGTACGCCTGTGAATATGCTAGCGTGTCGTCGTATACATTGAGACTTATGATTATGATGATTTATATGATTATTCCATTGGTTATGATCAAGACACATGCAATGAATGGATTATAATCGTGACCTTTCTCTCTCGGAGTCACGGATGGCAACGCGACGAATCGCGTATCCTTATGATGAAAATGTCACGCGTATAAATACGAATAAATAATATAATAAAAGTTTTTATTATAATAATACCTGCGCGCGCGCACTTGAAAATATTTTTTTTCGATTCTTTTTCTCTTTTCTACGAAAATGTGCGTTAAAATTTCTAAAACGTATGGTAACGTAATAACACGCGCGCATTATCGCATTAATTATTCATTTTACGTCGGCACAATATATTATGATGAATTTTAAATTGGAATTGTGTATGATTTATATATATATATATATAAATCTATTTTCATATTGTCGCCTATGAATATTAATTCGTGTTTCGTTTGTTAAAATTTCTCGCCAACTCGTTTAACGAAATTTAATAATAATTCGACGATATTCGCCAGGCATTTTATATAGTGTTTCGGGTCTTGTCAAATAGAGATGTTTACGAGAGTTTTCTTACAGATACGTCTTCAATCCGAAGATGAAAAGATAGGGAAAGAAATGGTACAGCTGGTGTACGCGTATTATTATACGGAAGTGAACCAGAAAGAGAATAGGAACGGGTATAATATAATAATAATTATAATAATAATAATAATAATTTCAGAGTCGTTTAAACGTTATGCACTTACGTTATCAATTTACTTTTAATAAGTACCTTACGTATTTTTCGCTCGTATGATTTTTTTTTTATATTAATTTTTATTATATAAGTGAACATTTTTTATTCTAAACGTATTGTATAATTCGAGCGTAATCAGTATAATACGCACGTCCGTATCGATTAATGTAAACGATTTTTAATCAGTTAATTTGTGTGAATTTCAGAGCTCCTATAGCACCGTAACGAGACGACGTACAATTTTTTAATTTTTTTTTAAATTCGTTTCGAAATCGCAGCAACGTCAGTCGTATCGTAAGAGTTATATATATATATATATATATATATTTTACTGGTTATTATTGGATAACTATTGTGTTTCTACCGCTTGGATGTCATAACGTATAATTAATATGTAATTTTTTTTTTTTTTTATTAGTATGTTTTGATCATTTTAATGGCAGTGTAGTGCGTGTGTGTGTAGTAAAATAAACACGAGAGGAATCCTTCTTAAACATTATAATATTATATTATAGCCGAATCGGCAAACCGTCCGTCTACTATTATTATCACCGATAGATATAATTATGACTATATTGGCTATTTTTTTAATGCTTATAATAGGGATTTAAAAATAATTTCATACATAATAACGCGTAGGTCATTCATTGAAAACGGGTTTTCGCGCGTGATCGTAAAATAATATTATAATACAGTAAACTATTAAATCGATGAGCTACATTTTTTCTTCTCTAAAGATACATAATCGACTCTAATAAACACACATAATACCATTTCCAATTTACGATAACGTAAACTGTTATCCAACGACAATCAGTATCTGTCAGTAATTTTATAAATTTAGTCAAACAGCTATTGTAGCACAACGCGTTAATACAAATATATAAAACGATTTTATAATTCTATACTTTTTCTACGGCGTTCTTCCGTTGTACACGTATTTTTTTTGTTTTTTGGAACTAAATCTATTGAATTATAGCATTGACGCTACTAGCCCTCTAAATCTTTAGGAGTAGAGCTATATAATCGTTCAATTAAAAATAACTTAGAAGTGAGTCGTGAGAGCATTTTCCTCCTTAAATTACATACGTAACAAGTGTTTTTAAAAAAGTCTATAAAAACACTAAACCGACAGTTTTGTTGCTCGTTTAGATTTTGAGTTTGACGCATGTCACTGGGCGGGTCAATTCGACGGTTCGTTAAAATTAATGCTTGTAGTGTATCGCATCAGCTGCGACGGTAGCCTGCATAAAGTGCTTTCACTGCTTACCACCGTATTAGCGGTACGTCGACGTGTTGTGTATAGTTTTGGAGCTACCGTGGAGGCTGCTTTTTTATAATATATATATATATATAATGATGAATAGTTATCATCGTTTCAAAGCGATGCGTATACCTACTGAACCGAGAGGTGTTCTTGCCGAGGAAGTCGCGGGCTATTGTATAAAACCATTTTGCAATCCGTCACGAAGGGGACACGGGGTGAAAGGGACGTTTTTCGTTGCAAAACTTTGAAGTTCAACCAAAAACTGATTTCGAAAACCCTTGCAGGACGGAGCGACTGTCGAATCAGACGCGGCGATGGTCGGTTCAGTAACTGCATTGTCCAGGAACGCTGATATATTGATTTGTGTGCTGATCACATTTGTTCGCTACTTAGAACATTTCCCGATGTCGAAATACGGATCGCCGCCGCCAAAGAATAATCAATAACGTCGTTGTTCCATCAGCAAGCAGTTTCGCACCGCGCGGGTCAATGGAAACCTTCGAGAAATCTTACATACCTATTAGCGTATTTAGCGCAAACGATCGGCATTTGAACATGCGTATTTATGCGGTCCACTACGATTTTGAAAAAAACTGACGTCCCGTGTAAAACGATTGTTTTTTCAATTCCCGTTGTGAAACGTGCTCGTACAATAAATTAAATAGAAAAAAAAAACTTTTATTCATTAATTTTGGTTTTCGATATTTTCTCCTTGCCTTGTTAAAATATACGAGTGCGTCATGCGCGACCATCGACCGGGGCTGGTGTTTCGTCCAGTTACCCATATACGTATACACAATATACGCGGCGAGAGCCGGTAAATTTGCCCGTCTTGCCGGTGTAATTTATGTGGCACCCATAAATCCACGTGACTACCATTTCGAGACTAAACTGACCATATATATACGATGTAATGGATACGAGTTTAAAGAAATAAGTGCTCGATTCCGTACGATTTAGTCCTCGTGATATATTTCGATCGGGTTTTAATTGTATTTTTGTCCACACTGTTCAACGCCTATACGAGCTGGTACTGTTTTCGTTACTCGAACACTTTTTTTTTTTTTTTGCATTCACAAAATAAGAGGAGTCGTAAACATATTTTACTCAACGATTCCTTTGGAAGTTTCTATGATTTATACACTGATTACTGGCGTAATTAGTAGGGGTGCAGTTTATTAATATTGGTTAATATAACCTGTTGATATTAATAATATTAATATTATTATTCGTTCACAAGAACGAATAGCAAAAATAATAATAATAATAATGAGATTTTTTTCTCATCGGAGAAACTCGAACGGAATCATAACGAATAATTAAATATTAAAACATGTATAATATGTATGTTACATACGTACGAAGTCCGAAATATATATATATATACGAAATGAGAATTTTATTATTAATAATTTAACATAATATCCGTTTATACACGGCTACACATTATAATTTGTTATTATTTGTTATATTACCTTGTTAGACGAGTAATTTAAATTTTATAATATTGTTTAGAACGTTTGGAAACATATTATACAATATATAAAATAAATAATATATAAAACACTCGAATAGGAAAAAAAACCATTTTCTATGTTCCTATTACAACGATATATATATATATAAATGGTATTTTCAAAAGGTATTTGTTTTATATATACAATATTTGCAATTATTAAATCGTTGGTACAAATATTCCATTTATCGGCGGATTTTTATATCCGAGAAAATGATGTTTTTCTTTTCGAAATCGTTTTCCCGTTTAAAAATGTATTTCGTATAAAAACTAGTCGATATTTAGTACCCACGTGTTTGGTCGTACTATCTAGGCAATTTTATTTATTTATATTTTGTTTACTTCGAATTCAAAATAAATCTATTAAATGTTAAAAATCAATCGTTATATTATTGAATCGCTCATTATGATAATCGTATTATTATTATTTAATTGTCGACCAACTGTTCTGATCATTTGAATGAAACCTCAATTTCGTAATTGTTGTCTAATTATATTACACGAATTGTCGTCACCATTTTTTCCCATGCTTGAAATCAACTCGAATTTTCCACTGCGTTTTACTAAAATTTCGAAATCGTGCACAGTACAATAAGTGTTCGTTGAACAAATATCAAAAAAAAATGTCGCATTATTCTTTTATGTTTTCGCGCACTGTTTGACGTAAAATTTCTATACGGGGAAAAACGATTTAAAAATACACTTTATTTTTCCACTCTAATAACGAGAAAGAATTTTTCGAACACTTGAAAAACACTTCGTTAGAATATTTACAATGATATATATAAGTAAAACGCGTAATTTTTTTTTTTTTTTTTTGTTACCATCTCGTCGCGATTACTATTTGTGTTACTGGAAAAGAAAAAAAACACCGTCGTACTTAATTCATTGAATAATAATAATAATAATATCGTGTCTATTGAGAGCATTTGAGATTATTAAAATTAAATCCACTGTTATTGGGGCGAAAAGACAGTGTTCGAATTACAGTTGCGTGTTATAAATAAAAATACTTAAAACCGATTGAATACGGAGAACGATTGCAGTCTGACGATTATCGGCGTTTAAAATCGTGGCAAATGGTTTTTTTTTAAAAAAAAAATAAAAAAGGAACATCGATTATGGCGATCAAAGCTTACCGGTGTTGAACTACAATTCATAAATATTTCTTTCTGAACATAGCCGTTTTCGTACAGTTATCGTTTTGTCCTGCAGATAGCGCTGCACGTTCGGCGAATTCCATAAAGTTTAAGGCTTTGAGGAGAGTGCGCGGACGTTTCATCGGATAGGCATTACATTTGACGCACAAGTCGTATTATAGCGTAAACGTATCTCCCCCCGGTACTGTCGGAATGTGTGTATTAAAAATTAAATACATTTTTTTTTTTATTACTAATATTAAAAAAAAATAATAATATCTATTCTTCTTCGAAATAATAAGATCGAAAATTCGGAATTTGTAATGCAAAAAAAAAAGCAGTGAGCCTCGGGGCGTCGCGCACGTCGTTCAAGTAGTGAATTATACAAATTACGGAAAGCGACGATAAGTCATTTTAAAATTCAAAAATCCGTGCACCGTTGCTGGACACAGAGGTCAAGTCCAATAGCCGTTCCTCCTCGATCCGCTCGGAATCTAAAATATGGCTCGTCGAATTTCTTTATGAATTTATCAACAATTATTATTATTATTATTATTAAGTCGCGCTCGTTGAATAAATTACTCTAACGCGGTATGATGACGTGATCGTCACAAACACGATGTGTTATCGACTGGTGTAATCTCGGAAAAACATTCGTAAAGAATTTTCGTATTACGACTGTGGCGCGTATTGTCAATACTGCGTATGATTTTTATCGAATTCTACGCGCATATAATCCAGTCACGTATTCGCGCGGAACTCGTGGTTTTAATTCATTAATCGAGTTTAAATCCCGTCAAAATCATTCCGTTCCTGATGATATTGAGAGAAGAAAAAACAAAATATTTAATACGCAATATGTTTTTGTAATTTCCTTACAACATTACGTATACGCGTGTATCCATACGACGAGTATATCAAAATAACGATAAAAGTCCATCGATTCCCTGAGCACGCGATATTTACATTTGATATCACACGCGTAATGCGCGCTTCGTATATTATTATAATATTATTAATAATAATAATAATAATAATAATAATAATAATAATCGTATCGCGTGCAATTAAAATAATTCGCAAAACAACGTTATGTTGTTTATGTGACACAGGTGTTGGGGGACATTTTCAATTATTCCATTTACGAACGAATATTGTAATGTACGTATAAATATGAATAATTCATAATATTCGCGTAGCGGTTAACACGATTCTCGTATAATATCATATACTTATGTTATACAAACGCGTGGAAAATTATTATTATTATTATTCGTTTGTAAACGGATACGATTTTATTATAATATACTATGTAAATCCCGAGTCACTTAACCGATTCGTTTTAATATCGTTGAAAACTATATCGTGTCAACGATTATAATAAACGTTTAATTTTGTTTTCTTCTAAAACCTTGTTGGGGCATATAAATATAATATTAAAAAAAAAAATGCGGTTTTTTATTTACACCTAATTATTATATTAATTTCGTTTGTCCGAAACGTTTACCGTATATATTGATTTTTAAATAAACAATATTTCAATGTTTCGACTGTATTATATAAACGATTGCGGTTTTTTTTTTTTTTGTTTTTCGCACATTGAATACGCGCGTATTTAATACACTTTTGATCGCGTATTTACAATAATAATAATAATAATAATAATAAATTATTATTTTATAATATTTATGCGCGTACGACGATTGACATCGATTGATTTAAAAATCAATAATATTGAATGAGGTGAAATAATAACGAAATCCCCGCCGTGTAATACGTAAGAAAGTTTGCGGTCGGTCTCGGCACACCGTGTGGTGTGGTGTTGATGAACTACGACGCGATCGGTCGATTTTTATAAATTGCCGCCAAATTTATTATCACACCGTTATTATTATCGCGATATTTGTTCTACGAGAATCCATTGGCTTTTTACGGCACGTACTTTACGCGGCGTTTCAATTAATTCTGACGTAGAATGTGTTGTTCGTGTATACTTAAATCAAAGAAAACAAAAGAAAAGAAAATTCCTCGATTCGTTCGGAATCGGAACCGTTCTGGTAGATCGCAGCTGAACACGCGGTGATAATGTATATTTTAATCAGATTCGACGAGTGTGTTGCGTGGTTGAATTGTGTGATAAAAACGTTTCACACGTGGTGCGCGATCCGTTCGAGAATCGCAGTAAACGTGCACGGTTAGGCTTTTCGGGCTACGATTCATATGCAATCGTCGAGTGAAACGCAATTTCAATATAACGTTTACGAGATGGTAAAACTGATATTTCCATTTGGACGTCCACAATGGAAAACAATAAATTTAACTTTGGAGAATTTTTTTCCGACCAGTTTTGTGTTACCGTTCTCGGTCCGTCGTTTTTATCTCGGCGTACGATTAAAAAATAACTATTAAAATACATGCAGCCATCACGAGAAGGTATCCTAACGTTTTCTTTGCTTTTTTCTATTTGTTACATACAAAACGGCACAGTATATACTCATCGTTAGCCGTGTGTCACGCGAAAGACCATAAATGAACGTTTTGTTTTTTTTTAATCTGGAAACTAACGAAATATTGAATAGGACTCTCCGTCGCGATCGGTTATTACTGCGATCTGTTGAGATTATTCGTAATTTTTTTTTTTTTTTTTTTTTGTCACAATGCGATTTACTAACACGCGACGTAATATAATATATTCTAACGATCTCGACGAGAGAACAGCTTCTTGGTAATTCGTTACACCGTCGCGACGACGTTATCTTTTATCTCGCGTATATAATAATATTATTTTATTTTTGCAGTGTCTGCAACGTGTAATGCGTGGCAGTATATACTAATAAAATATCACTTGCTTGTATTTGTGCTTCTCTAACGTTATTGTCATGCAACTCCTCCACGTCACCATCGATTTAAATGACAAACAGTAAAAGGATTCCCGTGTTTTCTAATGGTTTTCGATAATAATTTTATAAATGATTTGAAAGTTCAAACATAAATACGGTAATTTCTTCTTTTTTCGTTTTTTTTTTTTTGCCTGAAGGATATTTTTCTTAAATGTCTAGTATGGATTATATATTAAAATAATTATTATATATAATGTTTATCGAAGCGTATCGAGAATGCCGAGGAGTAATGCGTGAAATATATAACGATAAATGTGCTGGGGTATGATATTTTTTTTCACTTCTTCTCGTCTAAATTTAAAAATTGATTTCGCCATCGAAAAATATAAAATCTAATAAATTGCCGAGACAAAAGAAGAAAATAATAAATTGTTTTTTATTTAATTGGATTCTTTTTTCGAAAAAAACTTAATAATTTCAACGAGAAAATACGTCAATCATCGCGTTCAATGTATCACTTTCTAACGTGTACGAGTACAAACTATTACTAAAATAATACGTAATGCGGTAATGTTCACACGATTTGGTGAAAACCTTCGGGGTATACGCATTATATAGAATGCGTAAATGTCGTAAAGTTGATGATGGACGTAGGAATATAATGAGTTCGGACGGAGTCCATTCTGAGTGATTTGAATAAGCGTTTAACCATATTTTCATATAGGAAAACCAAAAATAGTTCTACGCATGTCATACCCACGTCCTTTAATTTGTTCTGTCGTACACGAGCTCATTCCGCGGAGGCCATTACGTATTACGTTTCAACGTTTTCGATTCGAAACACGTAGAGCGTGTCGTGGGTCATGTTCTAATTAGTAAATATATTATTTCTAAACGTTTCTACGGACAATAATACTCGTACGTTATATAGCAGTTGTTGGTAACAGTGCAATTATGTAGATGTCAGTACTCTATTAATTAAACGGATTCGTGTGCTGCAGTGTTCTCTAACAAGCGAATTGGCGAAATTAATCGTTATATGATCGGACGATGTGAGGCGCATTGAAAACGTTGACATTGAAAAACTGCTGTCTGTCGATTAGGATACAAATGTACGCGGAATTCGGTTTCGTTCTACGCGGGCTACAACGAGAAAACGTTTCGCGTTTAACGAACTATCAAAGTCCATTCTCTAACGAATACGACGACGACGACGACGACGACAGTGCGAGAAAATCGAGACTGAACTTTTATAGTTCCCGCCGTGATGGACGGTGGTCCGAACAAATTACAACGGGAACGGGCGTGGTTGACGGAGATATTGTAATATCGTGTAAACCAGCGTTTTAATTACAACAGTAAGAGTCGTTGGAAACGATGAGAGATGGATTAATGAAACAAAAAAAAAAATAGGACATTCCAACAATAGTTCTTCGGGGCGTTTGTTCGTATAAGATGTCATCGTGTCGGGAATTTTTAAAGAAAAAGTTATTATTAATAATATAATAAGTAGTTTTTCCACAAACGGTATTATAGTAGTAGGTGTTCTATTAGTAGATAGCGGTAAAGTATCTGCGTATAATGTAATTATGAAAAAAAGTTTAATCAAACTAAATCTACCAACTACGTACAATTCTCGTTGACGGAACATGACGGCATGACGACCGACTAAAATATTTTTACGCGGACATGAAAACACGAAAATGCTGTAAAAAAAAAAAACAAAAAAAAATGGTGACAATTATTTTTATGATTTATTGTTTAAGTAAGATACGACTAAAATTGAGTATTAAATCTAAAGAACAAAAATTAACCAATTTATGACTGAAATACATCGACATTTATAAATGCTCAAAATTTATAGCGATAATTTGTACGTTTTTTTTTTATAACTAAATAGTATAAATACGTTATAAATCTTTTGAATTTTTCGAGACTACTGTAAATTTTTTCGGGATTACGGAGTAGTTGTTTGAAGAGATATCATTTTTACCGTTTTTTTTATATAATTTTTTTGTATTTATAAAATAATCGAAAAATAACCACTTTATAGTATTCGAATTGTTTACTCAAAAGTATTAAAATTTTTTTTAATAAAAGTTGCCATATTGCATATTTCGGAACATTCTTTTTGATAGAATTTTTGATTATTGACAAGAAGAACTTAAAATTGAAAATAAAAAAATTTTCTTCTTTTAAACCAATACATTTTTCGCTCCGTTCAGAATCTAATATTATTGTGTGTATCGTTAAAAATCTCAATCCGGCTTTATTCATTACGTTTTTCACTATTGGAAAGAAGAAAAAAAAATCGTAAACGCACTGTATTTTTTATTATATTATATAAATTGCGATTTAAGTAATTATACATTTAATATGTCTACAAAACGTTAATATGAACGATTTAATTCATAAATCAATCGTCGTACTCGTCGAAGAAATTGGGCAATTAGTTCTCAATTAAAGTATTATTAGTACGAAAATCCGTGTGTTCAGTCTATATACATGCATTTCTGTCATAATTTTTTTTCGTAAAAACATTTTAAAGACGCTAGTTAAAAGCGTCATATACAGTTATTTAAATTTGATATTCGTTTTTATGAATATATCGCGAGTGTTTCATTATAGTTATTAATTTAAACGCTTATTTATTAAAACCGAAGAAATTAATAAATTTTTTTTAACTAGTAGTTTAATTTATGGTTAATAAAAAAAAATTATTAGCACCGAAAAATAAATTCTAATTAAAACATTAAAATTTAAATCAATTTTCTTATATAATATTTAACACAATTAAACAGAAAAGAAAAATTAATATTTACATGTTTGTATTCTTTAATTCAATACGAGCGCCGTATTACACGACAGTTTCAAAAATAGAAATCGCATTCAGCAATGATTTTTAAATTGCTTTTGAACAAAATTTAACTGTATTTCGATATACTTGTATAAAAAAAAGTTATTTAAATTAATTTAAAACAAAAATTTTTGCCTCGGTATAGTTTCTTAATTAAAACTGACTTAAATCGTTGAATTAATTTTAACTCTTAACTCGTTAATGGCCTGTTTTGATATTTTGTAAGATGTCGTATAACACAACGTTACATTTACTGAATTTAGATTATCGTTTCGTGATTACGTTTTTATAATAATACTCGTAAATAATATGTAGTTGTTTTTGATGATCGATTGTTATAATTTGCGATCACGTAGAGCTTATTTGTTTTATTATCTGTAAAAGAATCTGTACACGGACGGATAAACGAGTTTTTAAACGAGTGTCTTCGTGATAATTTTTTCAAGTTCTATACAATTAATTTATATATCCGTTAAGAACAATTTCAAATTTTTTTTTAACACGATCGAATAAATCAGTAGAAAAATGTTTTATTCCATTGTCGTTTCTCATCTTTATTATTATTATTTTTTTTATTGTTTTCGTATTCTTCATAATATTACAAAATCGATTTTTATATATGTAGTTTTTTTTATAAATATATTTATTCTTTTCATTGCGAACAAAGCGTCCGTTTGTATTCTATAAGATATATTACTAATTATATACGCGGTATTAATATAGGTTTGGTAATAATAATATAGAAGCACTTTGATAATAATTCAAAACCGAAAGGATTGAGAAAAAAAAATATGATACCTGTCAAGTTTTTCGATGTATTCAAATTTATACCTATATAATATATCGAGAGTATAATAAATTATATCGAGAGAGATGTTTTTGCTCCGATGGAAGTTCTTTTTTTTTTTTTTAAATTTCGACCACGAATACAAATTATAGAATAATTATTTATACTGTTTAAACAACGATCTCAATATAATTACATACATCCGATGACACATCGTCGAAATTATACATTCGGTGTTTTTTTTTCTATTTTCATAACAATCAATCACTGAGCTTGAATATTATTATTATTATTTAATGGACGATATTTTTTTTATTTCGGATTACCAGCAGTTCTATAACAGTTATTATCGAACTACGCCGCTGAAAGTTGAACATTTCTTCTTCGACCGTTTACAATAAGAATCCGCGACGAATATTAAAAAAAAAAAAAAATGAATATATTCGTAATATATACAAATTAGTGTCGATAATAATAATCACTGTTGTTGTATTACGATTTCATCGTTTTAACATATTAAAAATCGTCGAAAAAATGTGAATTTTCGCAAGATTTTAAAACGTAAATACGGAGAACGTTACATTACACGAATAATATATAAACAATTAGAAAATCGCGTGCGCTCAACGATATACGAAACGAATGCAACGTAACTGTACGTTATGTTGAAATTAGACACTCCTCGTTTCCGTACGATTAATTATAAACACCATTTCATCTGTATTTGACATTTGCAGTGTATAATATATAATCGCGTCTTGTTTCAAATACAAATCCATTCAATACGGTTCGAGCCAAAGGCGTTCCCAAGAGGGGATTGTATATATATATATATTTTTTTTTTTATGAGCTTCTTATGTTTATTAATATTTAATTTAAACGGATTGAATCAAATGTTTAGTAAAATATACGTTGATTGAAATTGGTTACATGTTAAATCGTATAATAATTCAAAAACAATCACGTTACCGAAATCAAATAAGTAGGTAATTTAATATCGTAAATGTATAAAGTAAAAACTGGTTTTGAAATGAATTTATGTACGACCGGCGGAGAATTGCCTCTGTCTAAATCGCGTGTACACGTATTTTTATTATTATTATTATTATTTTTTTTCTTATACACGAATAATAATCGATTATTATTATTATTATTATTTTTTTTTTTACTCTTTGATTAGCCATAGTGACACAAATCACTCTGAACGTGTGTCGTTTTTCTCGGCTGTTGTAGTTGTTTGGAAAATAAACGTGCGCAAGCCCCACTTTCGGTTAGAATTTAACTGCCTATACGTGCGCCACACATTGAACGGTCCATAATCCTCGTTGGACACGAGCATTATATTGTAGTGTCACGCAATGTAAATTCCTTAAAAAAATTTTCCGTTCTCTGCCGATTACAAAATGTCCACATACCGAATACCGACTGCATGTTATACGTTATTGAAAACTTTACCATCGTACGCGTCGTTTCTCTCGCGTCACCAATTCGACGATTCTCGCGATTCGGGAGAATCGATCGCGCGAATACACGTTCAACGTTTTAACGATTCGCATATGAATTCATAATTGCACGGATTCGTACTGCTACTGATCAAACTAGACGTATAATGACATAAAAACAAACAAACAAAAATAGTTATTCCGAACACGCGTTTCAAAGATATCGCAGCACTTGCGAGAATTCTACACATAACTCCACATCACAGGAATTGTGGGACACACGCGCGTGTATTATAATATCGTATACGTTTTACAGCAGAGCTACACAAAACGGTTTTTGTAGTTTTATTCTGTGCGTCGTCGATTTCAAAATAGATTCTAAAATCGTAATCGACGCGCGAACAAAATTGTATAGCCGGTACACATAAATATAGTAAAAATCGTGACAAGAATTCTAGTGATTTATTGACGTTTTCAATTATTAATAATAATTTTTTTTTTTTCTACTCGTGTCTTAGTTTCGTGAAAATATCTCCTGTATACGTTCATTATAAACGAGTAAATAGTCCCCATAAATGAAATATTTCAAGAATGTTTATGAATAATTGTTTTTGATTAATTACTCGATTATTTTCTGTTATAAACTGTTAAAATATATAGACTTGTGTATTAAGAGCAGTTAAAAAAAAAACCCCCCGCACTTCCGTGACGATATAAATAAGGTATTTGATGTGAAAACCATTCACGATTTTCAGAAATTTCATTGTCGGATATCATTTTTCTTATATTACAGAGTGTAGAAAAAATGTTTCGCTTCCACCACGCTGTAGTAGTGTTTGATCGTGTTTTAAATAATCTATCGTTCTCTAATATTATACGCGATGTGTATATTTATATATATTTTTTTTTTTTTTGGTTTAGCAGTCATGCAATAAAACGGTTATCGTGAAATTCTTCAATCCTCTGCTTATCATTTTAGCTCATAACGCGATGTGCAATTCGTGACGTCGATTATTGTCCGCCGGCTAATGTGTAGCTTATGAGAGAGTTTTTCCACAACTGATTTTCTCTATATCAATTATTCCGTTCAATAAATTTTTGTGCCGAAGTACGTGCAGTCCAATCCGTATTCTTATTCTTATAATTTTCGAAATTTCAAGAAACACAGGGACTTATTACATTATAACAATACGATTTATAAAATTCGTAATTTTTCTACATCGTACGTGTTCTCATTATCGGTTTGAATACGTTTTAGTTACGGAATTTAAATGTTTGTGTGTGATTTTTTTCCCCTTCAATTCTTGGCGTCGGTCGTTGTTTAAATTATTATCGTCGTTATATTACAATAACAATTCGTATATTATACGCGTAGCGCGTGTAATAATGGGCATAAATTAATAATGTATAATTTGTATATATATATATATATAGCTTTGCTATGTTATGCACTGTGTGTTTAACGATTTACATCAAATACGCTTGCGATCGTTTTATATTAAAAAAAAATAAATCAAAAAAATATTTGTTTTTAATTATTCTGTATCAGCTAGTCGTAATTATTATTATCGTCATATACGAACAGTTTATATTGGAAGAGAGACATATACATTTTTTTTATTGTCTGCAGACGATTTTCGGCGCTTTATTAAAAAGCACTTTGCCATAATATATGGCGGTTTTCGTGAAAACAAGCTATGTTTTGTATTACGTATACGTGCATTGGGAAATATCAATAACTTTTATTATATTTCTTTCGGAAAATTCCGCGCACATTTTATTGTTTTTTTTCATTCTAGTACCGACTTTTGAATTCTTAACGAAAAATATTTATGTATGGCTATGTACACGTGTCGTCGAAAATTTTAAAAACACTTTTCCGCGTAAAAGTGGAGTAGTAGAAAGGCGGAAAAATCGCGTTGTAAAAATATTAATTTATTAATAATAGGAATATTTTTTTGTTTCCGTATACGAGACATGTCGTCGTGCAATTCGTTAAATACGTTCGATTGAATGGTTAACTACAACAATGTTAAAATAATACGAATAAAACTGACAATTCCATACGAATTATATGTCCCGTAATATATTTATTTATTTTTTTGATAGTTTAACGTAACGAATATATTGTATTTTTGTTTTTCAGGTAAGTGGAACATCGCTGTGGTCTATACAATACGCTGTCGACGAGTTGAGAAATAAAATCGTAGCGTAATGAAACCCGCAGGTAACGATAATAAATAATATTTTATTGATAACCGTCGTCTGGAATTATACGCGTTTTATTGTATATGGCCACCGAGGCAATGAGAGAGTAATTCAGAGTTCCGAAAATATTGTCAGCCCGCTAATATCTCACGCAGCTATGTAAAATGTAACTTAGAATACTTCTAAGTTAATTACGTAATACACGTATAATTACGTTAATTACGTAATACGCGATGGTTGTATAATACGTAAGTGTTAAAAAAAAAAAAAAAAAATGACGAATTTTTTCTTTGATCGTATGTATAATTGTACAATTATTACGTGTTTCTCGAAAAAAGAAAAAAAAAAGAATGATTCTTACATTACATGTACGGGAAATAATCGTTATTTAGTTGCGTGGAAATACGAATTTTTTTTTTTTGAAAATAAATTATCGATGGAAGATTCAAATTGCACGGGATTTTAAATCAAACGGATTCCAATAACACGAGGCCGGGTGTCCTCCGATCAATCCGGCACTGTTACCAAAATATATATATGGAGTCGAGAGATCAATGGTTTAATTTTAAACGTAAAGCAAAAAAATATAATTTTCTATAAGTATTCGGACGAATGATTATTATATTATAATTATCGCGGCGTTGTTTCATCGCTGATTGTAGTACGACAATAACGCGAATCTATAGTTTACGATGGCGATTCCGTATTCGCATAAATTCGCGTATAATAATAATAATAATATTAATATTTCGTGTATTTCCGCGGTTAATAAACATATTAATATACACGTGTATCGAAAAAAGAAATTCGCATACATGCAAATAGCGTATAATTTGAATTTTACAAATTGAGAGGAACATTGTTATAATAATAATAATGGTTTATTATTATTATTATTATTATTATATTGAGCTGTTCAATCGGTGTACGCAGTTAATTGTTGTTTTATGATAGTAAATTATATGGTATTATTATTATTTGTTAATATTATTATATTCGTGAACGTTTGTGTTATAGACACAATATATACGGACTGGAAGAGACTGTATTATGTACGCGATTATATTATTATTATTATTATTATTATTATTATGTGCACGCGTAATAATGATTATATTTTTGGACGAATAATTTCGCGCACGTGTTCTTGTTGAGTCTGCGCACTATAAAAAAAAAAAAGAATTACATCCAAAGATAAAATGGTTTAGTAAAAAAAAAAAAAAAAGAAAATAAGCATACGCGCGTTGATATAATGGAAACCATTGGTGGAAATCCGTTGAAAAAGTCTATGGAGCTACTTTTATTAAGAATTCAGATGGCTTCTTTCACTCGGTATCTAAATTGTGTACAAATAGTTATTGTTTTACAATTTGAAATAAAAAATACAATTTTTTTTTTTTTTTTTTTGATAACTGATATCGCGACGACGAAACGCGATCATTCCCTCCCAGCTCCCCGGGAGAAATTCCGATGTTTTCGACTCGACGACGATATTTTATCACGACGACCAAGACGACGACGACGACGACACGACGTTTCGCACACCACCGAATTCCCCGACCGAAAATCCGGATTTGGATTTTACACAACGGACACCCGGCCGCGCGACGGTGGTGGTTATACGTATTATATTATAAGAGAGGCGAATGAAGATCTCCCGCTCGACGACGACGACGACGACGAAGAAAATTTCAAATTAGACGGTCGGATGGAAATAAAAAAAAAAAAAATCACGTATAAACAGGCGAATAAATCAATCGTTCAGATGCTGGACGACAATGCGGAGATAATGCGCGCGAGACTATCGCAACGGCTGCGCTAATACAATGATCGCAGCGCATTGGAAATCACAACGCCGTGGCGCATTGGCCGTCGCGCGAGAAATAAACGCCGGAGAAAATCTCCCCATCCCTCGCTTACGTATATGTCGTTTAAAATAATAGACATATTTAAACTAATTCATCGCTCCCCTTTTGTTTTACGAATTAACAATTGACAATAAATAATAACAATTTGTACTTTGTACTCGGTAAAAACGTAAACGAGTAATCGAGCAATTTTCAGCGAGCTTCAAAATCTCCTCTCGGCAAAACCGAATAACAGAGAATGTGAAATAAGATTATTTTTATTATTGGTATTTGCCAAAAAAAAAAAAACGAGTTACAATCAGGAAGTTCTAATATGATATATTCTGTTATTATTGTAGTAGGTGTCGGTCGAACTGTTTTTCTCCTCCGTGCGTGCAAACAAAACAAACGTAACGTTTTCAACGCGTTATTTGTATAATAATCCCATGACCTGCAACAGTTACAAGAACAGATTGTTCTTGCGATCGTTTTCAAAAATGAGCTCAGTGGAAAACTACGAAGTCTCTCTCCCCGTATCCAACACGAGATTCGAATTATTATATTTGTTGCCGGAATTGCAGGCCAGTATAGCATTGATTACGGATTGTGTGTTTTGGACGGACGTTTCAATCGTTTTTAACAACGCGCTCGGTGCAAAGCGTCCGTTTACGACTGAATAATATGATTTTGCGACTCGGATTTCACGTTTTATTAATACACGAAATAAGCGTATGGAAATCACTTCTAATTTTATTTGTTTGTTATAATTTATTTTTACAAAAAAGAAAACCACTGCCCCATCATCTTCTTAAGGTATGCGCGTGTCTCTTTTTTTTTTTTTTTCAATTGATGAAATCGTTCGTCGTATAGCGACGACTCAATCTCTATTATTGTCTCGTGCGCGAACGCCATAAATTCGTCGAGCTCCAGAACAATAGAAGCTGCGCGGTGAAAATTTTGCCGACCTGTCCTAACGGAATTTTTCGAAACGAAAATTCAAAAACACTGTACAAAAAAAAAAAATATATATATATCAATTAATTGGTGCTAAAACATAGCCCAGTGCTTGTCTGGTTTGTTCAAAAAAAAAATGTATATATATATATATTTATTTGTAAATGGCGTATATATTTAAAATCGTTTGCATCGGAATTCGTTTTGTTGGGAATCGTTGTCGAACGTTTTTAAAATCAGAGTGTGTGATTATATAAAGGTGACGAAACCGTTGCACTAAATCGAATAATAAATTGTTTCGTGTGGCCATAACGATTTTCCTGTAAAACACGCAGAACAAACACTTTCTAAGATTCTTCCGTCAATAAAACTGTCGATTATCAATTGAATCTTGTTGAATGCAATTCTCAAAAACCATATTTCTACTTTACCGGGGAAATCGAATTTTAGAATAAAATGTTTTGCAGCTCATGTAGTTCTCGACATCGAGTCCGTTGGCGGCCGGAATTTTTTAATATTATTTCATTAAAACACGCGAAATAATATTCAATAATTATAATAAATTTTGCATACGAGTATACGATTGATCGCTCGGTCAGCGTCAAACGACAGAGCGCAATAAAACCGGATAAGAAAATAGTCACCAGATAGCACTGCGACACAAAAGAGTGGGGGCTACGCAGAAAAACACGTATAAATAGTGGTCCGCAACCAACGGATCGCTCAGTTGTTTCGCAGCGGGCAAAAGCGAACAACGTTTTTCGCGTTTGCCCGCCGTGGCTGTGTGCCATAAGACTTATGTGTGTATGTCGTAATGTAGGAGTAGTCACTAGTTGGTAGATTGAAGCGTCTAAAAACTTCTATTTACGCTAATGGATAAGACAAACATGTTAAGTCCCCATCCCCCACGAATGTGAACAAATGTCCGCCCATGCATACAAGAGAAAAATCCGAAAATAGTAGTTTTGCGAACGCGCGCTCGTATTATTATCGTCAGTATTCGACAAATATTCGCGAAATTCATGTAAATCTCTTCTTTTAGATTACTGTGATTCACGAACGAAACGCGTCGTCACTGTTTGCAGAGTTTTAACGCGTGTTTTTATTTTTGGAAAGTGTGAAAAGGTTTTTACCTTATTCGTTGAACAAATAGAATTACGACACAGACATTTTATTATGCGATGGGTTACAAATATAATTGAGTGGGCAAACTCGTCACTCACAACAGATGTAAAAAATAAATAGATAAATATATAAATAAATACTAAAGAGAACCAAAAATTTGGATATTTCGAATGAGCTTCAGAAAATTTTCTTGGATTATTCTTGCGAGTATAGGTATAGAGCGCAATCGATAATCGTTATTTTTTCATTGTAAATCCGGACTATAGAAACTTCCGCAAGAAATTCATCTGTCCATATCACTGAGATCCCGTTGTCCTTTCAAAACGCATCTATTCTGCAGTCTCCTCTGGAACTCTCTTTCACGAGCACGGAAAATCTCTATAAAATTGAACGGCGTTTAATACCCGCGGAAATCCTCAGTTTAATAATCCACGCGATCATTATCCATGCGATCACATAATATAGTTTCGTCTTCCGTATCTACAACAAACATCTATTTATTACATTGCGAACGACACGCCACGAGTTTCGCATACCGCGGAGTTTCCACGCGTTCCTGCATTTAACGAGAGTTCATCGTAAAAATTCAATACGTTATGTACTCTTGTAGAAACGAGAAAACCTTCTATCGTATATATTATATTATGTGAACAGATGGTTTCCAATAAAATACGGAATTTCTGCAGGAGACAAGATTAACTCCGCAGTCCGCTTACGTTTCGAATTAAAATACCAATCATTTAGAATTTAGATTAATAAACTGTAGAAATTGTCGAATAGAATTTTTCTCTCTCCTCGTTTAAACGAATTTATCGTTTTATTATTTTTGAAAATATATTATTCGAATTACACAAAAAAAAAAACAAAAAAATTAATTCACATCTGCCGAAAGCGATTTGTTCTAATAAGACGAGTACGTTAAACATAACTAATAAGCAAAAACAAAAAAACAAAAATCATAGTAAAATTTTCTTGATTTAAATTTTTAAAACCGATATTTGAAAACGTAAATAATTTTATTAATTTTCATTCTCATTTTTTTTTTCTTTGTAAATTACTGATAATTATATAATCAGAAAAATTCTTTAGTATTTTTTTTTATTCCGTTAACGTTTTGTGTATAATAATATAATATGAACTCAAAAAAAAAAATGTCTCTTTCGCGCAGACCGAAGTGAAAATCGATTTTCAAATGTAATAATTTAAACCTATTCGAATAATATTCGATCGACAGATTCGAGCGTACGCATTGTTCAAAAATATCGTTTGTGTGGGTGTTTGGCTAAAAAAGTATATTATGTTATATTATTGTTTCACCGCTGCTGAATCGCATTTAAATGACAACGTAAACCTACGCTCGTATTATAATATCAGCTATAGGATATCGCGTTGTCCGTAATACGATTTTGTAAAAGTTTTACTTTTAGCCTCAACACAATATTATATATTATATGGTTATTTTATTACATCCCATTATAAATTTATACGTTAAACCGGCGGCACGCGTTGTTAACTCACGATGAATTATTATTATTATTATTATTATTATGTGTATTGTGAGAATGTAGATAAACGCATTTGTGTACACGGTGGTGGTCCACCACGCCGGGCGTCTGCACCGCACAGCAATGATTTAGATGGTTTGTACGAAGCAAATCGATATGATTGCAAAGTCACATATTATATATAGCCAGAACGGTATATATGGCGATGTATAATTCATACGAGCGTACCTACACTATACTATATATCGTAGTAAACAACCGGATTGTACAGAGAAGATTGAAAAGAAAAAAAAATACTTAATATACACTACTCTGTGTTTATGCGTATACGGAGAGATATACGCGGATATTTTAACACCTAATAAAATAACGACGCGCGTTCTACGATATATCGAGATTGTTTTACGTTAAAATCTTCTTTTTAATTTTTTTATCGTATTATTAATTTATGGATACGCACACAGGCCGAGTGAAATTTATCGTTCAATTACTTATCGTCCGCGTATATATGATTTTACGTAAAATATTTTAATGATTTAATTTATCGATTCGATCGCGTGAAATTTATTATTATTTTTATTATTATAAACGGCGGACGTCCGACATTCGTTTAAATCGATGATTTCCAAACGAAAAACGTTTTGCACTGCTGCTGTAAATAATATTATTTATTGTACGAATTATATGAATTATGAATTATATAAGTTTATTATTATTATTATTATTACTCATATTATCGATTACGGTAATAAATTATTTTAGAAATCTAACGGTTTACCATAACATTAATGAGGTGCAAAGATTTCTAATCGTTCGCCGTTTTATTACGAATGTGTTCAGTTACTTGTGTCGTAATTGTGTTTACGATTCGTTTCGTTTTCAATATCGAATACGATGTAATTCATTTCTTTTTTTTTCGCATATGTTTTTACCAAAAAAATTTTTTTTTTGATTTATTAGAACGTATAATCGTACTGAATATAATTATTATTGTGTCTCAGAATACACGTCGTGAGACGTGAGCACCACTACTCATTGAATGTGTCTCGAAAAACTGATCAGGTCCATTCGATATCATTCGAATGTACTCCAGTAACACTGGTCGCGTGATGTACAGAAAAAAAATCAATCCATTCTTCTTCTAATTGCCGCGGTCATTCGGTTATTGAAAAGTTAAAAAGAAACGTATTATGGTTATACAACACGGTTTAAAAATTCAAATCAAATGTTGTTCAACGTGTTAATTTCTGAATTTTTATATAAAATCTATAATGTCCAATAGAATTCCAGAAAGTAAATCATTTTTCACGTGTTTTGAAGAATAAAAATCTTACATTATTATTATTATTTTTTTATAAAACTCTAGTCCTGTATAATTATTACAAACATAACGAATATTTGACGAGTTTTCATTGCCAGTTCATTTATTTGACTGCACATCATATGGATAATAGGTTTTTTCGATACGAATAATCAATGTTATTATATTTTAACGTCGATAATTTGTCTAGTAAAAATGTTTTCAAAACAAATATAGTATTATTAATCGTTTGTATCGCGTATTTGGGTCATCGAAGACCACTGAACTCTGTACGTTGAACTCTCGTATTAACATAATAATAATAAAACGCGACTAATATATTAATTGGCATTTTTAATCGAGACGCCGTGTATAATATAATACACGCTACATGTCTTAATGATAACGTTTTACGTTTATTATAAATAATTAATTTGAATAAATAAATATTGGCCGAATAAATCAATAACCTAAGAAAATACATAAATTATAAAATATATAAATATTAATAATAATAATAATAATAATATATGTGTAAAGTATATAAAATATTTTCCAACGCGATATTTAATATAATTCATATACATATTATAATTACGAATAAAGTATATATATATATATATAACTGTACGGATAAAAACAAGAACACGGCTATTTACATTATATATCATTTATCCTTAAGGTGAAAAAAAAATTCCTGTAATACCCAGTGTTGTATTCGATTCGTAATCGACATTCGATATATTATTAATTTTCTTTTTTTCTTTTAAATATTAAAAAAATTTTATTTTCTAATAAACAGTCTCAAATATCTAAATGAAACAAAGAAGCTATTAACTTTTACGCTTTTCGCTTTTGGGTTTCTGCTCTTATTATATTATGTAGATCAATGATTTTATTTCATATAACGCGTATGCACGGTATTTATTATAGAGATATTCGACAGCAGATAGCACTTCGTCTAATTGCGAAAACAACTCCGCCTCAGAATCGTTTTTTATTTTTTTTTTTTTTTTTAAACGCGATGATAATCGCTTTCGAATTAAAAAACACACCCGCCCCGGTGGCCCACCCAAAGCGCGAAATAGCACGTACACATACGTTTGTGCGCGCCAGTGTCCGCCAAGCGTAGTGTGGGTTTTTATTTCATTTTTCTAAATGCCGTGTGCGTAAATACGTTTATAAATATTTTTTTTAAATTTTTTTTTAGAAAAGTCACACTCTGGATGTCGTTCGATGTTAGAAATCGGTTTCGGTCGATCGCGCTATACCGTCGTAACTTTATGACGATACGCGCGCGCATTGCCAATATCAGGATCGTACATTTCCGTTTGATTTCAACACGAATTTATTTCGTATTGAAATACTGTTCGATTTGTATTTTTAGTTTCAAAACTTATCGGCTGTTACGTGGATCCGCGGCCCGTTTTCATGGATACAATAATAAACAATTATCACACCGAAGCGTCCGCTCGGATCGAACGCAACGATTTATATCGCGCGTTGCTTTCGAATTTCTATCGATAGCTAGCGTAGTAACGAACGCTCCGAAATCGTTATTTGTCCGAGCAAAATAACGACATCCCGCGGCTCGTCATCTTCATTTATATGTATATTATTATAAAATAATATATGCGCGCAGTAATACAAAAGCGACTTTTGCCCGTAGCCGTAGCAGTTGTTGTCATCGGCGCCGGACCGTTTATACAGACATACATAAAACGTTTATCCAGTTCATTTTTCAAAACGTCCGAGACTCGCTCGTCCATCGTCTTTGTCGTACCGGGCGGTATTGTATCGCCGCCGCAGTGTGCGTCGCCGAGTCCGAGATTTACGCGACGGCTTGCTGCGGGCAAATCGCCGTAGTTCGCGCGTATTATTATTATTGTTATTGTCATTATTATTATTATTATTATTTATTATTATTATTATTATTATTGTTATTATGATAAGAGAGGTTTTTTTGATATAAAAAAAAAAGAACCAGAAGAACGATGTGACTGTCATCGCGCGACGGCGGTCGCCCGCGATTTGTCCCCCTCCTCCTGCTCCTCCGGAAAAATAAAAGAAATGCTCGCGTGGTAAATGATGCTTCGCGGACGACGACGACGACGATATTATTATAATATTATTCTTTGTATAGGAGGCGGAATACGAAACACAACGCGTCGGCACAAAAGGACACCGGACGGAATATTATATTCTAAACGTTCCGATATAAATTATTATTATAAAATATAATCCGTCGTCTTGTCGCCGTGTCCGCTGACGGACGGACGGACGACGACGACTCAGACTCCGATTCCGCGGCCGGACGTTTCGACGACGATTTGTGCCGGCGGCCGTCGAAAGCGTCCCGCGGAGTACGGAGCCGGCCGGGTCGGATGTTACATAAATAATTCATTTTCCCGCGGGCCGATTCCGCGGTTTCTTTTTCCAACGGGAAAACAAAAACGTTCGTCGACAATATACGCGCGTTCATTTTGAATATACGACCGGACCGCCGCGGCAGTTGTACTCGTCTACGACGTACTGTTTACTATGTACGAACGTACGCGCCGTAGTGAAATATAACCCGCCGGTGGTGTACAGTCGTTTTGCTCGCAATCGCGGTTCCGCCGTAAATTTCCGACGGCCGTGTGTAGCAGGGAAACACTGCGCGTTCGTTTTTGTCCTCCGTAATTGCCGCGACAATATTATCCGTTTTTAAAAATTCGTTTCGAAACGATCCGTTGCCGCGCGTTATTTGCGAATACGAAAAAACCTATTCGACGTCCTGTCGATATTCAATCGAATCATTTTTACGATTTTAGATAAAACGCACACGACGGCCGCTACCGCCGCGGAACGATACAGAAACGACGACACTCGGGGCGGCGGGTCGTTTACAAAAATTACGGAGGCCTGCCCCGGGAAGTTGTCGTCGAATTTTTGGACGCTCCGCGTTGAAGTTAGCGACGTTTATTTCGTCGTGAAACGATAATGTTCACTCCGCTATAACGCTACGAGAGAGGGGACCGAATGTCGCGGGAAATCGTAACGCCAAACGATCCCTTCCACGGTCCGCGCACTAATATTGCTACGTTTAAATCAAATAATATCCCGTATTGTCTTCAAATCATAAATGTGTGCACAATCGTAAATTACAGTATGTCCTCTGTTATCGAAGTATGTCGACAGCTGTTTTTCTCAACCGTCAAGGTCCCTCATTTTCAGTGTACACGGGGACACGGGGAGTGTTGCGAGCCTGCTACTACTTCGGCTTGACAGTGCGTCTAATAGACATAGAAAACGAGCTTCACAATTAATACAACAATTTCATCGTCTGTGTCTATGTGACGAATTATGCTCATAATTAATACACATATTTTCTAGAAATTATCCAACCGGGCCACCCTTTAAAATTACCGAGAACGCCACTGAATGTGCGCATACCTTTACATTTATTTACCAATACACCACTGTTTATTTTCGGATAATAAATAATAAATGAATTGAAAAATCTGTAAAAACTCGTTAGCGAATCTATTTTGAAGGTTTGTATATAATATTAATTTTCCTTAGATTTTTCGCCCGTTCAATATTCTGTCGGTGATATAATTTTGTAATTTTTCATCGACTCCGTGACAACGTAATTTTCTTTTTGATATTTTACGTCTAAAGGCGTAAAATATTAAGCGTTAGACTTAACTAGTCTCGGTCATCAATATAATATTTTTAAAAAATCTTCTACTCTTGGTCTGTTTCTCCCGCCTCCCCCCCCCCTAATTCGTTTTGCCGCGATTCGTCGCAGCTGCGATTACCATCGAGGTATTGCTCGATATTAGCGGTTATATAAATTATTTATTAATATAGTTATAAAGTAGAGAGCATCATGAGAGACATATCAGCTAAATATTATCGACACTCCGTTCTCAACTCCGCAATAGTACATCCGTAAATCACAAATTGTTACGCACGTAAATATACGTCGTTAATTCCACGCTGATCAAAAGAATAGGTAAATCATTAAAAAAAAAAAAAACATTTATAAATGTGTTTTCTCTTCGGTTAACAACGTCGTCAAAATGTACACG
Source organism: Chaetogeoica ovagalla (assembly GCA_032441825.1). Taxonomy (NCBI): domain Eukaryota; kingdom Metazoa; phylum Arthropoda; class Insecta; order Hemiptera; family Aphididae; genus Chaetogeoica; species Chaetogeoica ovagalla. The sequence goes on along the minus strand of CM063731.1, from coordinate 12,020,354 downwards.
TTGAATGTATAAAAAAAAAAAAATTGAAATAATTACACTGTATTATCTGAATCTATTTCAGAGTAATGATATCGGCGAGAAAAAAAAAGACAAATTAATACCGCGCGGTATATTACGACCTGAATCGGAGACGCGCTATTGATTTATGCGTCAAAAGCAACAACAGCGACACATATTATTTATACGCCGTAATAGAAATAATAAAAAAAAAAAATAATAATAATGCGGCGGCGGCTGACCGGATCGACTGTTGCTGGACCGATCCGATGCTGTGTATTCGTAATAAACGTGCACTAACTTCGTAGTCATACCTTATGTGGACACAAACTCCGTGCACTCGATCTCTTATCATCCGCTATTATACACTTAAATGGGGGGAAAAAATAGGTACGAACACGGTGAAAAGATTAAAACATAATATATACTTTATGCGAAAAGAAAACCGAGGCTCATCTCGTGTTATTTGGTGTATATACGATACAACCGGTGTAGCTTCGGTTTTTTTTTTTTTTATAATGTACATTTACGACTGAGAAATAACCGTATAATGTATATAATCTCGTATACGCTATTTGTTTTTTGTTTTTTTTTTTTTTAAACCATATTCGAAACAGTAGAGGAAATAAACCGTTTTATCGGTTTCGCGATGCAAACACGCGACAATATTCGTTAGCGTACTGCAGGTCGTAGATATAAGTCTCTCTTCGGCTGTGCGTTTCGTTATTTATCTATTTATAGTAGCGTTGTAGACTTAATTTAATTGTTAATGCGATGCATTACACAGATGAAATCGCAAGATAAATATCTAAAATCGTACTGAATATCTGTAATAATTATTGTGTCTTACAATACACGTCGTGTGCACTACTACTCATTGAACGTGTCTCGAAAAACTGATGTGATCGATTTAAAATCGTTCGAATGTACTCCAGTAACACTCGTCGCGTGATGTACGGAAAAAAGAAATCAATCCATTTTTTATTTTCATTGAAAATTGTGTATTTAAAATAATTTGAATTTGTATTATTAATTTTTAAATCGAATTCATTGAAACGGAATTGAATCTATGACTTAACAATCGCGGTGTATTCAATTACGGGTTCAATAAAATTCAACATTCGATGAACCGACAATTCCGTTATGGAGTACGGTATGTCGTCGATAGTATCGCATGTACGACGACTATTCCAAAGTTTTCTTTATGCGTGTTTCCTTCGATTTATAATAATATTTTCTTCGACACGTCTGCACGGCTCGTATTTTATATATATTTACGCAGTTGCGCAACGAGTGAAGTATTCACTGTAAAACAGCGTTTTCTTTTTTTTTTTTTTTTTTTGCAATATTTCTATACGCTCTTCCGATACCTGTCTACTCGAAGAAAAAAAAACGAATAGTTTTCACCGATGACTTTTTAGATATGTTCTTCACGCGCACACACGTATATTACCGCCATTACTACGCACGACAAATGTATAATATTATTCGTAACACGAGTCGGCCGTCTCGACGACGTTCAGCGTCGTATTAATACGTGTACTGTATACGCTTTAGAAGCAGCATCTGTGCAGGTCCAGAATGTACCGGATGAACGTTATATGGCGAGTGTTATCGCAGCCGAACAGTTCCCGATATAGCTTGACTTCTAATATTGGGGATCTACGATGAAAGTTAAAATAACTTCGGGAAAACTAACGATATCAGTGGCGGGGCGGGGGAAATGTATTAATTTAAATTTGATCAAAACGGAATTGTGTTAACAACATATGTGTTTATTTGTTTAATTTATTTTCAATAGACGAGTGGTGGTGTTACTTTAATAACGATTTTTGTTCGAAGTCACACCAGCCACGTGTATAATTACGCTCTCCGAGATTGTTGTATTATTATCGTTTGATCGAAAGACAATGCGATAGTGTGTTACCGGAACGATATTAAAGATTTTATCCGTAATGTATATAAACGCATTTCTATAAGTACTTAATCGAGGAATAATTTTTATGTCAATGTCTGGATGTTTAACAATTGATGTAAATACACCGCGCTTTGAATTCAAATATTACGTCGAAACGTAAAATCATTATAAGGGGGGTTTTTTTTTTTTTGCATAAAAGTATTACGTGCTAAAATTTCGATTTCGTCTAACAGTGTAAAATGATAGTATTAAATCGATTTAAACGATGCGTATTTTAACGACGAATGTAAAGCACCAGAAAAAAATAAATATATATTCATTTTATAATCGCTGAATCGTTATGGAATGTAACAGAAATCTCATCACGTCTTCGCGGTTGTCGTCTATATATTTTCCACGCATTGTAATTATTGTAATAAATTATTGTTATTCTCCTAGTCCCGAACGTCGCGCGTCTTTACCCCCATATATATATATTATAATATATATATACAACATATATTATATATTTTTTTTTATCCGATCCGTCGGATTTCCATATGGAATATCGCACGAGCCGCGTATATCGCGGTCGTCTCGTGTATAAAATATCGTTTGCGTTTCGCTCGCGCGCGCTATAATAGCAATAATTGACGTGATTGCGGCTGCTGCGGCATGTCCTTACGATATTCGCGATTCGTCGAGAGATGCGCGCAACAACGTGTGATTTATGGCCGCTCGTTTCAAACGATATGTTTTATAAGTATAAAAAAAAAAAAAGGAAATACAATTGTAAACTGCTCGTTTATATACGTATATATGGACAATCGAAGAACAAGCTTTACACTATTCTTCTTCTGCGGCTCCATAATTCTGTACGGACCTAATCGCGCAGTGGCGTCACTGTCCTTCGATCCCGGTACCCGGTTCTGCCTTCTTCTGTACACTCCCTGCAGTTCACCGATCGAATTTTCAAACGCGTTCCTGAATTCCATCGCTCAATTCCTAAATAATTTATCGTATCAAATACACTATCGGCGCGAATCGTATAAGTATGTTATAGATTTACTATATTTACTGTTGAAATAATGACGGTCTACGCTTTTTCTATACAAAATAAACGACTGTCTATTAAATATTTTCCATACACACTTTATAAAAAAATATTCATAATTGCGTATTAATTTGATTGCCCGTTAATCTGACCGCTTTCTCATCCTCTTATAGAACAACTAAGATATCGATACTGAGTGTCGATAGTGAATCATCGTTAAGAAAGACTGGTTTTATTGGTGGCGTCAGCCGCTGAATTCGTCGCTTCTTTTTCGTAATCAGGTCCGGGAGTCGACATCCTTCCAGGCCGTACGCTATAATCTTTTACGTCCTGCTGTCGGAGAGAGCACCCAGAGATCGGTGCTCTTTTGTCTGTCCATTTCAAGCATACGAATACGATGCACGTGGCCGTGTTCCTGGGCATCGTTACATCCCGGATAGGTGAACTCTTTTAAACTTGTACAGATAATTAATTAAAAACATTAGTATTTCAATATAATCAGATATAGCAATAATGATAATACATTTTAATATTCGTACACCGATTTTTCTTTTCATCTTAAATGTATGCGTGTATATTTATACCGCATTTTAGATGATCATTTATCATATTTTTATATAAACGCACCGACGGCGTGGCAAATTACACGCGAAACACAATTTACATTTCTCCGCCGGGATACCGTAGGCTGATCGAAGAAGACTGTTTGCTGACGGAAAACACTATACCTGTATATAATATTTTTGATAAATCGATAATAATAATAATAATAATAATATAATTCTAACCAATTGCCGTAATCGCGCGTACATGGAAGCCAATATATTATAATATGTATTTAATGTATATAGACAGTTGTAATTTATCAAAATTCTATATACACCATTATACGATATTGCGGTATGATGCGCGCGGGTCGGTGAGGATGAATCGAAACGATTCGAACAAAGATTTGTGTGGATATGAAATGGACTTATTCGAGACCGGCGTGTTCGTTTCGATTCTCTCAGCGCGAACTACAATAATCACAAATCACGAACCGAACGATATTTCGCAAATGTAAATCCGTAGACGTTAACGTTAATATACACGTAATACGAATAATAACAGATGGCGTCGTGATATAATTTATAGATAACATTTTTAAAATATTGTACGAAATAACACGCTCCACTAATTCTTTTTCGGCGATGAAAAATTATTTTTTTCTTATCGGCACGTTAACGTCTGCATCTCAATAACAGCCGTAACTCATAAGCATGTATGATATATTATAGTGTAGAATTTAATGGGGAGATTATGGAAGATATAATATAGAAGAAAAAAAACCGTTTGTGATTCAAACGTGTCGTCGGAAATAGTTTTTCTTAATTGCGCTGATGATTTTCAATGGTATGAATGCGTTTCTCGTAGAACGAAAAAAAAACTATTCGAATTGATTTTAATGATGCAACACTTGTATAACAACGATAGAGGGCAATGTTTTAAAAGATAACCTTAATATATTTTCAAAATATCGAATAGAGAAACAAATACAGAGGTTTCAAAAAAAAAAAAAATGTATTTATAATTCTCGAAATTTCATAAAAATCGCCTCTGTTCAGAATCCCGCGAAAATCATCGTTGATCATCCGTAATCTGCTCTAGTTAAGCGTAATTTTATATCGTCAATTATCGATTGAACTACCGACAGTCGTCAGTCGGTATTCTTCGACAAAACTTATTTTTATTATTATCAACGCGATTAGTGATACACGCGGAGAATAAAAACGAAATAATATTAATATCTACGTCTTAAAATATTATTTTTCGAACGAGAACATTCATCACACACAAGAGTATGATATTCGATTACATATAATATTATACCGTCTGCGAAAAAAAGACGAACGCCCGCGTATTTCACATCACGTCCGTGAACAAATAATGTATAAATTATCAAAAAAAAAACAATCTCGCGACGGTTAAAATTCAATTACAATCACGTGGAGACAAAAAAATGTAAAAAAAAAAAAAAAACGCCCGTCTTCGGATAAACGTCACGTTTTCGGTATAGCGTATCCACAATATTATATGTTAGTGAAATCAACGTTGACTACCATTTTTTTTTGCTTTTTTTTTTGAAAATAAATCTCAACGAGCGAGTATTTGCTTTACGGAAACCGTTTTTGTGTTCTCGATGCGTAACGCGTGATCCACGCGAAAATTATTATCATGGGAATAGTTTGAAAAATATCCCTTTTGATGATGGCTGTGAGAAAAAGACGAATTCGGAAGAATTTTATATTTCGCACGCTAAAAGCTTTCGCCCTCTCCCTCCCCGATTATATATATATAATATGAGGTGTACAATACGGTTCGTCATTTTTTTTTTTTTTAACAATGAATTATTTGTGCGGTAGTGAGTTATTTGACTTTAAACGCCCGGAGTTGAGGTGTTTTTTTCTTTTCTTTTTTTCTTTTTTTTTTTTTGGCTATCGATTGGTCGAACGAGCACGGCAAACCCGTTTATACGATAACCCGTACCGATTTAGGATTCTGAAAAATTTTCCATATCGGCCGTTGTCGTTAATCGCTTTATATAGACGTCTTTAGGCGATCGGAATTTCGCCCGGCGAGGAGGAGACCGCACACAACGGTGAGCAGCTGGTGGCGAAATTTGATTTTTTCGCATAAAACGAAATGTGTTCGTCGAATATTTTCGCGACACGCGGTTAGAGAAAACTATTATTATTATTATTATTATTATACCGTGGTCGACATTCGTTGACGCGGTGAAGAGCCGTCTGGACGGATCGCGTTCGAATTTATCGACGGAGTGTTTACACGCGACGACGGCCCTCGGGTTCAGTCGTTTCTCGTGTAAAATTCTTTTTTGTTTTCCGCACGGGAATTCACACGGTACTTAAGAAGACAAAAAAATTGAATTTGATTTTCTTTTTCTTTTCTCCGCTCGTAACGTGTTTATTATACGTTCCAATAATTTATATATATATATATCTAATTTCTAAACACAGCTCGTGGCGTACGGTTATAATAATATTACGTTATATACGGTTGTGTATGTGTGTGATGTAGTCTCGTTTAAATAACCGCGCATGTAACAATGATTTATTACGCGTCCGGGGCACGATCGACGATCCGATACGATCTGTCTGTCCATCCGCGTGCAGTGTTTGCGTTGCGAACGAGCGCCCTCCCGCCCTCTTCAAGAACGCTTTTAAAACGTCTATGAAAAAAAAAAAGAAAAGAAAAATCAAACCTTATAACACCGTATCTCCGTAAAAATTATAATAATATTTTTTGTCTGGTTAGAAGATCAATCTCTCTCTCTCTCTTCCTATATATATATATATATCATATATGTATGTATAGTCTCGGTACGGAATTAAAACCGCAATAAATATAATATAACACGCGCTGCCCAACGAACCGGCATTAATCAATCGGAAATCAATATTTATTATAATAATATTTTTATTTTTGAATATACAACGTAGTAACAACGGTATAGGCGGTGTGTGTGTGTGTGTGCGCACACGCGCGTGGGCCCAGTTTCTGCGCTTTAAACCGCAATGGCGCGGCAGTGGCGTGTAAAGCGTGTTGGAAAACATTAAAAGCGTATTAAAAATCGATAAAAATCTCCGTATGCGCGTGTGTATAATACTAGATATCGATACGATCGATTCTTTTCTTTCTTTCTTTTTTTTTTTTTTTTTTTTAAATATATTATTATATTTTCTATCGTGTATAAGATTATAAATATATGTTATGGCCTCTCGTAGTTTTTTAGTTTACCGTATATATATATATATATTATTCCCGGGTTACGCCGCGTCTATATATTACAACAGTTATAACACACATGACTTCGTGGGGAGGAGGGGAAAAAATATTTTACTAGCGGAGCGTCCAACGATTTAGAGGTTCACCCCGATTACAGGACACCCGTCGTCGAAATGCTTTTACAAGAAAATAATAAAAAACTACGAACGTCGCACAATCGTTCTACGCCGAAGGGATAATGGTGGAGCGCGTGAAATGAATATTGAAAATACATTTTAAAAATCCCGACGATTTTTCGCCTAAAGCATATTTCTACTTTACTATACGAATTAATTTCGCGAAATCCGGCTTATTTAATTCGCTTCGTCCGACGGTTTTGAACATAATTTTTTTTTTTCGCCATTCCTCGCACGCGAGTTTCGTGTGAACGTCGTGGTATCTCTTAAACGAAACACTGCGCTTTTGAAACCCGAACTCGGATCATGAATTTGATCAAATGTTCCAAAAGAAAAAAAAAATTAACAAAAGTTCATAGGAGAGGCAATGAGAAGAAAAATTAAATTTTTAAAACGAAACTAAACATTTCGTTTTGACTTTTTATACAGCGCGAGCATCAAAGTCGAATTGTTTTACAATTACGGCTACCTGTATTTCTTTTAATCTCGTCACAGCTGTTAGTTAATCGTCGTGCAACGTTGCGTCCCGTCAAAGTTTCGCCGCTTTTCAATGCGACTCAATAAACTGTATAACGTTCGGTTTTCATCCATTAACATCAACACAAATAATAATAATATAAACGTCAGAAATAAAAGTGTTGTAAACTATACTAAAATAACTATAATTACGCTCGAATCGCATGCTTTACGAAAATCGTCTCTCCGTTGTTCAAATCGATATAGACGTTATGCTGCTGAACGCGTTTCGTTCGTCATCGCATGTTCGTTATGTGTGTGTGTGTGTCGCCCAGCAAAAACGCACGGGTGTGGACCTCATCGGTTTGATGAGATAACAAATACTTTCAGTATGAGATAATTAATCGAAAGCATTTGAAACCGTCGCGTATTTATACTCGATTATTGTTTGTATTTGTTAGTCCACATTAAGCGTTTAAAACCGATACTTGTCGATTAACGTAGGAGTTTTCGTATTGAACGAGCGCGAAAAAACCATCCGTGTGAAATCCCGTTTACCGTCATCGCACGTGCAGAGAGAATGGTTGTCAATTTAACACATTTACTCAGGACAGTAAGACAAAATTATGACGCAATTGACTCCGATGGTAATTATTTAGACTACGCCCGGAAGGTTTTCGTGGGAAAACTGTAAAATACACGTGGAAACGTCGATGTAATAACAATAAATAGTTCCGCGCGACTGGGTATCAGAAATCATCCCAGACGGACGCAATGCGGTGTAGTAACTATAATCCGATCATTAAATAAAACGGGTTTCGACGTATCGACGAAAGCACGGGTGTAACAGTTAAAACGCCTACGAACAGGTCGTGGAAAACATAAACGTCCTGCAGTTACATAGGAACTTCGAACGACTCTTGCGGTCTTCTCTTCCGACGGTCAGAGGCACTTTAAATGCGTCCAACAGCTGGTGTGGACACGCATGCCGAATTGATCGGAGATGATATTTCGTAGTTGCGGAGGAATAGGACTTAATGGACGTCAGCTACGACGCACGTTGACTCAATGTTATATATATATATATATGTGTGTGTGTGTGTGTGTATTTGTTTCTCGGCCGGTAAAATAGTCGGAGATATTCTCGCAGTAGATCTAATCTTTTCTCTTTTTGTCGCGTGCACGCTTTCTGAACAGCGCAAAGTCAATTTCGATTTGTTTGTTATTCTAAAATGTCAAGCCAAGTTCAAAGTCATCGCGTCACGTCACGCGATTGCTCGACAGTCGACCGCGTTTGTTTATAAATATACACCGCGATAACATTATGTATTACAAAGGTAAAAGCAGTCAGGTTTGCTGCGTTAAGGAAAAAATCTTAATAAATACAGAAACATATTGTGTATACGCCTATTGTACGATATAATATTATGTGTTTATACGAGTCGAACGCGTCATTCGTTTGCGATCATTATGACGATCAATTTTTTTTTTATTCCGAGCCACGCACGTGTGTAACGTATAATATGTATTTTAATGCGTCTTGAGAGAATTTCATCCTTTGAATTTCAACACACACACGTGTTCGTTATGTTTGATATTTTGTTTTGTACCATTTTTTCATAATACATTATACCCGATTGTGGGCTAATAAATACCTATAATTAATACGGAAAAAATTATTTTAAATTTTGTCTAAAACGTTAATGCTATACGCAATTTCGGTCAATATGTCAATATAACCAAATAAATCGATTGAATTTTAAAGAAAAAACTAATAAATAATAGTACTTATACATTTTAATTAGTAACCAATATTGAATGATAATTGAAAAATAAAAAAAAAAAAAACGTTTTTGTTGGCGAACGATTTCTCATTTCGAAGATGATTTTGTCCGAAACAACACTGCACACGAGTAATGGAAGAGGCGTATGGTGTTTGATATGTAAACGCTCGTTGTTTAAAAGTGTAATAAGCAAATGTAATTAAATCGGTATTTTATGAGTAATCCCGTGAAAAATATTGTTCACGTCACTCGTATTCGAATGTTTCGAAATGTATAGATTTCTTCGTAATTAACTTATATGAAAATAATTTCACTAAGCTCCGTTTAATTAGACACACATCGTGTAGAATGTATCTGTAGCCGAGTCAGTCGTATAAATTAAAACTGTAGTCAAGCGTGAACAAATATAACGACTTCAAACATAATTGCCCGTTGACAAATGTCATTTCCTCGTCCGATAATATATCGTATTTATTACTAAATTAAATCGTGAGATTCTCGTGCAACGTTCGCGTCTAATGTCGTCGATCCTCGGTCTGTACGAAAATCGAAGGAAATATAACGTTCCCGGTGAAATAACGCGAAAATAAAAACAAAATAATCCACGCGACGAGTGATTTATCATCAACGACTTTCCGCGAACATTTTAAAATTTAAAAAAAATAAAATATACCACGTGCATATACATCGCGTTTTCTTCCTTCTGCTTGCCGCGCACCGCCGCTTTCTCTGTTATAAACTATCTTTTCGTTTGATTGCCGTATAACTCGATACGCGTTAATTAATTATACGGAAATTATAGTCTTGTTTTATCGTGTTAAACGACTATTTTAATGGCACGGTTATCCGCAAAAATTAATAATAAATTTAAAAAAAAAAAAAAACACGTAAACGTATAATTTCATAACATGCGCGAGCGGTGTGTTCGTTTGAATTACGAGACGAACGACGGTGATTGAGTTATGGGGCTATTCGAAACCTAATCGATCCATTTAAAGTGCGCGTAAAAATACTTATTTCATAAGCCGTATAGAGGCAGGCACCTCTGGACGTCGTCTCTGGTTAAAAACATTTTGATTTTATATTACAGCGATATTATATTACACGAACGTGTATTTAATTTTCTTTCTCTCTGTCTCTCGCGAGAAGGGAGAATTTGATGTATTGAAAAAACTCGTTTTTGATATATGATATCTATTATGATCCGTCCGTTATAAAATTAGGCCAATTTATATATATATATTTTTTACGATCGAATGTTTCCCTGAAAGAAAAAATTATTATTATTATTTTTTTTTTTTTGTCGTTTTATTACCGAAAATTATACCGTTCTCGTACTCGAGTTCAACATGCGTCAGTGTGCGTGCGTGTGTGTATAATATAATATTCCATTATTATATGCGTATACACGGCAGTGTGCTTAGATTTCGAACAGAACTGCCGCGATTCGTCCGATGAACCTGCTGGACATTAGAGATCGTTTGGATTTTAAATGGATCTCTTCGAAATTCTATTACGTTGCGCTCATTCATTATTTATCATCGCTCCATATTTATACCGAAATGTATAGAATTGAACTCTTACGATCTACATTAATGCGTACGCGAACGTATTTTACTTTTTTCCGCGTACACCGTGTGTAGTTTAGAATTTGTTCTCAATACGTATCAGTCGAGTGGAGAATAGAATTCCGTACTTAAATGTTCTTAAAACGTTTAATTTTTTTTTTCTCTTATAAATAATTAAAGTATAAAAACTTTATGTCCGTTAATGTATAAAAAAAAAATGTTTAAAATGTTATTTGCGATGCAATAATAGCCATTTATGTACAGTGTAAATTATATTTTCAGGAAAGAATTCTCTACCGTTCGGATGGAACAATTCTTTATTTATTTATTTTTTTTTTTTTTAATACATACTAGTTACGTCGTGTTTATTCATATGGATTTGAACGAGACTTGCAATAAATATAATTCATAAAACGAACAACTCACGCGTCCTTATGGCAAAACTTCTTCTTATAATTCGATATTACATAGAACAAAAACGAGAAGTTTTTGCTTTTTTGAAGTTTTCGGGTTACGTATACGATAATAATATTTCAAAACGTACTTGATAGTAAATACGTCGTACAACGGCGTCGCCATTATTCGTTCATGTAGACACTGTAATAATAATAAACAAATCACGAGAATATTTTAACGCAAACAAACGAACAGTGTTTACGGAAACATGTACGTATAATTGACTTCTATTTTTGGGAGTATACGGCAATACGGATAATAATAATTATTATTATTATTTTTTTTTAATATCGTTTTACTTGTTTTTATAATATAAAACGTTCGCGTACAATTATTTCGTACGTTAATTTTTTATCGTTTAAAACATACCATTGTGTTTTAATTCGTTTTTAACGCGATGTACGCGTGCGTATTACCGTTATGAATTTTTTACTCGTATTGTAATTATATTGTAATAAATTATAATGTGTGTGTGTGTGTACAACAAACGGGATACGTGTGTTAATCGTAGCGTAACGACGGATGATGTATTAGTCGAATATTTCGTGGCTTCCGTAAAGAAATAATGAATCGCGTTGACATTATTCAAATGATTCAAACTATTCGTTCGAAACCCGCGTGATACGCGCGAGTCGGACGAACGTCGTCTGGCTTGTACGCGCATGCGAGACTAGTTGTTAAAATATTATCGATTTATTTATTGTCCGTTCAGTGTCGTTAATGTGCATAGACGTATATGAACTAGTCTAGAGTCTAGTAGCGGAGAAAAATGTCTGGGGACGATATAATGGAGTGAGAGAGAAAAAACATCGTATGGACTAACACAGCGTGCCAAACTCACCAAATTAAAAAAAAATTATGGTAAAATTGAATTGTACAATCGTAATATTACTGGCCGGCATTTGAATTTTGCCGCGATTAACCGCTTTGTTGACACCGCGATAACCACGGTGGTTGTCCAACCGCGTTTATAATAAATAATGTACTCGTTCTTACGACATATTTTTAGACACATTTTAGTGTTCTTTGTTTATTGTTTTCTATTATATTGTTTTTCGTATTTTCAATCGTACATTTGTTGGATTCCGATTTATTATTCATAGTATTTATTATTCATATTATATAGTGTGTTTATTATGATTATTGTCTATACTTTTGATAAAAATAAATGGATGAGAGAATAAAATCTTCCGCGATATAGCCCATGCAATGTTTTTTCTCTCGCATTCCATTTCGTCCCGGACAATTATACGGTTGGCGGTGTGGGATCGCCGCGGTCCATTAGTCTATGTGTCTATTTCAGTGTGTTTTAGCGGCTAAAACGAAAGGATTTTTTTTTCTTCCACAAACGTGTCTGGAATGTATTCGGTAAGAGATCCGGTGGTAGTTCAGCATTTTTTCCCGTTATATATTTATGCGCAGTTATCGACATTTCAATCGTTTAATTCGCCTATAGCTTTTGTACAATGTTTTAGGCATATTTTCTTCGAATTCGCAACGTTCGCGTTTACGTTATTGTTTGTAAAACCGCGGGGAGGTATTTTATTACAATTATCCTAAGAGATCGACGCAGTAAAAAAAGATCTGTTTTTCAATCCTAATGGCACATATATATACAAATAACGTTTTCCGAGTTTTCAAGTCATTTGGCAGTAGATCCTTCGCGAGTTCCCATCCGCGTTTCTCGGATGCCGCATATCGTATTAGCACAATGTCGTGCCTGCAATCGAGCGACGACGATGCTTCCGAAACAAATTGACGTATTATTAAAGCAGTCGCGTTCGAGTCGATCATTCCTTGTAGTATAAACTGGATCATCGTGTACTGTTGAAAAAAGCTCCTTCTGTTTTCCCATCCGTTCCGGCGCTCTTCAAAATATACAGTTATACGACGTGTCCGCGAAAACGTGTTAACTCTCATTCGTCCGCACGACCAGATTGTCGCAAAAGCTCAATTCCCACGTTGACTCTGCGGAGACACGGGGAAAACATAACGTCTAAGACAGTCTGATTTTTGTACGAAAAAAACAGATCGTCGTAGCACTTGGAATATTCTCAACGGTTTTCGCAAACGCTTGTTAAGTACGCGAATAAACGATTTATATTCGATTGCTCGTCACCTGCGCGTGTATTGCGTGGCAACGTACGGTAGTGTGATGAAGTTCGGTGAACTTTTGCGCCTATTATTATAATGCGATTCGGTCGAGTGATTTCACACCACAGACAATATATTATTAATATTGTGAGTACAACGTTTATTTATATAATATGTATTTTTTACGAATAAAATTTCCATGGTTAACGCGCGACGAGATAAGGCGCGCACCGCGTGTCACACACCGCGCCCGCGTGTGTTTTCATCTGTAAATGGTCAGTCACGTTTGCGGGCATTTTTTTTTATTATTATTATTATTATTTTCTCTTCCACAGTTGTCGTCGTTGCCGCGCGCGGAGAATTTCAATATTCTCGCATTTCCACGTGCTAATTCATTCGTCACGACACGCGCGAAAAATAAAAATCATTCCGCGCTGAAGCCGGACGTTATTTTTTAAATGAATAAATTTTATTGATACAAATGCGATTTTCCCACGACCGCAGCTTCTCGTCGACAATATCTTCTCTCACACACGCGCGCGCGCGTTCTCAACTATTTCTTTTTCTCTCTCTCCCTATTTCCATACGACGGTTTAATAGAAATTGGGCACTTCGAAATCTATACAATCGCTATAATATATGACTCGAGACCAAAAATTAAAAGAATTATTTTGTTTTTTTCTCCCGTCTCGTTCATACCTGACCAAAAGTTTTTCCAATATTTTGTTTCGAAACCACGAAGGAATAACGACAATGGATTTTGACGAAATTGCGTTTTTTTTTACCGTTTTTTTCTTTTCACGTGATTTTTCTATAGTTTTTTAGTTCTAACGCTTATATATATATATATAAAAAAAAAAAAAATGTCGAGTAAATCGAAAAATGACCTCTCTCTAATGTACCGATGCGATTCGCTATCGGAAACAAGGCGTATGACTGTAACAAAGATCCGAGCAATCCTTCTGAATTTTCGGATACAGAAACACACACACACACACAGCTATGTAAAACCAATGGATTCATGGAAATCGAATCTAAAAGAAACAAAATATTTACAAACGCCGTTATACATCTGCAGATAGAAATATAGTCCGGGAGTATGTAGAGGAATAATATAACGGCGGGCTGTTACATATCTCTAATTCCGTAACCGCGCGGTGTGTCAAACGCGTGTGTAGTGGAAAAACATAAATAAATAAGAATTTCGAAATCGATATTTAACGTCTAAAATTGCTCAAGGCTAGAGAAAAAAAATTCATCAACCCCTAGGTCATACTCTCTATATATATATATACGCGTGTATAAAACACAATTCCACGAGAGAATTCGGATCAATTAAAATCGATTTTTTATAATATTATGATATAGAGGCGTACACGTGCGAAATTAATTATAGCGTAAAACATTTTCTACGTTATTTCGGCTTCCTAAAACACACACCGTAAAGCGCGTACATATTATATATACCGATAAATATCTATTATTCGGTGGAATGCAAATTTTTCATTCGATCGTTTGATCTATATATGTTATATATAAATGTGTGCGTGTGTATAATTATTTTAACTTTCGTTCCCTGCGCATTTCCAGTTATCCGCCCCAGGGAGGTGTTGTACGACAAATCCGAGTTATTTTTCGATTTGTCGAATGCGATATAAGAAGATATTATATAGCCGTAGCCTGTAACCACGCGCAAAGTAAAGTAACCGTAATAATATTATGCACGTCGACAATGCGCTCCTGCGTTTGAGAATAATTATTTTGTTCGACAACACGAATCGTACGAAATTATGCTCCTCATAGGTTTTACGTCCGAAGCACATGCATTGGGGTTTAACAACGACGCATTTCTCTATATAAATATAAATACAATTAAATATAAATTTATAATTATATATATTGTATAAATATAATAATTTATAAATACACATATTTGTATCCGAAAATCCTATCGGAAAAAATGCTCTGCGTTCATTAAAGTCGATAATATTATCGCGCGTTGTTTTCACAGTAACGAATTGCGATTCAGTCGGTACTTTAAAGAGGCCGTGTGTTTCGATTTTCTCGACAAGAAACTAATCGTTATAGACACTTGAAATATTCACCAAATACGTAACTTTATATTATATTAGAGAAAAAGTTGTTGTTTTTTTTTTTTTTTTTTTGTAATTTCGATATATTTATAGCAATTTTATTGATTTCAATGTATTTCGTATTCATCTTTTTCGTTTTCGCATTCATTTGCTGTGCGTTGTGTAATACATGTGAAATTCGTCTTTTAGTCACTTTTTCTTTCGTCTCTCTCTCTCTCCGAACGAACGAACCGCTGACTCATCATCGCTTCCGCGTGTAGTGAAAAATATTTTTATTTTCTTTCGATCATAAAATTATTAATTTTTGCTCGCGGAACTGGAAAGAACCGCGCGACATTACGTCGGAATGATCGTACGGGTCGCCGAGCACTGTTATAAACACACAAGAACGAAGAATGTATTACGAGAATCTCGCGTTCATCACCAAAATTATTACGCTCGCAGGCGTATACGCGATTTAAACGAATAATATCCTACGATGAATCCGCGTATAAACCGCAGATACATTCAGCGGCGCTAATCGTCTTTATTATTAACGAAAAATATTTAAATAATAATAATTAACGATTATTATTGGAGCGATCGTCGATCGACGGTCGTGTTAATAATAATAATAATAATCTTTTTTTCGAAACGGATTACTACTCCTCTGCGCTCGCCTTTAGCGCGCAACGCTGTTACACGTTAACTCTCGTTCGTATTAACATTAAAACGGTTTTATTGTTCTGTACGTGTTCGATACAGTGTTGAACAATACGCTTTCGATTTGTTCGAATAATAATAATAATAATAAAAAAAAATAATCGTCGTAATGTCCGCCGTAGACTTTCTCAAGCTCGAATTAACGTTAATGACTCGCGAAAATCTGACAACATAACGCAACGCGGACAATCGTACCGAAAAAAAGCGACCTTGGTGCCCACTTCGAAATGATTCAATAACAAACAGAACTATTGTAGTTTAAAAAAAAAAAATGAATATGTGTCTATTCCATTGAACGCGTTATGTATCTCAAGGGCGTTACGAGGACACGCCGTGTCTGTCGTTTATTCGTTTTGCGGGTCGCAGTGACTACAATCGAGAAAATCCCCGGTGCAATGACGAGATACGTCCGAATTTATTTCGAAGAGACGCAAAAAAACGTTTTTATATATAATATATCAAATATAAATTACACATTTACCAATTGTATATTATATCGCATGTTCATTTTGTTGTATTTAGGCGCGATAACAAAGTGCGTACAAAACGTACGCGATCGTTGCATCGAACAAGTGGATAAGGTGATATATAAAAGATGGTGGTGGACCATCTTTCAAAAAAAAATGTGTGCATTGTATCATCGATGATCAGCGCGATTAACAAATGCGTAATGAAATAAGAGTAATTGTGGGGGAAAAAACGGAACCGTCGTTCGCCCCTCGTCGTGATGCATCACACAGTTTTAGAGAACGCGCCGCACAACACGGGTTTTAGAAAGTCGGGCGGGTGGTCCATATGTGAAACAAGTGTGAGAACGAATCGAAAATATTTTATTTCACATACAATTACTTTTATTACGACGTAATAATATATTTCGCCGTCGACTCGTTCGAAACAGTAAAGTCCGTCGTGATGTCATATGGGAAATGGATCAAAAAAAAAAAATTTCCCCGATTTTCAATGACGAAAAACCCGTGTTTACAAATATCGTAATTATGTTACGCAACGACGAATAGGATGTTTTGCAAGCTAGAAAATGCGTGAAAGTGTTTATTTTATTATAGAAGAACGGCTTATTTGGAAGCAGCTCTCATTTGCGAACCAACAAGGCTCTCTGTCGTTGAGCAGCAGCTACACGTATACGTATACGAGCTGGCGCTACAATTGAACGATTTTTGGTTATTTTTCTTTTTTTTCTTTCTTCGAAACGAATAGAAAATGATAGACGCGAACACACGACACACGAGAAACGCATAACGCTTCCTGCAGCGCGTAAAAGTTACGTAACCACCACGTACAACCGTTATTGTGTAGGGGGAGAGAATTATTATTTTTTTACGTACGGTACGGCCCGAGTAATGTGGCTCCGACGAGAGAACTGTTTTTATCGAGTTTTCGTGACTCGGCTACGTGAAAAGTATATCCGATACTCACGATTCCCACATTCGCGGCAATAATAATAACGACCCAATGCAAGAATTTTCAATTTTTTTTTTTACAAACTTATATACGGCCGTAAACTGGACGCGCGTTATTATGGGCGTTTACACTGTAAACACTGTTCGTGACTATTATGACGCGTAGATCGTCAATTGATTTTCTTTTTTTTTTTTCGTTTATAAGTCCTTTTAATCGATTAAAAAGGAAAACAAAAATGTTATTATAAAAAAATATTACAAACGCGTTCAATAAACATTTGTGTGACTTTCAACGGTATACTCTTTCGAATTGAACGGTCGTTTTTTTTCCCCCGTAAACATTACCGATCGAGTAACTGAGTAATAAGAAACGATCCGTTTTCAAACAAAACTACCGTCGGGCGTAACTGCGAAATGAAATATACGAAACGGAAGAACGTCCCAACCATCTCTATCGCGTTTTTTTCCACTTAGAGAATTGGAATTTTCGTCGCGATCTTATATATAAAAAAAAAAAAAAATGTCTCGTATCGACACGTTTTTCGATCAATTTGATTCGCTATAAATATAGTGTTTTTTTTTTTTTTTTCAAAAATATTTTCTCGGACTTTTACAGTCCAGTAGTAGTGGTGTTGCGGGAATCAATCGACGATAGTTATTTCCGGACGTTTATCGTATGACAAACACGCGGTTTTCGTACTTTTACCGACACGCGTAAATATAGTTTTTAAAATTTTTTTTTTTTCTTTTGAGGTCATTTAAAAAAAAAACCGCTTGTCGCGTTCAAATCGTAAAATGTCAATTCGGTCTTCTTATTGTATCACCAACGCTAGATTATAACGAAAGTTTGAATTTCGCTCGAGTTGAATTCAAAAATATCCACCGATTTTTTAACCGTTAAAAAATAAAACAGTCGATTTTATACGTTGGGGGGACCGTGTTGTACGTGTTTTAACAAACGGCTCACGGTCAAATATCAAAATATATTTGTTTTCAAATAACACTCGTCGTCGATTTCCGTGTTCCGTTCTTCCGACCGTCGTGCGTCGCAATGAACCGACGTAATATAAAATAATAAACACGGTCTGGGCGGTTCGCTTTTCGTTTCGTTTAATTTGGGCGCCTTTTCGCCGCGTACGCGCTTGTTTTCACCACTGCAACATGTAGTGAACAAAAAAAAAAAATATTTATATATATACGATATTATTATTAATTATTAAATAAACCGTTTAATAATAATAATAATACGACGACGAGAAGGCGGCGTTCGTACGACGAGCGATTTACAACGAGTTCAAAACGGAGGAGAGATACGCTCGCGCGCCCCGTTTTTTTTTTCGTTTTTTTTATCGACGTCCGACACGCGATCCCCGAACCGGGTCCGTTTAAATGCGCGCGCGCGTATTATACGCGAAATATACACACGACTGGTCGTATATAAATTTTCCATTTTTTTTTTTTTTATACGCGTGTAATTTACAGATTTAAAAAACCGGCCTCCGCGTATTGTCAAATACACGAAAAACTCTGCAAGCAGCGGCAGCAGCAGCAGCCACATAAAGCAAACCGTATATCGCCCTCGTCATTATTAAACATCGCGTTGAAGTGTGCTGCTTCAGTCATTCGTATTCTCTCGGCGTTGGCCATTAACAAAAAAAAATAAATAAATACGTACAGGGCGGCTCTGGGTAAAATAATAAATAAATATATGTATTATACGTATATACACATGTACAACCCGCCTCGATTTATGCATAGGCGCGTGCCTTGGGCGCAACGTGTTTCGGGAACGCCGCAAGTTTTTTTTTTTTAGCGTATTAAACGTTTCTACTTTTATTTATATATATCGTATTCAGACGAACGGCGGATGAACCGCAGTGTGCCATCCTGAAGTATATACATTCATAATTATGAATTACAATATTGATATAAATATAATATTAATTACAATATTATAATATTGATATAAATATAATATTGATTATAATCAATTATTAGGAGTTACTGGAATAACAGAGTATCGTAATTCGTGAATGCTTATTACCTATCAGACGTAAGAACAGAATTCTAGAAATCAAATGTTAACACTAACAATTACAAGAATAATAAATAGTAATAGACTAATCGCTACGACCGCGCCGCGACATCCACTCGGTTAAGAGAAAACCGCTCGGCGCGAATGCCGACGATTGCATTAAGCGTTCTTAGTTCTTGCTTGCCGCTTCTCGTAAATATTCGCTACTGTCAGTAGGATCACGAATTGATTGTGAGAGAACGAAGAACATTCAACGGTAATCAATGTTAACTACACTTTGAATGAGTCGGTTATACGATTTACGACTGTTTTTGAAATTGTCGATTTTCTGGCAACTGGATAAACCACAGTTCGAAACGTCAAACGTTTCGAGTAAAAAGAGCGGCGGTCAATTCAAAAAGACAAGGTTAAAAAAGTTTGCCAAACATCAATAAGGCGTGTGATTAATAAGACTAGAAAACTCGTTGGATTTCTATGCAAAATATCGTATAAATTACAAAACGCTCTCCTTTTAATTTCTATACTTTAATAATAAGTGATCATTATTTATTACTATTCGTTTTTTTCATTCCTCTATGTTATAAACACTATGTAACTTTCTTAGAACACAGTTCACAAATGTATCGAGCCGCTTATAACTGAAAACGAGAGTGAACGAATTTCGTTCGAAGACGGTACTACTAACTCGATCACTATAATATTATCGTCTGGATTCCCGACGATTCCGAGTTATGTGCAAAAATATTAATATTAACGCGGTCCAGCCTGGGTCGTGGTCGAGGACTCATAATCTAATAAAAATATTCATATGCATAAAAATAAAACGAAAATCACACCAAACAAAAATTACAGGAAATCGTTTGCGTTCGTTTCGTTCATACGCGCCGGCCGTAAAGTTATCGTATGAAGCTCATCGAAAAAATATATCCTCACTACACGGGCCTGATCGGTGTTCGTATAATATTTTTGATATTTTCGGGACGGCTGCGGACACTGTAATAATAATAATAATAATAATAATAATAATTTCGTTTTTTTCCACCAAAGTCGTAAACGTAACCACTGTTCGGATTTTCACGAGTTTATCGTTTTTTCTTTTCGTCTATAAAAATACGGTAATTTCGTCGATTCTCCTAATCGTTATAGCGAACAAAATATTTCGACGTTTATTTTTATTTTATAGATGCGTATAAAAACGCGTTGAATTCAAACGCCGCGCGTGTTTTCATTTATCGAACATTACGATAAATATCGTGTTACTACACGGCTTAAGTTGATGTGGAAAAAAAACACATACACATATTATATATTTTCGCACGGTGTGTATCCATATACAAGTGTCTATTAATTTTTTTTTTTTTTTAATAGCACTTGTATACGACCTACATCAAACTTACGGTCCATAACATTGTTATGACAGCTTCCGTTATACGGTATATATGCGAGCGCGCATTTGATTTGTTTATCTGTTCGCTAAAGTGTGTTTTCGAATGAAAATCGTTTGTACTGTATAATGTGGCACAGTGTAGAAGGAAACCGAAATCAACTGTTTCGTCAAAAAAAAAAAAAAAATAACGAGATTCACTTGTACAAAAATAATAATATTGTTTTAAAGAGGAAACAAATCTCTTTCTTTTTTTATTTCTACGTCGAACCGAATTGCGATTTTTGTCGTTCTTAATATTATTTCGGCGTTACAGATGAAAAATGAATTTTAACATTTCGTTTTAGAACTGTGATATTTCCAAAATCGATTTTCGGGGTGTCACGACTTCGATGTTACGGATATCTTTTTTTTAATTTTCCGTTATCATTATTATTATTGTTATTATTATTATTATTGTTTTCTTCTTTGTTTATATACCTTATGCGTTTAATATCGTTTCGCGAGATCCGCAGCTACTCTACGTAACGTCTATATTATCACTGTAATAAATATAAAAATATTATAAAACCGCGGCCGTATACAGTAACGTAGTACATTTGATTATTTTTCTAATAACAGCTTGTTGTTTTTCGACCTACCCCACTATGTATGTGCAGTGTATACAGTCGACGGAAATCCGGCAACGGAATATGAATTGACGTGACACGTAAAAATGATGGCCATCGGTTATGTGTATAAATTTACTTTACGTCTCGGTGTTCGTATTTTTTTATGCTTTTCGACAATCATTTGATATATTCATAATATACGAAGACGCGTACAAATTCGTTAGTTTTTTAATAAAAAAAATGCGAATAGATTCGAACGATGTACCGGCCTGTTATTTAATAATTAATTGAACGAAAAAATAAAAAAAATAAATATTGTTCATTAATTTTCAAAACGAATCGTCGAAATTCGCATAAATTAACAACCATCCATCCCTACGACAAAAACAAAACGGAAAAAGGAATTTTTTTTTTTTTTTATATATATATATATATAAAAATATTATCTGTATATTAAAAAAAAAATATATTATCCGTATATTTAGTCGCCCACCCCGATTCCAAAATGTATCATACGTTTGCGCTGTTCAACGATACGTTTTTTTATACGTGCAAAATGCGGAGTTCATCTGGCCGAATAAAATATTGTTATTGCGCGGTATAATATAATATAATATACGCACAACAGCGGGGAGATACTTGCAGCAACACACTCGAACCCGTTTATAATATTCTGTTTTTCTCTCTCTCTCTCTTATATTCTCTCGTTCACTGTGTGTGTGTGTGTGCCGCGCGCACCGCTTTTCACTCGGTCGAAAATTATTGTTATTAAAAAATAAATATCGGACGAAGAGTGGAGAAAAAAAAATAATAATATTCTCCTGTACGGGTACACATATTTATACGCGCCGCCACGACGATATAGGTGTTGAAAACTGGTAAAACGATCACGATTTTTGATTTTTTTTTTCCGACTGTCTCGAGATCCGCCTTATTTTTAATACGTTATATATATACGTAAAATAAAACGATAAATACCGTAAACGAGATGAACTCCTGCATCGTCTTGTGTTACTGGATCCGTATCGAAACGTTTTAACGCTTTTGAACGCGGAGCCGGCAAAACATTTTGTGCATATATATATAATAATATAATATATATATATATATGTGGAATTTCGCCAGAGACAGAAATCTGTAATCTATATATGTACGGTCTCTCCTCTTCCGACAATCTCGGAGCGTTATAGTATATAAATCGTCCGTTCATTATTATTATTATTATTATTATTATTATTATTATTATTATTGTTATTATTAATATTATTAGAGTACAATTAATAATACGCACACTCATATGGACAGCTTAGCAAAATATAATGGAAAAAAAATTGTATTTGCCGTGTGCGTAACTCTATTTATATATATTATATATATATTTATACGATATGTGCGACATATTTTTATTTCGTATTTTTATTATTATTATTATTATTTTAAATAGTTTTTTATTTTGTATGTTCGCTGTTATATGCGCATGTGTTGTTCTTGAGTCACGAGCAAACGTCATGATTTTTTTTCATCTTAAATCGTTTCGCTATTACGCACTAAATCGTCGTTCGTTTCCAACACCGTTGTTGAAAAATACGGTGTTATTTTTTTACGCGCGTGTATATGTGTTTAATAATAATATATTATATTATTATGTGCTCGTGAAAATTGTTCTTTTTACGTTCGAATATTAAATATATACAAATATTCGTGACCGTATATAGCAAAAATTGTTTGAATTTTTTTTTTTTTTTTTTGTTATTTTCCCGTTATATGTATATGTACAATTATCAAATGTTACCGTTTTCTTTTTAAACTTGAAAAGTCAAAAAATCGTCTTAATTGTTGTTAAAAAAACAATCGAGACTTTTTTATTTTAATATAATTTTATCATACACTTTACATATTCATTGGTGATATGATACAACTCGATTTAAATTATTTTTGGCGAAATTAATAATAATAATAATAATAAAAAAATAACTAATTAAATTTTAATATTTGAACATATTAACGCGTTAAATGGTTAATTGAAATAAAAACTAAATGCTTGTTAAGTGTTTTATATGGGTTTACCAGTTTGTGTACATACTCGTGTGTGTATATATATATATATATATATGAGAAAATAGTTAAATAAGAGTGTTTATAACATGTATATTTCGTATTCGACAAAAGTTTATTCGATAATAATATTCAATTATTCCGTTTTTCTTTTTAAACAGGTTCGAAATAATACATTTAACCGAGAAATTCTATCATCAACTCGGTTAAGGTATTCTTTTTTTTTCATCTAAACCAGTTAAAAATATATCGGTCGAAATGCTCGCTCACTAAGCACATACATTTTATAAATCGATTTTCGCTTTTACCTATAATTATTATTGTAACAACGAATTCGTGACTTGTCGTGACAATTTTTTTTTCCTACATTATCGTGACGTTATAATATTTAATTTTTTTCGTCTTCTTTACGCGCATATTTATTATTTATTATATGCGTAATATGTCTATCTGTATTATAATAAGCACACATGTACACACACACACACACACAGCTGCTCGTATTGTTGTATATGGCACGTACAATACAGTACGCTCCGGTTTAGTTAAATATTCGTTTTAAACGCGTCATAATATGTGTGTTCTTGTCGCACAAAGCGTTCAAATAAAGCGTATTGAATAAGTGTTATATAAGTAAGCGTGTGCGATTATAACCATACTGGATGGTATTGGTGTCGAATTTCAATCGTAGCAAAAAAATATTACGAAAACCTCTCCGTTTCGTTTCTCTATATATATTTATTTTTTTTGAATATTTTTTTACCAGCTTCCGCGGGGGGAAGGGGGAAAAAGACAAACAAACAATTCCCGTGTCGTATTTTTTATACACCGTATATCATTTATTTTCTACATTAGGTGTATAATATATGAAATGCAGAACGTTTTTGTCATTGCTTGTGTGTGTACGGTTGACCGCCGTTCGTATTCCTTTCTATTTTATCGCACGGGTGCTTGTGTGTACCACCGAGTTGTGGTATTACACAAACGCTTAGAAAACAGACTCTCAGGAAAAAAGAATAATCCGGAAAAGATTATGATCAATTGGATTCCGTTTTGTGCTGCACGCGAATGCTGCAACGTGTCCTTGTTCCTCGGAGATATATTATGTGCGTATGAATTTATATTTACGTACTCGTCGATATATTATCCTTTGAGCGTTCAGTTTAGATTCTGCGCGTATTTATCGCACACATTATGTGTATTAAGTACGACTTTGATTCGGAAAAATCTGCGAGAGAACCCAACGCCATCGTTCTCATACATACACACAACACCTGCCCGCGTTATTTATACGTTTACGCGTGTGTGTACGTTTGTCGCGACGCGGATCGAATACGTTTATAAATATTTACACCGTATAAAGATTTCTATCAATAAAAAAATTATACATATATAACACTTTTATATACGCGTTTTGTACGTTTATTATTTTCATTCGTATCGCGCTGTAATAATCGTGTTTGTTTGTTTTTCTATCTCTTCTTGCCAGACATATTATTATTATTATTATTATTATTATTATTTCGTTCAGATTTCAGCGTGCCGTTCAAATTACTTTTATAAATCCGTAACACGCGTTTTAATTTTTATAAACTAGTTTCAAAGAAAAAGAAAAATACAGCAATTGTCGTTTATATTTGCACTGACTAACGGATTCGACGAAAAAATGTCATCATCGGCATTATCGGTACAAAGCGATAAAACGAAAATACAGAAAAACGAAAATCATCATTAAAACGAACGTATTACGCGGTGCAAGAATTATGAATTTTACAACAAATCAATGGTCCGGGCTACGATGCGAACTACAGTGTACCGTCATTACGTTGTTCACGACACACGAGTTGTGAATATGATCATATTATATTGTTGAGTGATCACGTAATATTATTCAGCCAGTGGTATTATTTATATATATATATATTGTTGTTGGGAAACCAGGTCATTGCGCGTGATATTTGGTGCGTGTAGAGCTGCGTTTCGCTCGTAATATATTTCCCGTCGTCGTCATCTCGTCATATTTCTATTTGACTCTTACGAACGAATCGGCTTTAAACGCGAAATACGCGTACGATTTTCGTACGATATTTAAAACGAACAGCGAATTCCTAAAAACCACTGTATTATTCACATATTTTCAAATATTATATGTTTATACATATATATAATAAAATCAATTTGAATTAATATCGAATGATTAATATTTTATATATATATATATTAGTATAAAGAAAATAAAGCGATTTAATACTATTAAAAATATACCGTGTCGTACACTATAGAATCTGTGTTTATCTCACTGCGTGTGTGTGTGTGTGTTTGGGTTCAATCAAAGAGGGAATAAAACGGAAGAAAGTAAGGGGGAGGAATCTATAGTCTCGGATTCGAATCGAAATAATTAAAAAAAAAAATCGAGACTTATTTATTTTCGATACATTATTTTGGGATAATTTATTTTTAAGTTTATTTCATAAAATAAATTGAAAATTCGAATCCCTACAAGAAATCACCAATAAATGAAACCGTATATATATATATATTTTAAATAGTCCAAAATCGAAAGAAATTTTTTTGTACCGATAAATATTGCGACATTTCACGTTCGGTGTAAATTTCATGACACCATGGCCTAGAAATTCGTCACCGGACATTATACGATATACAACAGAGGATTGTTGAAGAAAAAAAGGAATCTCGTTTTTCCCTTTTGTATGACATTTTTTTTAATACGTAGTTTTTTTTAATCTGCGTTTGAAAATTATCGCGAGGAAATCGGAATAATTCCTTTCCCGAAATGACCGGCAAAACAGTTTAATCGTAAAAACGATACGAAACGTGACGAATCCGAAAGGACTACCAGTCGAATAGTTGCAGTCGTAAAAAATAAAAATTATTATTTTAAAATACTTAACCAATAGCAAGCTATAACTTCGCTCATACAGTAGAAAATAAAAAATAATATACCGTATAGACATTTTATGTTCTCGGCCACATGTGTCATATATAAACTGTAGTTTTATTACAGTTGTAAACAATTGCGTGCGATTAATATTGAACGGGACGAAAATGTACGCGGAATTCGAAATAATTGCCGAATAATACCGATTTCGTGCCAGTAATAATATTTCAGTACACCGTTCAATATTTATACGGAAAGAATACAAATACGACACACGGCCACACAAAATACTAAAAGGATTCCCTCGTTAACACGCAACCGGTCCGCGATTGCGTATTATTCGAATACGATTCGAAAATGATTAAAACACTTTTTTTTTTTTTTTTACAAAATTCCGTGCTCGAAAAACACAGAAACCGCTGTCGAACCGAATTCCCATGAAATGTTCATTAGTATTTTGATCATCTAGCAGCAGCTGCAGCAGCAAATATTCTCAAATTTTGTTTTATTTTTTTTATATATATATAATTATTTATTATAAGTGTATAATTCTTATTGAAAATGAATATCGCGCAGCCGTCAGATAACTGTTTAATAGTTAAATGCGACATTTACTGCAATGGCATGTAACAATCACACGCGTCGTTTAATATCTCAGTTAGAGAAATGTACAGATTTTGTAAATACTTATGATAATTATAATAAAAATATTTATATTACACATTCGGATTGAGTTCTTTTTGTGTCCAATAATAATTATTTGTCCACGCTTTTCAATAATCATATCAGAATCTTATAGGAATTACATTTTGCAAAAGTATTTTACAATATTAAATTAAAAAACGTTGTTTCGATATACCGAGGATTTAATTGATGCCCATATTATTTCTACGTATTATTAGAACGTTTTATGCGCGTGACGCCGCGGTGACTTGTGCGTTTCTCGTCTGTCGTGCCATTGGTCCTCGTCGACGTTGAAGTTTCGAGATCGGCAGACTCCTTTTCCTCTGCTCTTGTCCGAATTTACATATTATAACATAACATCCATTCAAGCACGCTATGTTAAATATGCGTATAGTAGTAGTAGTAGTAGTGGTACAACAACTGAAATAATATCGGCCAGTGAATGAACAATGAGAACGCGTAGATTCAATAAAACGTAATATAATACGTGAAACGTTATTTATAAAATCTACTTTCGGCCTCTGAACACACGACTACACTGAATATTTTAAACTACGTATTATATTGTATTATAATATACGCGACGACGCGATTGTCGTTCAATAAAACAATTTCGCGTCGCCTATGGTATTTTTAATAATAATAATAATAATAATGGGCGAATTTTTATTTATTTATTTTTTTTTTATCATTTATACGTCTAATAATATAAATCACAACGCGTCTCGTAAATTACCGGAGAAATATTTTCCAAAATAAAAATAACTGGACACAAATCGTAGAAACACAGTGTCCGTTTATGAAAACGCCTCGCGCGTTAACCCCGGCTTAACCGTCGCGTTCCCACGAACATCTCCAAAAAAATAACATCACAGTATATATACGCGTACACATACGATTTAATAACTAGTTGATCGCTAATGCGTATATTATAATTTTTCACACTGGTATTTTTCAAAATATATTATTTACCATTGTCGACGTTCGAACAGCGTCTGAAAATACGTTACGCCCCCCAATCTCGTAATCGAACAGATATTCCAAATGGAAAAGTCCCGAAATAGTCGTGTCCCCGTCGATCTCATCGATTGTTTTGACGATACAGAATAGTACATCGCCGCTGTTGTATCACGGTTGTACACACTCTGCAACGATCTCCACGCGTTGTACAGCAAAAAAAAAAAAAAAAACCAGCGCTGCAATCGTCCCGAATCAAATAAGACGCCTCTCCCATACTCACACTTCGTCCAGTGACAGTTCTATTGAAATATGTGAACAGCGCGTCTTCCGCGTGTTTTTATTTTTTTTTTGTATTATGTCGTAGAGCGTTCAAACATAATGTAAAACGTGTCGTTTACACGGAGTTTCGTCGCAATTTTCGTATAACAACAACATTATAACGTTTTTTTTTTTTTCCTTTTTTTACTCTACGAATGGTTGTTCATCGCTAGGCCGTTTATTATACTTAATTACCGGCGGGAAATCGGACGATGACTCGTTGTTGTTATAAACGATGACGATCGTTGCCGTACGGGGAACGGCCGCGCGTGCACGATGATCGTCGTCTCGACATTAAAAGTTAAGGAAAATAACGACGTTTCCGAGTGAATTACACGTTTTCGCGTGTCATAATATTATGTGTATCGCATCCGAAACGAATACACTTTTTATCAAACGTTTTTTTTTATTTTTTTTTTTTTGTTTTTTTTAATATCCTCCAGCCGCTGCTCGTCGTATTCTCTGCGACTGTGGTCTTTGGTCCGGAAAAATAAAACGCGGCGGCGGCACGTTTTCCCGCGTACGAGGTAGAGCGGGGACGCGAGTGCTCAAAATTATTTCTCATATTTTCTCTTAACAATAACGAAAATAACCAATTAAATAATAATATTAATACGTTTTTGAGAAAACGTTGGCGTTTAAAAAAAAAAATGTTAACAGTTAAAATTCAAACATTTTTTTTTTTTTTTGATGGATGTCACGGCGATTTCCCGATGGTATTGAACATCGATTAGTCTTTTATGTATTCGCATTGAGACAAACCGTCGCGCACGGTTTTGAATAATTATTACAGGAAAGAAAATAAGACTCGAAAATATCGAATGGGACAAAAGTAATAATTCATTGACTAAATTGTTAGTACGAGATTTCTCGATTTTGTCTTAATTGTTGGGATAATCGATTGAAAAATCGTTAAAAAAAAAAAAAGAAGTAAACAACCGAATATTTCCGCGTGTTTCCTTCCGATATATCATCGCATAGAAACGCTTCTCGTTTCATTAAGCGGCAAAAAAGAAATCTGTTATGCTCTCAACGATATCTGGTTTAATATCTCTGCGCGCACGTTTTTTTTTTTACTACCGGAGTTTTTCAAACGTACGTTTCAATGCGTTTGAGATCGGAAAAACTTTAACTTTCACCGTATGTACTGTACAAATAGAGTAGATTTTCAACAACACGTCATGACGTCAGGAATTATATTTTCAACACAATGTGTATCGAGTAGATTCTTTGGCGTCGTTGTTTCATTTCATTGGTTGTAATAAAAATTCTCCTCTCAAAATGGAACGACACGAAATTTCTTTTAAATCGTCTTTGCAGAAAACGTAAGCGGGGGGTTGAACGCGCGGTCAAATTCTACCATTACATAAGAAATTCAAACTAAACGCGAACAATCTTAAGAGTAGATTCCAAGAGAGGGCCTGAGTTTTCATCCCCTCCTTTCTACTGTAACATTCGTATGCTCACGAGAACAAGATTTTTTTTTTTTAATTTTCCAAACTATTCATATTCTCGTTTCTAACGGATTTATTTTATGTTTCTTTGCATTATTTTCAAACTTATTTTTTTTCGTCGAAATCTCATTTCGTCATCGCGCCCGCCGCCCGAATTTCTCGCAGTTTCGTTTCTTCACGACTGCCCTATTGGCCTCGCACGTCCAACGAGTTTATTTTACCATAGAATTACAATATACGAACGCCGCAACATTTTAATAATATCTGTACACTATATTTATACGCTTGACGTAGTATATATTTGTTTTATTATTTTCATTCGCTACGATTTGGCCTACTGCGCAGTACGTATTTTATTAATATTAAAAAACGATACGCGCGTTTCGTAATGAAAAAAAAAAAAAAGAAACGTTTTGCTCATCGAATTCCGATCGCGAGACGACTCGGTGAATGAGTTTGGCCGCGAAAATGATAGAACGTAATATCGGGCGCACTTATTGCTACGGCGCGTGGATTTTTTAAGAATCTTTCGGCAAACGTAAACATAAAACGTACCACGTATGAAGAATTCGAGAAATTTTATTGAAAAAAAAACAACAATATATATTCGACACACGTCCGTCCGATCTAGTTAAAACTGTGAATACCTAAAAAAAAAAATAATAATCGCTCGCTTTGATAATTTCGATTCACAGAAAAAAATCACTTTACCAAATAAATAAATATAATATAAATAATGTATGAATTTATATTAATTTGATATATATTTGTCGCGTAGAAATACATTGTAAAACAACGAGTATAAAATCCGCAGTATCGCCGTGGTGTATTTAATTGAAAAATTATACGATGTAATATGTTATTATAACATTCGTATTTAAATGTTTATAGGTATTATTATTTAAGCGTGCGACTCGCGGATATACGTAAATAGGTTTTCTTTTCACGCAGTCGTAAAACACTCGGAATAGTGCGTGAATATTCAATTAGTTCGGTAATAGTATAATTATTTATTATTATTATTATTATTATTATTACAAGTCGCGCGCCGTTAATTGAAAATTATATTAATTAATTCACGGTGGAGATCAACAGCGATGGCGTGTGTATTTTTAATACGAATAATATTTTTATAATCGATTAGATAAAAAAAAAAAATGTTTAAAAAAAAATTATTAATTATTAATTATAATAGTACTATTACTATTATTATGTGTTATTATGCGCAGTTTTAATATAATTTACGATTTTAATATGATTAAAATTAATTTCGAGTTCTGTATAGTGTCGCGGCGCCTCCTCCTCCCCAACGCCCTTATTTATTTGATATATTTAACTTATATATATATAAGACTTGTTGAGTTCCAAAAAAAACAACGAAAATATTTTTTTTTTCTGAAATATCTGGTCTTTGAGTTTTTTTACTCGAGTAAAATTCTGACTACGGTTGTTTTTGGGGGTAACGTGCAGATCAGACGGAGATTTGTTGACGATAATTATTCCAATCAATTTCCAACATATTTTTTTTTCAGAATTTGTTTTTTCTTTTAAACAGTTATAATCCTGTTAACAACAATGTAATACGTTTTGTTATTATTTATAATAATAATAATAATATGCAACTGCACTCTGACGCGTTATACGCGCGGTAATGATTAATATGATACAAGCTAACTCTCTGATTTAAATCGATTATATCCGTTTTCTTAGACGATTTCTACAAGTTACAATATATGTATATATTAAATATTAACCAATTTTAAGTATACGTATATAATATGTGTTTTTAAGAGTAGATAAGAAAAAAAAATATTATTGAAATTATTCCGTTTATTACAAAACGTACAATAATTATAATAATTAAACGCATTGTATGTTTTTTTTTCATTTCGGTCAATCGTCGTGGCTAAACGATAAAAAAAACATCGCGTGATCTTGCTGGTTTTTCTACAAGCAAAACGTATACATTTTTATTATTGAAAAACGCGTAGATTGTTTTTTTTTTTTGGTTAATTTTTGCGTCAGTATAATTAAAATAATAAATTTCTTCGGTCGATTTCAACGCGCTTCAATTAATTATATACCGAAATCGCTGTAGTGATTGATAAAATAAATACGCGATGTGTTTAGATAGGCCGATATATTATAATACCAGGAAAACGTCGTGAAATTTATATAACAGAAAAATCATTACTCTAGATCTAGAACAAACTATAAAATTCGATATATTTTTTGGAAAATAAAATTCTGATAATTCATTCTCGCCAGACACGGGACAGTGTAAAAGAGACTGTTTTCGAGGAAAAATTAATAGAATACGTTAAAAAATAAAAAATAAAAAAGAAGATCTTACGCTGGAAAACGAGAATAATCCGCGGTTAAATGTTACGTTTTAGAAACGTAATTTTTTTTTCAACTCGACTAGTGTTATTGGACGAGAAATTGGTGCGCTATAATTTTCCGGAGAGTTTTTTAAAATTCCAACTATCATTTTTATCCACAATTCAGCAATTGAAAAAAAAAATAATAATATATATTTGCGGTGGAAAAAAAATTAATCGTTTTTAATACAAATGTTCTCGGTGTAAACCGGCATCGTAATATTATAACACATAAATAGTCGGAACGAGATAAAAATCGAGTTTCGCCGATTATTTCGTATGATATTATATATATATTTTATTATATATTTATATATATTTTAAATATTTATATAAATAGCCTGTGACGTGAGACGTCGTGTTTAAATCAAATAACACGCCCGGTTTGATGAATTTTCCTACTCGCTGTTTTATTGTATAGGAATATTATTATTTTGTTCTGAAGAGAAGGAAAAAAAAAAACGAAAAATCCGAAAGACTATATTATTATACCGTTACGGCTCGATACGCGGACGGTTTTGTTTGATAATTCGAATAATTCATACATAAATGTATAATCGGGTGGTAATCGAAACACGTATTAATAACGATTTTCCTATTATATAATGCGCGTAATATATTATATATATACGTGTGGAATACGTTTTTTTTTTTTTTAAATATTTGTCAGTCGTTTTTACTGCACGACACTTATTAAACGAATGAATTTCGTTTTTTTCTTTTCTAAAGAATTCCATAGTCTCGTATAATGTACGCGCGGTATATATTATATAACTAAAAAAAAAAAAAGAAGAATTTCTCGTTGAACGATTTAAAATATAAAAATAATACGTATGCATATACGAATGATATATTGTTCCGGTCGTTTAGGTTTGCAAAAAAGTGCGTGGGTCGATTGCCGGGGCTACGGTTAGGGAATGAAAAAAAAAAAAAAAGCATTTATCCTCACACGATCAGATGACGACGACGAGATGATGGCGTGCAGCCACCGCCGCCGATTGAACGACGCTTTAATGTTCATAATAACAATAATAAAAATAACAATAATAATAAAAGCATAATCGACAAAACGTTTTCCTCCGTAACTTTTCTGTTTTGTTTACTGACTTTAAGAGAAAAACGTACGCTTAATTTATATGCGTATACGGTTAACGGTTTGAAACGAGCGATGAAATATCAATACGAATGCGTCTCAAGAACGCACGAAACACGTTATATTCTTGTGCAGTCTTTATTACGAAAACGAATGTGTTGAAAGAACCGTGTGGTTTTTTGTTTTTTTGTTTTTTTTTTTGCGCTTGCATTTAGTGACATGACAACAGTCATTGACGTTATAGACGGATGAAAACTCTTTCGTATGGGAACCTACGAATAGCGCGATTTTTATTTAACGCGGTGACGCGGATAACGTGCGACCGCAGCGAATAAAAGAATATTTCTCGTATAATAATTTCGTCTTTCGTCGACGATGAGTAATATAATGACCGTTCTTCGGCTATAAATTATTATTAACCGTTTCAATTGCCGGAGTTCTTTCGCCGAAGTTTTTTTCGCGACTTCTGTTCAAATAACGCATTTTTTTAAATATTAATTTCGATTAATAATTTTTCGTTTTTACACCGAGAGAGCGTACTGAAATTCCCACGTTTTTCATTGCCCTCCGCCGAATTTTATTGCGCCGCGCGATTTCCCTCGAGTCGCTCCATTCGCCGCCGCACCTCTTTACTATTTATCTATATGGTTTCAAACGGCCCCTTTAAACGTATAATTGGTTTTTTTTTCTAGAACACGTACAAATGTTTCAAATGTAAACATCGCGCGTTTTTCTCTCGTTTCTTTTTCCGGGTAAAATCGGTAATTATTTTTTAATTTTTTTAAAATCGTGTTATCGATCGCGGCGATTAATACTGGAAAAAGAAAAAATCGGTGAAAATCATTGAGTAATATTTAAAATTCTCTTATACGGCCCGGCATAATTTCAAAATGGCCACAGCTTGAAACTGCGTGCAAACGAAAAGAACGAACCCCCGGGATAAACGCTCCCTCGCCGTCCTCTCGACGAATTTTTTTCTCCGTTTTTATTTTTTATTTTTTGCGGACGCGCGCGACGACGACGACGACGACGACGGGGAAGGACTGACGCGCGCTCGCTTATATTTCACCGCGACCGTGGTCGAAAGGGTCATTCAGCAGACGGCTGCGCGGCGTTTCTCTCTCTCTCTCTCTCGTCGTACGAGCGCTCGCGTTTTTCTCAACTCATTCAGTTTCCACCTCTTCTGCCCCGGCCCTCTCCCCCCTTCCCCCCCCCCGTACACGCCAAACGGTTGTAACGCGCAGCCCCTCTGGTTTTTTCCTCTCCTCTCTTCTTTCATTATAATCGCCGGTTTTTATTCTTTATTACTTTTCCGTTTCTGTAGTTGGGCGGGAACCCCGCGCGCGCGCGCGTAGTTACCGACGACGACGTGACTGTACGCGCGAGACGCGGCGCGCTGCAACAGTCGGCAAATGTGTGTGCGTGTGTCGCGCGCGCGCGTGTGTGTCCCGTGTGTGTACAGCAGCAGCAGCGGCGGCGGCGGCGGTAGCACCGTGCGCGCTCGTGTTTGTTCGCTTTTCAATAATATTAATAATAATAACATTTTATTATTATACGCGCGTTTTTCTTCTTTTTTTTTTTCATTCGCCAATTAATCGAATATTTATCCGGCGGTCGCGTCGTACATTCGGTTTTTCGTTGTTGTACACAGTACGCGTCGTGCGCCGCGTGTGCGCGTGTGACAGCCGACGGGAAAACCGTATTCGAATTTTTTTTAATTTTCAAACGATAATTCATCTTAGCCCGGTTTTCGTAACCGAGTTTTTACTATTTTTTTCGTTTTTCGTTTTTCGTTTTTGAATTCGATCGGTTTTTTTTTTCCTCGCCCGCGTTCCTCTGCGCTCCGGGCGAATCGTCTTGGAATAACATGTAATCGCGCGCCACACCGGACTTGCGCCGTACAGGTAACAATTAGTTTAATATTACGGTATAGATTCACGCGTTTTATTTATTTATGACTTCGAATTTTTTTTTGTTCCCCCCCCCCCCCGGTTAGGGAAGGGAGTAGGAAGTATAATTATTTAGTTTTTCAAGACTACGGACAATCGCGTCGAAAAAAAAATATTGTAAAAAAACCACCGAGCTTTCGATTCATTACGTATATAAATATAATAATAATAATGGGACTGACGGGGACACGGAGATTTATTGAAATAAAAGGTGCTCGTGTGATGAATGCGTTTTACATATTATTTGTTTTGAAAGAATTGAAAACTAAAATAAAAAAAAGCGTATTTCGATACCGTTCTCGATGAATCGAAACGTATCGAATATGTACGACGGACGCGCAGGATCGATTCCACCGTGCGATCAAAACGCGTTTAGAAATATTAACAGTAATTAAATTCGACGGTTTTTTGAACACATTTCAATTTAAAATATTATCGTAAAAAAAAAAAATTAAAATCTGTTAATTTTATGGGAAAATGTCATGTGTAACAAAAATCATTACAGAATATTGGATTTTCGGCGGCTTGGGATGTATAAAATAATATTGCAGCCCATAGGCCGCGTAACGCGTTATTTCCTCATCAAAACACGTTTGTCTTAAAATTCATTTGTTCCGTTAAATTAAATAAATATATATATATATATTAAGATTTAAAATTAATTTCAAAGGAAATTCACTCGATAATTTTTTAATTAAAACAAACAAAAAAACTCGCTAGATTCTCACGATTTTTTCTATACTCGTCAATCGCACGTGGAACCGTTTAAAATTTAACCCCGTTTTATTAAATCGTACGTGGAACGACGGCAAATATCGCTACGACGTCGTCGCATTATTTGAAAAAAAAAATACCGCTGAAAAAATTACATAAATACGAGGAAAAATAATAGTAATATAATAATATTTACAATATTATATTTAAGGAAATAATATTTTTGTGGAATTAAATTTTTCTCGTAATATAATTAACCGTACACACAATTCGTGCAACAACCAACCAACAGTCTTTCGTCACAGTAAAATCGACTAATATACATTTTTTTTTTTTTTTTTTTTTACTTTCTTAACTTACGAAAAATATCATTCCCGTTAACATTTTTAAAATTTTCAATACGGTTAGAAAACTTCAGCGGCTGACCCCCGTGCATTATTATTTGAATTTTCCCCGGTCGGAATGTGTTTTACGTAATAAAATAATATCGACATCGAGAAATTAGACGGGTGGAAAAAAACAATGTTATTATTTTCGCGCATCTATATTTTCAAATTTCTCGTTTTATATAATAATAATAATAATAATAATAATTGATCGTAGTGAATTACCAAATTAAAAAAAAATCCCCCCTCCATTTGCATAATATAAATAATAATTCGCTTTTTCCATTGTACGAGTGTATACACGACAACAACAGCAGCAGCAGCAACAGCGCACGAACATTTGCCTTTTGAATGAATGTACAACGAACGTGCGAGTATTTGAATATTATTACGTGTGAAAAGAAATGAAAAACAGTTTTTTACTCAAAAAATTACCATATTGCTTCATTGTGTGTGTGTGTATAGGTATTGTGCTCATAATATCGTCGTTTTTATTATAAATCGTATTTGCTACACTTTTTGTGCGCGCGTTAAGTTCAAGAGTGAAAATATTGTTTTACTTTTTTTTCTCCTCCAAAAAACGATACAATAATAATAACAATAATAACAATAATAATAATAATAATAATAATAATAATAATAATAATAATAATAATAATAATAATAATAATAATTGTTATACTGTGTCGAAGTCTCGCGCGCGATTATTACCGAACGTCGACGATAATACACGGATTTACCGATATTACAATATATTATTGAGTCCGTTGTAAGTGTTTTTAAAAAAAAAATTCTTTTTTTCCCCCCGTCGCTGCTACTAAATTCTATCTGTTTTTCGTGTGTTCCGTGCTGTCGCGCAAGCTGCGCAATAATACGTCGGAACACACGATTTTTTTTCGCCTTAAACAAA
The DNA here is from genome assembly GCA_032441825.1 of Chaetogeoica ovagalla. Classification (NCBI taxonomy): domain Eukaryota; kingdom Metazoa; phylum Arthropoda; class Insecta; order Hemiptera; family Aphididae; genus Chaetogeoica; species Chaetogeoica ovagalla. The sequence goes on along the minus strand of CM063731.1, from coordinate 11,983,040 downwards.
CACAACTAATTACTGTCGACACCTACCCACGCACAATTAGTACTCATTAAATATGTAAACCTATTATATATATATATATATATGTAAAAAAAAACGAGGTTATACATATTATGCGTTCACGTTGTTTTTAAAAATAGCGTTTTTAACTTTACAATTTTTCGTGTTTTTTTTTTCCTATCTGACTAATAGGAACAATAATTTGACGTGCACAGAACGCTTTCTTGGACGATAAAATTATGACGTAGCTCTGTGTATAAGTATAGTCATCATGACTAGAGCACGGACGTATTTTTACTGTGTAACAAAAACGAAAAAAAAAAAAGTAATAAAATCGATTCCGTTGTGTCGCACTGAAAAATAATCGAAATTTGCGATAACAAAAACAAAAAAGGAATTTTCACCAGGCGGACACGTATTTCACACGTCATTTGTTTTTTTTTCTTACATATATAAATATTAATAAATTCACAAAAAAAAAAAAAAATAAATACGTATTTTATTCGTATGGGAAAAAATTATTTATCTCCGAGTTTGATATATGAATTCGGACACTGAACTATCAGCGAGACACATTTTTTTTCGCTACTTCGAAATAAATTGCGAATTTCCCCGTATTCTTTTCCTCCTATTATCCAGTAAGGGCGTGAAAATTGAAAATGTATAGGAACCGAATGGAGATTTTTCCCCTGGATAAAATAAACTTGAAATTTATAGAGAAAAATTGACACGTTGCATAAGGCCCAAATGCGATTTCGAAATTGTGTTGATCGTTTCACTATGTTGGTGTTAAATAAATAGTTTGTGCTAAAAAATTAGAATCGAATATAAAAAAGTAATAGAAGAGTAATAATAATCTGTCATGTATGGATAATATGACAACAGCTATTTTAATTATATGACGGAAATGACACAAAAACTACACGAATGTAATTACAATGTTTTCCGGTTAAAAATTGATTTAAAAACGACTAAAAAGCGGCATTTCGTTTTCTTCGACAATTATTAATTTCCTTTTTTTATTTAAACCGGTGTACGGAATAGTGTTCATAATGAAATACTCTCAAAAAAAAGAAAAAAAAATATTCTAAATCGATAATATACGTCTTGATTTTTTTTATAATTGGACTTTTTAAGATGATTATTATTACTTTTATTTTTGAACAAAACTTAGAACGTTTTGAAATATAAGTACTTGGAAAACAATTGAAAAATTACAAATATTATACGTATTGACTTGAAAACGAATTGACCGATGAAAACGGCCATTTTCACTTATCCAGCTTGACGCATATTAAACTTTGTACGTTAATTTTTTCGTTTCAACTCTCGTCAGCAATGCTCGAATGTGGGCGGTGTACAGGAGGACGCAGCTATTATTGTTATTATTTTTTTAAAAACAACTATATTTTTAGTAGACGCTACATTATACCGAGGTGATAATTTCTCTTTGTAAAACGCTAATTTTTTTTTTCTTTTTTTCATTAACAGAGCGATTTATTTCCTAATTCCTTTCCATTTCGAGCCCTGTTCGTCAGTGTTCAGCCCGAAACGTGTACGCTTTTACAATATAATTCTCTATACGACGATGTTAGGGAACACCCTAACATCGTCGTATAGAGAATTATAACAACCGGTGATTCCGTTGTCGAACACGGTTTATACGGATTCCGGACGATAGAAATCACGCGTGGGTTAGGAAGTCGCCGCCATACCGTCGATTCGGACAGACGTCTTCGTTAGGAAACTAATCACAACGATATTATAATATACGTGCGTACGGCAGAAACGAGTCACGCGAAAACGTCGATCAATGAGATATAAATACGAGTACGTTCGTACACGATCAGTTTCTTCGGAACGCACGGGGCGTCAATCAACCGCGCCAAAACCCGAATATCATTATTTAGTAGTAGTAGTAGTAGTAGTAGTAGTAGTATAAATAATAATAATAATAATATGCTAATAAACGCGGACGGGATCGTTGTAAATACATCTGCTACACACGAGTTAAACCGTATTCTATATAGTCGGATAAAATCTGTTACTTCATCAATAGTTTTTAATCGAACGGTTGGTTTACAACGATTTCCGTGCTTCTCCGTCACTGGCCTCTTCCGATTCTCGATACGAACGTACGACACTTGGTCTCCCGTAATCTAGTCAACGTATTGTAATCGTGATCTTCCTCTATGGTTTTTTTCCATCAACCATCCCTTCTGAAATCGGTCCTAGCAATCATTCGTGTTTTAGCGTATCACCTACTCGTTCATTTCGTCTTTTCTTTATACTTGAAAATTTCTTTTGCGACCTGGATGTATTCTCACGATTCATTTGTATTTTACATATGTCCGAATCGTTACTCGTTTGCTTGTCGACAGCCGGTGAGATATGCAGCAATATGGCACAGGATTTTTTTTATGCATTACTTTAACATCTCTTTTTACAGAGTCGTTTCGTCTTAAACGCGATGGCGCCAGTCCAAAAGCCTTTTTTCTCTCTCTCTCCTCCAAGTGTGCCGTCTAGCTTATTTTCTCTACTTCTTTTATTAAATGTCCATTGGTTGAAATAAGTCGTGTTAAAATAATAACGTGACGCGTAAGTTAACAGTTTTTAAACAAACTCTTTCCGAAAACCGATAGTTTAATTTTGAATCGGTAAGAGAATAATAAAAAAATAATGCGTTTTTCCCCTTTTGTACATGAAACGGTGTGAAATACTCGTTCGGTTATTATAAATTGGTAATTTTTCATTTCGAACTAGATTAAAAACTTCTACAGTGGTGTTCTTATAGCGTTAACTAGTCACAGAATATTTGTGATAATTTTACTGAAAAGAAAAAGATATGACCGATGACGTATACTTCAAATCGAAGAATTTTATTCGTTTTCTCTTTTTTTTTTTAATTATCTTATTGTGTACACGACGCGTATATTTATAATAAATTAATAAATAATGATTACGCGTAACTAGGTCATACGACGTATTAAAATTATTATATTATATTCTACGGTCAATACTATACGGAAATAATATTTTGATATTCGGTTTATCTATATATAATAATAATAATAATATTTGTACAACGAGCGCGGTCGCGGCCTTCGAATGGAAAAAAAAACGATTATTTTTCTGTAATTCCATTACTTTTCTATGCCAAAAATTTATCGCAATTAATGTACAACAGACAAAAAAAATTTGATTTGTTTTCTTCGATTTATTAAATATTATTTTACTGGTAACGATATGTAATCAAACACGAATCCCATCAATACGTGCTCTCTCATCACGCTCTCCCATCAATACATGTGATCTTATCTTCTGACGTATCATTTAATTCTCTCGTGTTAATGAATTAGTGTACGCGGTAGGTCTCCAAAAAAAGCCTTAGGCCGTATTTAGAAGAACACGCGTATTCAATTCACTGACATCGAATATGTCTTGTGACTATATACACGTATATTAAATACCCGACACTATCTGCTAAAGTTTTAACGATTGTGAACTTGAATTTTCGGTCTTCGTTGCACTAAAAACAAAATTTCTGAACGAATTTCAAACTGTCCTTACTTCTCAATAATCAATCGACATCGATACAATAATTGACGAGAATAATTGAAAACATAAGGCGCAAATTTATCTCGACATTCAACTAATAAATGTTGTAAACAAAATGATGTAAACGCAAATCCTACACTATTTTTTTTCCAAACAGTGTGTACATCGTTAAATTCAATTATTGTTATTATTATAATTGTTATTATTATTATTATTATTATTATTATTATTATTATTATTATTATTATTATTATTATTATTATTATTATTAAAACCTGTTTTATTTGTGGCGCACAAACCAGACGAGGGGAAAAAATCTGATTTGAACGGATCACCGGAATTCGAAAATCTTCACATTTAGTCGCCTCCCTGTGAATACATTTTGAGTACCGCCGTGATATAATTGAGGAGAGTAACCTAACCTAACCTAACACAAGCGCACGCGCTCGCGAAATGCACGCAATAAATGGCGATACGTACTGTGTATTATATCAAAATAAAATATAATATTCTATTGAGCAATGCGCGTACAGATCACACGGTCATTTATGACGCAGACCCATTTATTATAATAAATTACATTTTATTAAACGCGCCGCCGTCGTAGTAACGGATTAAAAAATAAAACATATATATAAAAAAAAAAAAATACGAAAGTCACGTCGTATTTATCAAAATGTCAATTATATATCGCGGTCGACTGTGCGAAGAATAATATAATATTATCTGTGTGTGTGTGTGTGTGTGTGTGTGTGTATACGTTCGCCTCTACCCTCGATCCGCGTTCGCGATCGATGGATCAATCCGAGAATTTTCTGTCGATCACTTTTATACGAGCGTATTACGACGATTGCGCACCACAATCGACCGCCGCCGCAGTCGTCGATCGGTCTTCGTCATTAAATACATTACATAGTATTTCCTACGCGTAATATAAAATCTAAAAGTATATAATAATATTATTATTTTTTCTTTTCTCTTTTTCGGTACGATTCGATTTTTTCACGGCAGTTCGTCGCCCTCGGACAGGACCTCGAGACTGTAAAAGACTGGTCCGGCTCTAAACGAGGCCGTCGGAGTATAATAAATAACGGTTTTTTTCTTTTTTTTGTTTTGTTCCTACAGTAATTGATTCCTGCGAGTTTCTTTCTTTTTCGACACCGAGTTATCGAAACGCCTCGCAAACTGTGAAGTTTATTTTTACAAAATGTGCGTGCGTGGACGACGAGGTCGGGCTAGGGAAATTCGAAATTAAACTTAATATTCGTAAAATTAAGTCAAAAAATTCCGTATATTTTATAGTGATCCGTTAAATTACAAAAATATAGTCAGATTGACTTGGCTAACGCGATTAATGCCTTTATGGTTATATATAAAATAGTTTTCTATAATTTCCCTTGTTTCGGATCCTCGAGAGTCTGGACACCGCGCGTTTCTTTTTCACTCGAAATCATTTAGAAAATATCTCTCGTATCGTTAACGTATATCCATAGGCTTACGTTCGAAGGGGGTGAAACAGATTAAATGGTGCGTATTATAACGAGACGAGTAGTGATGTGTACGTTCGATAATTATCGAAGTAAATTTGAACGAAAATAAACGTAAAAAAAAAAAACTGGGAATTATTGAAATGTTGAATTATTTTCAGGAAGAAAAAAAAATTGTGTACACGAGTAAATTAGGTGGAAAATTTCGTGTGTTTACGTTATAATGGAAAATTATTTGTGAAATTTTGAAAAGCAAAAAGTTTCGTTTACTTTAACGTCTGATTTGCTGACGATTTTTTTGCTTTTCTACAATTTTTCCATGGTTTTCTTTTCTCGCGTCTCTAATACGATTGTAACGCGAGAATACATTTTTTTTTAAACTCGAGAATTTAGAAACGTAATTTTATTTCTCAGTTGGAACACCTCTGCCGCGCAACGTGTATGCGTTGCGTATATAACCGATCGTCTATAAATCATTATCGTATCGGTTTTGTAATACTGAAAGTGTACGTTATTTGTTTTAACCAAACTTCAATCGTATAATATACAATGTGATATAATATGTCGGTCGTATGTTTTTCTCTCGTTTCCGTTCTATATTGTTGTTATTTTAATAATATTGCGGTTTACACACGCGCTATATTTATACATAGATACGTACGCGATCTAAAATCGTTAAATTTTTAATGAGTGAATTTAAAATTATATAATATATGTATAAATGCATATATATATTACTATCCTTAACGTTAAATCGTGTGCCAAGCGTGGCTATATATATATATATAATATTCAATCTCGACCGTCGAAAAATATCGAATAACTTTTTATATCATTTTTTTTTTTTCAAACGTCAACGTCCTCGTTATGACTGTTGCGTGCGCTCGACTAATTTAGTCGATCCTCACAACAGCACCACTACCAGATATTATAATATCTACTGTATTATATTATACGGACCATCTGTATTATATGTAAGTGTCTATTGAATAAAGAGCGTCAAAGTCGTAATCCGCGTTTATTCGATCACTTCCCATCCGTCATCGGCAAAACGTTTTGTTGTTAAATTGCTCGTAATATTGTAATAGTGAAAATTTAACGCAACATAATATAGCATTGCTAAAAAATCTGTAACGTTATCAAGTTTTTTTTTCCAGATATTTAAGAAAATATGTTTTTCGTCACAAATAATAATAATAATAAAAAACAAATAAATTTCACACATATATACATATACACTACACAGCTGTTGCAATTTTCCTTCAGAAATCGTAACGATACATGCGTGTAGTGTACTATTTACGTGCACAGGTTTTTTTTTTTTATTACTATCGTTTAAAATTCAACTCACTATACGTAGGAGAACAGACATATAGTATTTATCCATGCTAACTAAAAAAAAAAAAACTTAATTATTAAATATATGGGAGTAATATAATATATTTTTGTTTCGTTTACGAACAATTTTTCGTGTAAAAGTAATACTCCGATCACTGTCGCACGGGCTTAGGCTATTTTTCGTTAGAAAATCGTGTTTGTAGTCGGTGCTTAATTTGAAAAGAGTTTCAATCGAAAAAGAAATAAAACCGGTAAAATTGTTGTTGCACGTACACGCGGTATTCTCAACAAAACGAATTTCGTTTTTTTTTTTATATATAATTAAAAAAAATAATATTTCAAAACACTCGAAATGTATTTTTATTTCTTTTCTAAACGAAGAACGTTTTTTTTCCTACTTTCGAATCACAGGAAACCATCGTCAACATATTGCCGGAGAAAAGAATAATACCTGTTCTCCGTCAATTTAAAAATTATACAACCAAAAAATAAACGATGGCATTTTAAAACCTGACGGAATTTATAGACTAAACACTTTTTTTTTTCGTTTTTATACCGTATTTTAACATAAAACGTCTTCGATGGACAAATAAATAATTAATGCTCTGACGATACGATATTTTAATATCGTATTATATCGCACACGTTATACTGCAGATTAACGTACACTTGATTTCCGAAGAATAGGTTTTTTTCCCGTTTTTTTTCCTTTTAAAATATTTATTTATTTTTTAACGAGTAAAAATTTGATACGTTCGCGCTTCACATTACGGCCCCGAAGATCTGCCTCGCCGTAATAATAATATAGTAGAAATAAATACGTAATTTCACGTAAATCAGAGAATTGGTGAACCCGACGGAGATTCGTTATTTTATTTAACTCGCGCGTTTTCCCTCGTTGCACCGTAATCATCGTCACGGTCGTCGTCGTGTTGTGTTCAAATCGGTTCTCGCAGCTTCCATTTATCGTGGACCAATTGTGTATATTAAGTAATATTATAAAACATGCGCGCGACTCGCCGCCTTGTAATTACAACCGCACACGGTAATATATCGTATAATATATAATATTATTTTAATAAATAGCGTTTTTTCGTGCGTTCCGTTCATATTATAATGACGAGTCTATTATAATTTATGCGGCCCGAAAACGCGCAAATTAAATCTTTTAAATTCGCTACTTCTTTTCCCGCGAGACTACGCGTGTTGTTGTTACTCCGTACAATATAGTCTCACGCTATGTTTTGTATGGTTTTTGAGAGGGGAGAAAATATTAACGACGACGTTTCAATAATAATAATAATAATAATAATAATAATAATAATAAAAATCAGTCGAATCGACACGCAGTCGTGATTACGCGCTTCGTAATAATAATAAATAATAATATACCGTATGATGTATTATATTGTAAATCATAGAACAATTTTCATAATACGTACTAGTCCAACAATATATTATATATTTTAATCAACACGCTTGATGGGTGTTTCGCAGATGTTGTTTATACTTCATAAATAATTCGTAAAATTTTCTAAAAAAAATACATATATTACTGGCGAAATAAATTCATATTTTAAGAGATTAAAGATCCTCGTAGTAACTATGAAGTATTGTTTTACTCGTGATTCGAGTTTAACTCGTATTTACAAAAAATGAACCCGTTTTAATCGGAACAAAAGTACTACGTACACGTAGTATTGTATTTGGCGATTTCGGTTTTGTTAGCTACTTCGAGAGGAGAGGGAGGAGCAGTTTGAGTCGGACTACGCTATGAAATCGCTCATCATCGAAATCTATTAAAATCATAAAGAATACATTTTTTTCTCGATGAACAAAAATTGAGGATTCATATGAAAAACGGTTTAATGTGTTATTGTGGCGCACACAAAAAAGAGAAATAAAAATTCCCCCCTTTGAATAGAAAAATGAATTTAAAAATTGTGTATTTAAAAGGAAATTTACGAACAGTTTGCCATTAGCGCTTATATTGCCCTCCTCGTGCGAAGCAGCTCGACAATGTGGAATTTTTTTTTTCTTCTCAAAAACTGCGATGTTTTATAATAATATAGTGAACGCGATAGTGGCCCATAACAACTAATTTCGTTCATTTATCAAAATCGTCCGTGCGTATAATGTGACGCGTGTGCCGCCGTTGTGAAGAAGAATCGTCAAATAATATTAAGTACGCATATAAATCACTTGGTCTCGCATAACGTCGGTTGACGGCGACATAGTTCGTTGTTTTGCTTCCGCACAAACCATTTTAAAAGGAAACGAAAGAGTAAACAACGAGCCGAAAGTCACAAATGTTTTGTTATTTAATATAATATTATTTACGAATGGAATATTGTCCGGCGAACACGTTCCGTAAACGCGGTTTACAACACTTTTTCTTTTTTTTTTTTTATACGTAAACCCGTGTAAACTATTACGTAATAATGTGAAATGTGTCTCGTGATTGTAATGTGTTTAGCGCGAAGAGACAACGCGCGCCGCGTACATTGTGCAGACGTATCCCCGACAGACGTCACGTCCGAAGTCCGGACTTACATAAACAAACTTTGTTGTGTATTATTACTCGACAGATAGTCGCACCGACCAAGTGTTTGTCGTATATGGTAAATTTTATGCGTACACGTATATAGTTATAAAAATATATATGAATGCTAACACGTCGATAATAATTGGACTTTATATCGATAGATCGGGTTTCGAACGGTAGAGTTGCTCGTCGTCGTCTATTTTCTTCGTAGTCACAGCGCTATTACTACCGCCGATATATCTTATAATATGAACGACGACGGGAAACGAAATTACTAGTGGCAAAAACGCTCTGTGTTTTCATATTATCTTCTTCCAACGGATCGGTGGAAATATTATCGCGATTCCGCGAAAGAAGCGACGTCGTGAGCCACATGATCGTTTTTTTTTTTTTTTAAATAAAAAAAAAGAAATGGGATTTTCGATTCATCGCACTGTCTAAAACATACAACAAACAGATTGAAATTGTAGTAATTTAACGTGTACCGTATCAAATAACAAAAAAATATATATTATATAAACGTAAAGAAAATATATTACTTCTCCACATAATATAGGCTGATTATTATTTGTTTTTTTTTGTTCGAAAAGACAGGCGGAGAAACGATGTTCTTTTTCTCTCGACACGTTTAAAAGCCCGTCGAATACTCCGCGATATAACCCGCGATTTTTTTCCTCTTTTTACAAATACATCGCCGATTACCGTCTCGTACGTACTCCCATTCGTGTATTTCGACGTAAATTAATATCACATACACAGTCGTCATTATACGCGATCCGGACTTATGCGCGTATAAAGAAATACATCCATTGCTGCAGACTACGCAACGCGAAATGCAAATGCGAACATCGCATCTCGCAGCAGCTCCGCACGACCGCGTTGACATTTCAAAAAAGAAAAAAAAAACCGCGTACGCAATTTAACATTTTGTATTCACGTCCGTGCGCGCGTGTGTGTATAAAATGTCCTTCCCGTGCTTTCCGATAATCATCGCGGTTTCCGATGGAAAAAAAATAAAAATTAATGAAAAGCACCGCGCGCGTAGAACGCGATTCTCTCCCGTACACGCGTTACGAGAATAGACGCCGTAGAGTTTCGTTTACAGAGGCGTGTGCAGTCAACACTATAACATCGTCGGTTCGTTTAAAACGTTTCGAGTTATCGATTTGTGAAAACGATCGTCGAAATTCCATAATAACATTTTTGCCGAGCCGTTAATGTCTCCGAGTGAGCCATCTTCTTCTTCTTCTTCTGGCTTTATCTACTCTACAAGAGTTTTTGCCGTCATCACAACTTCACGCCACTTCTCTCGATCACGAATTATATTCCTCCAATCATTTACTCCTATCCTTTTGAGATCTCGCTCGACCATCGGCCATCCATCTTTTCCTCGGGCGTCCTCGTGGTCTCTTACCCGTTGGTTTCCAAGACAGTACTGTCTCCGAGTGAGCCATCGATTTTAAATATTATTAGAATTTCGAAAAACGATTTTGATCGACGTCTTAATAGCCGCTTGTTACGATGGACTAACGCGATTGAACAAAAATCCGCAATTTACGCATTTTTTTTTTCACGCGATAATTGTATTATTATTTCGGTTGTTTACGAATAACTCCAATAAATTCGTTCGTTTATTCGATTCCATATTTATTCGTCGAAATTTTTCGAAATTCGCGTAAATAGAAGCACACGTTCAAAACGGATATTCACCTGACGGTTTTAATAAAACATTTTTATTTTCTGTTCTACGGCAATCGTTCGCAATACGCTTGAAAAACGTATTGAAAAAAACTCGTCGAACACTCATTTTTTTATACATGCTTGTAGACGAAACTTTGAAATCTTCGCTCAAAATCCAAAACGCGTATACATTATTATTATTATTATTATTAAAAAAGAAAAAACGATAAACGAGAATTACTGAACTAATTACTCTCCTTCAACGGATATAGGCCTATTTGTTGTATGTTTAAATATATCAATTTCGAATCCGAACGCTTGCACCGTTATTTATCCGTTTCTCACGTTATGTGTACAGTGTTGGCGATCATTAAATTTTATCTGTGCACGAGGGAGAGTCGAAAAAACTGCGCCAGGGAAATTTTCATACTTAGATATATATTTATATATAAAAAATATTCTATTTTTTTTTACGAATATACCAGCGATAATAATCTGAACCGATAAATACGTGTGTACGCGTTTAGTGTTTTACGAGTGTAATAATATATAATAATAATAATAATAATCATTATAATATTATCAATAACCGCCAATTTGGACGCGCGAGTCGTAAAATTTAACGATTATTGATTAATTTAAAATATGTTTGTACTCGGAGAGAACGGGGAGAGGGGGTTGTACACGCGATGAAATTTCGCTGTCATCATCTCGGTTGTAAGGACGCTCCGGCCGGAGATAAAAAGATAATAACACACAAATACCAATAGGTAAACGAGTAAACATATATTATAGTAGCAGCCTCAGTTCCCACGAGATTCAAATCCGGGTTAACGATCAAAAAACGCTTCCTCTCCAAACCAGATATCTGGTGCAGATAACACGCGCGTCGACTCTTCTCGTATTTATGTCTTCATTTCAATAATTCGACGCTTTCGTATACAGTAGTTATAATACGTGCCTATTGGTACGACGGTGAATAATTTATCGTGAGAGAAAAAAACAATTTTTTTTTTTTTTGATTGGAGCATGACGACTTGTATCCCTTTTAAAATACATTTAAAATCACACTATTGCTTGTATGACGGTCTTAAATTTTAGGCCGTATCAATCGATTGGCTTTACTTGACTGCATGTTGATTGAGCATTAATTTATCGACTATCCGACGTACCACCCATCGACTAAAATACGCGGTACTACTATGCACGCTGACACGGCTTGCTATCCTTTTCAAAACGTTCAAGAGCACAATCTCCAAAATTGAAATCTGGTCAAAAAATGAATGATAAAAACAAATCCGCTCGTATTTGTATGTGTGTATGTCTCGAACGATTTCTACATTTTCTACATAGACTCTTGGTCCGGTAGGAATTATTCCTGCACAATGGTCATTATTTTCTTTTCTCTACACTGACGTACTCTATCCATTACGACAACCAAGTCTATCACAATCGACACTTAAATCGCGATGAGGTCGTAACGTAGACCTTACTGGATTTAATTCGCGGTTCTGTACATTACAGCCGGAATCGAATGAATTTTACGCTCTTTGGGATGCCGGAATTACTAGATAATTGCGATACATCACCACCATCAGTCAAAAGCTATTCTCGCATAATATAAGCTCGGGGTGGGGGGACGCGTCTTAATGCGAATAATAGTGCGCGTTCAGAATAACCCGTACGTGTAAAATTATTATTATTATTATTATTATTATTATTATTATTATTATTATTATTATTATTATTATTATTATTATTATTATTATTATTATTGTTGTTGTTAAATTTCTTTCGGCGGTGGCGGCGGAATAATACGCGTATAAACGCGTGTGAAATGTAATATTCCGATACATAAAACTGTCCGTTTTAAACGGTTAATTTAACTGTTCATATACGCATATAATCGCGCATTTGTTTTCGAATCTCTAAAATATTGTCTGTACGTATTAAATTCTACACGAGGATTAATCCTACGTATAATAGTAATACATACGTACTTGTCGTGTGTTCGTATAAATAATATATCGTATGTAATTAATTACGTCTCACGTTCTGTGTGATTTCGTGCTGTGCTGTATATATAATATTAATAATATAATATATATATATGATACATTACATATATAATGTATTACTTATATACAAAAAAAAAAAAAACGAGAAAAACGACGACAAACGCGCCGCCGCACTATAGAGTCGACGGGTTTAAATTGAATTTGTATATAATGCCGAAGACATGCCGCGTCCAAACGTATTTGTCCGAGTTATTATAATCGCTGGTGTTCGGTTAATAAATATTCATATATTTCGTGTGTTATATGTTTATAAGCACCTCGGCCCGAATGTCCGGCTATATAATATAATATTACGTTAAATGTATTTTATGAATTTCCAAACTCGACGAGTCGGCGGCGCACATACGAAAGAGATATATCGCTGCACCCCCTTGGATTTTTTTTCTTCCAAACGCAGTAAAATAGTTTTCATTTTATCGCTAATTAATCCGTTGGCGTAACGAAACAATAATACGCATATTTCTGTATGGATTTTCGCGTTTGAAAAGACTAACGATTTTATCCAAATAATTTGAGTGTATACATTCGCAAAACTGTAACTCTATTTTTTTTTAAACTGATATTTTCAATTTTTTTTTCTTTATAAACTATTTTCAATGGTAATGCTCTACTGGACCGACCGTGTTAATTTTTTTTTTTTTTTTTAATCGACTTGAGCCAGTTTAAAATAATAACAACACGTCAAGCGTTTTATGTTCCGAACGCGTAGCAGAGAAAATGCGCGTGGTCCATAACATGCCTAAAACTATGCGGTTAGGATGTACGTTACTGTTTTCGCTATATTTGCGCGCTCACATTTTTAACGACATCCCAACGAACATGATTCGAAATAATTTTGCGGTCCACGCGTGTTGTTTGGATTTTTTTTTTTTTCCCCCCGTTCGCGATTTTTTACACGATTGTCTACTGCACGACACAACGTAATTAATAACGTCACACGTGACATAATGTATACAATTTACGCGCTGTGGAACAAACGATAATATTTTAATACGAATTCATCTATTATATATATATATGCCGCACCAGTCGTTTTAATTTATTTATATACGATTTAGGGAGATATTCAAAGAACATACCTATGTAACGGGAAATAATGTTATGTGTAATTTTTGGTGGAAAAAGTAAACTCGTGATTTATATATTAAATAACCTGTGAGTAAAAATCAATCATCCGCGACACTCGTATGACTAGTGGATTAACTTTAGACGACTACGTCTACGAGAGGAAAAAATATATTAAACGTTTTAATGCTGTTTGTGGAGAACAGGACGTAGTCGAGACACTGAAGACACGAGGGACGAGCTGACCGGGGGGGGGACACGTAGAGTGAACACGAATTTATAGTCGAAAACATATTGGTAAAAGACTTTAACATATAAAGTAAAAGACCGCTGGGAAGACCAATGATATCCGGGAATGCGTTAGAAATGACTTTTATTAGTCGTCATTTATATCTGTAAAATCAAAACAATTTATTAATTTTAATTTTTCTTCTTGATTCTCTGAAAGCTAAAGTATTGTTCGACAACAGTACTTGCCAACGTTCGGTTTACGTGTTTTTCAACCGCGTTCAAATGTCGACCTTTCGCAATATTCCCTTACCAGTTCCAAACGTATGACGCGCTACACCGGTCCGAACAGTGTGTGCGCTGGTTTATCATAATTCATTCGCCGACTCGTTAATAATTATTACAACCGACGAATCAAACGCGAAACCGTGTAATTGACCTGTCAAAACACCGTTGCGTATTATTTTTATAACGTGTTTATTATGCACGCGGTTTTAGCCGAAATCGCTTTAGTTATTTTTTTATTTCTCTTTTTCTGTAGTCCACACCGTCAAAAAAAAAAAAACTATACTGACTTATGCCTTTATATCTTGATGTAAAGAAAAGATTTTTTTTTTTTTTTTGATACTTGTTTTGTCCACGTCTCGAAGACGTGATGGCGAAGAGAGGTGGAGGACAACGCGTTTATTTCGGTCGTATAGCGCCGCGAGAAGGTTTTAAGAGATTAATGCGGTGCCAGTCGATATTTTAACACGACCCGTTGACGTGGTAATTACAGTGAGCTTATCAATTTGAGACGTATTCGGTATATAGTTGCCGCGCGCGTGTTCACGTCGACGAGACGACACGATTTTATCGGTTAGTTTCAGCTCCGGACGTTCGTGTCAGACTTTCGTCTGAACATTCGTTTGAACGGCGCGGAATAAATAATAGTAATAATAATAATAAACGGCTATTACAACAACAACAACAACAATAATATTGTAGGAACGAAAAATCACGATAATATACGCACCCACACCTGTTTAATACCTACTCGCCGTCAAATCTAATGGTTTTTTAAAATATATATATATTTTTTTTTTATTTTTGAAATATTCCGTGGGTTTAACGACGCGCGTATTGAGAGACGTTGATATTTAAAACGTACGGCTTTACGCGAAAATATTATTATGGACGTGAATAAATCGCGTCGCAACAACAAAACGGTATTCACACGCATCGTTATTGATTACGTTTGAAATTGTACGATTCGATGTCGTTTTAATGCGGTATTATTTTTCATTTTACAAATAATTCTTAATACATTTTCGAATTTGACAGCGTAGTTCAATCGTGCGGTTGACGACTGTGTACAGATAATTTATGTACGCGTAATCTATTCCGTATTATATTATTACGGTAGATGTCCTGGGTGAATGTTGTAAATGCGTACGTGTCATCTCGTTCGAACGTTTGTATCATTCAAATAACGATTACAATTGTGTACAAACGTTTAATAAGCGAAACTATATATATATATATACTTCTTTTTTATTTTCTTCTCCCGACAGCATCACATTACTACCCCATCGCCGCCGTAGTTTGTTTCAATATATACAAACCAGATGTCGAGAGCCACTAGGACAGTAGTGACCGCCGGCTAGCATTATATGATGATCATGCACGTAGAATTTGTCTTCGGCTTACAATTTTTTTTCAATTGAGCAACGAGAACGTGTTTGTTTCCCCGCCTCTCCTTTACCGTCTCCGATCCGACCTGAGTCGCCCCCCCCGGAGCAGCAGCCTCTTCTGACCGCGTCTTGACGTTTTCGCTTGGCATCCGAGTATCGAGTGAACCATCGTCAAGAAAGACTGTCAAATCTTTGCGGCGTCAGCCAGAATTCGTCGCTCTCGGAACCTCGATCAAATGAGAAAATCTGCACGGCCAAAGCCGAAGCCAATATGACATATCAATTTCGCTACGTGCCTTACATTGTGTTTTATATATTTTTATATTGTTTTTTTTTTTTTACATGGCGTTTTACAAGGTGCAAATAAAATACGATATGTATGCGTACGCGGGTCGCGTAGCGATGATAAAGTGCGCGCGTAATTTTTCAATGCCGAGAGAGAATACAATATTAGACACAACCTCGTTCTATACCAGTTACCTGATTGTGTATGTGTGTGCATATATATATATATTATATAAATGCAACGGAATTCCGGTCTTAAAACGCGCGTCTTGTCGTGAACGTCGTGTATAATATGTGTACAGCACAAAATTTATACCACCGCCGTCGGCCCCGCGCGCGGATGACAACGAGACTGGAAGCTGCTTATTCAAAGGGGCACGCTCGAACAGAGTGGAGATCTAATGCGGTGTCTCATGTCCTCTACCCCGTGGTCTTTTTTTTTTTTTTTTGCTCTCCAGGACAAATGGACGTGTGAACCGTCTGAAGACGCGAAATTACGGTGAAAATAATAATTAATTTTTTTTTTTTACGTTATACGGTTAATTCAAAGAAATAATATTTACATACATTGTGCGGCCCAAATCCATACGCGGATCGCAACAAAATAATAAATGAGTATAATTTTATGCGTATCGCGCGATAAATAACGCACGCAGTTAAATAACTATAAACTATAAAACGGTAACTGTAAAATAATAATATGATAATTTAATCGAGACGAAAATATTTTCCGCCATTCGACATGGATTAGGTGTAGCTCGTGTTTCATATGATTTCGAACCATTCGCGTAATATAAAAAATAATGCGTCAATCATAGACGTGCGCACGGATACGGCCTGTAAAAATTCCTTAAGTCTCGGTCTCCTAACATTCCCAGGAAACTGAATAAAAACTACGTTTTTTTTTTTTTTAATAATAATAAATTTATTCTATGACGTTAATATATTTGACAAACATTTTTTTTTTTTTTTTAACATTTTTGTCAGCCTCTTATATTTGCCTCGAGCTAACTATTTCGAACGAACCGTCGTCGTAATTTGTTCGCCGAATAAATTACGTTCATTACAAATTCAAACTCTGAAAGCTTATAGACCTTTAGAAACTTTTGGAACTGTAGAAAATTACAGTCGAAACTTTTCGCGAGTGTTTTCGCATTATTTCTTTTTCGAAATATCACAAACGACAAGAAAAAAAAAATTCTATTTAAATCCGATGCTGATTGACGTTTAGATTTTATTTTTCGCTTCACTCGTGAAAAAATTTGCATCGCTTGTAGAATGCCACACAAGTGTTCGCCGCACACAAGAAAATAATGAACGAGTATCGTTGCAAAACTTGCAACGACTTCGCTATATTCCTCCAGCAAACCAATCTAACAACTGACGATAAACCTTCTACGTGTGAACCTACTGCACTAGACACGTTGAACGGTAATATGGTCGTCTAGGGAATAATATATACGCCGACCGGTACGCTGGACCAGTACTGGCTGCAGTACATTGACCTAGATATTGGTAAATTTTAGATTCTCGTAATGTACTGGCTATACACTGAATACACTAATAGTTTTCGGTTAATACGGTGTTTATAACACACATGAGTGTCTTTACGAAACGATCTAATAAGGGCCGTCCCTAAGGCACCATTAAGTGTTAACTGCTTTTGCGGAACGTCCGTTTTTCAAAAAAAAAAAAAAAACAACTAAAATTAACGAAAATATCTATCGTCGAACAAGAAGAAAAAGTCACTGAACCGGCTGTAATGTCCATAGAGAATTGAATCGCTTGCCGTCTAAAAGAGTAAGACGGTGTACGATTCTGCTGATGTCAAAAGTAGAGAAATTAGTTTCTTGCGAATGAAGTGTTTTTATATAACCTAATATTAACACATCATTTATGGGAATTCGTTATTTTCGAGACGATTTCAAATCCGAATATTAACACGTGGTTTCAAAATATATTTCCGATATTTTTTCTTCGTCATTTGGACTGCGCTCAGAAAACGAATCGTTTACACATATATTGAAAGCGAATACTTTACCTGACACAACGGCAATGATTAGTTCTAACGTTTAATCAACAAAATCGTTGTTCTACGTGTTTTAAATTCTAAAAAAAGAAAAATAAATAAATAAATCGGGAAACGGTTATTAATTTAACGGTTAATAAAACGGTTAATAAATTTAGACGCGGAAGGATTACAATCATCGAGATGAATTGCAATAACGCTCTGAATACACGCGAATAAAGTCGACACAGCGAATCATCGGGATGAGAGACCGTCCGAAGACGATCTGCGCACCGTTTATCGTCGTCGTCGTCGGTTCGATAAAATCAAAATGTGTTATAGAACGACGCTATATCGCAATCTCGTCTCGAACAAATACATAAATACACGTTCTTTGTCGTCGTGCTTTGCGTGTTTATTCGAATATTATGATAAAATCTATTGAATTGACGCCGCCGCGCCCTCCCCGTTCCCCACGAGTAATTATATCATTCGATCGTGTCTCGAACAGAACACTTAGTCTAAGAAAAAAAAAAAAATCTCTTCTCGCCGTCTATATTTTACAATACGATTACATATATTTTGACCGATCCCATTTCGTGAGTGCGTAGTGTATTGCCGAAATTTTTTTTCTCCTCCACACGTCCCGGTCGCGCGTATTGTCTCTCGATCGTGTCGTTATATATCGCGTGTGTGACGTATTCCGTGTCGGTGAATCGTCGTCGTAACAATACGGATTCATCGCACGTTCGTCGAAAAATTCTTCGGAAATTCGTACGTTACACGTTAAAAAACAAAAACGATATAATAAACATTTTTCGAAATACATTTTCGTTACAATATTATATTGCGCGTTTTTATTCGAATTCCACGAAATATTTTTTTATAAAAAAACGTTTTTAACTATTCAAAGCGTTTTTGTTTTCTTTTATGTATATTTATTTTTTTTCAATAACGAAAGAAAATCCGACGGATTCGCAATATTTATAACATTAGTGAGTAGTTAGTACGTAATTTATATTATATCGACACATTGGAGGAATAATTTCCGTTCCGATTGTGAAACATATATATAAATACACACGTAGTAATGTAAATAATTTTCGTTATTTCAAAATTGCATCGTTCGTGTATACAGGTTAAACGAACATTTAATTTTCAAATGACCGACAATTAGTTTTTTTTTTTTTAAGCCGTCTCGAGAAACTATTAAACAAAATTTTTAATTTTTTTTTTTCCCATATATTCGTGTTTACTCTGTTGACTCTTGACGTAACACGAGTCGCTTTTTGTTCAGTGAAAACGGTAAATTATTTTATTTATTGTTTCGATAATTATTTGTCTCGCTATTCCCTAAACATAATATCTATTGGAGAAATAATGGACTTGAAATTATTTCCATCAGACATTGAGAATTTGTAATATTATTACAAACTGTTCGATAATAATTATGCAAAAATATGCAAATTGCGGTGTACTCATGGTGTGTGTGCGTGTGTAAATGAACGACGTGTTTATAACGTTTATTATTTTTTTTTTTTTTATTTAACGCGAAATAATACATCATATTATTAATCGATTTTCGGACGTTTCGTTATTATTTAATTATAAGTGTACCGTTGTGGCCGCGGTATATATTCATAAAATATTTAATAGCGAATCGAAAATTACACGCCGCTCGCAAAATTATTGTTTTTGGCGCGTTTAATAAACAAAAATTACACCTTATCCACCTATAAAATTTATGAACGAGACCGGGGGAACATATAACATTTTTTTTTTAAATTATTATTATTATTATTATTAATATATATGCAAAATAATAATAATAATAATAATAATAATCGCGACAATCATAATATTTAAGACGTTGTTAATTTTTTTTTTTTTTGTGATGGGAGGGAATGCTAAATGTCATAATAAGGAACTAAGCTGCAGGTGATCATAAATAAAACGCTGTATACACCGATAATTTCCCGAAAAAGAGTTCGCACACATCCAGAGACTTTAACGCACTGTCTGCACGCGGTTCTCGATGTTTTTTTTTTGAATAAATATCATATTGTCGGCAGCCATGTATTCAACGATTGTGTGTTAAACAAATATTAAAATTTCATACGGATGTACAATAACATATTTGAGCTGAAAAGACGCACCAAAGCCGCCTCAATGATTACCGGCTCGTGTTATACGCACCGCAAAAGTCGTTAACTTTTTAGGTTCGCGTTAAAATCGCACGCGCACAATGTGTAATTTTTTAATAAACGTTTGTCGCGGCGTATAGTTTATGACGTTCAACGTTACTCCTGTTGAAATTCTAGCAAAAAAAATTATATATTTTTTTTTCATTTGCACCGGATTAACGTTTTTTGTTACACGGGATCATTGTGTTGTAATAAAATATCTCGTTCTCTTCTGTTTGTACGTTTAAAATATGTACAAACGAGTAGTCAAAAAGATATTTTATAAAACCAAACGAGTGACTATTGTATATTATTTCAATAGGCGTGCAATTATATTGACGGTATCCGCAAAAGTTTTTTATGTAAATTTTTTTATTAATTTTTTAATATTCAAAAAACAATACTGATTTCTCAAAATAAATAACCGAACAAATTTTATAGGCGCATATTTTCGAAGACATTTTTTTGGAAAAAATTTCACTTTAAATGTCATTGATGGTTTTATAAAGTATTTTGAAAACACAAACGAGATTGTTCACATTTCGAGCGCTTCGCAATCGAACGACTATATTTAATAACGGTGAATTGAATTTGAGATGTAATTTTTTTTTTTATGACAACTATTCGTAGCCATAGCTACTTTTTTCATTATATCCATTGTCTAGAATATTTGTAATATAATTTTCAAACGAAGAAAGCAATATTTTTTTTTTTTTTACGATTCTCTTAAGACGCTGTAACTGTGCAGTATCTATATGTGTACTTTACGCTGATTTCGAAGTGTATCTGATTACGTTGATATCGACTACTCTTACGACGCCCTCCGTACAAACACACGTTTCGAAAATACGATTTTCGCGTTATTGTAATTTTTCTACACCGGTGTTTAATAATAGTATCCCGGTCGAGGTATTTTCAGATGAGATGCGCTCGTCGACACGGCACAGACTGAGGAGCTTTCAACGTATTTTATTATATAATTGCCATGAAAACGCTGATCTCGTTTCCGTATGTAGTAGAGAGAACGCTACTCCTATTATATATATATATATATATATATATATATATATATATAATGTATATATACACCGCGTATATAGAATTTCTTGCGCAATTGTTCGCGACCGTAATGCGCAGTGTAATAAATTATATTTACAGCGCGTTATTATATTATTGTGTTGAAACCGCGATTGTGTCTATAGAGAACTATGAGAAACGATAATAATAATAATAATATATAGTCGTGAAATATTGTCGTACAATATTCATTCGAAACACACGGCGTAAACGTAAGCTTGCAGAAATATATTGTGTTCGCGACAAGTCGAGAACAACAATATTATTATTCTCTACGATTTATATTGTTTTACGTTTTTTTTCTTCTCTTAACCCGTTATAATTACGAGTTTTGAAATACCAGCTATGAATATACGTACAGTGGCTTGTTAGGTAGTACTTTCAATTTCTCTCCGGTGGTGGTGGTGGGAGGTTAAAATAAACCATGGACATTTCGTCCTCACTGTGTCCAAACGATTTTTTTATAAATATTTTTGAGTATTTAATAATTTCGTTCGTAATTGTTCGGGAAACTAGGTTATTGCGATATGTGTGTGTGTGTGTGTGTATTGGAATATTAAAGGAAACGGAAAATTTTAATAAAATAAATTCCAATTTTTATTAGAGAGAGAGAGAGTTCAATGGGTTCAACTCTATAAAGTTTTTGTTGCGTTCTCTACGTCAGTTCTGAGCACAGCTTAACCGTAAAGTCCTCCTTGTTGACAAATATTAACTGAATTTAAAGTAACGTTTTTTTTATTTTTTTAACTCTTGACGTACGGATTCTCGAGTACATGTCTTTTCAATTTTTTTACAAGTTTTCATTATTTATACTCTTTTGTAAGATCGGTCGGAAATCTTCGTCATAACCACAGTTCCCATAAAATGCTGGAGAATTAATTAATCTTTGGTCCCGGGAACGGTTTAGCCCAGAACACCTTCCTCTCCCGTAACCACGCCACTATAGGGATATATTGTGCGGCGTTAAAAAAATGATTTTAATCTAAACTCGACGATTTGTATCTTATACAAATTGTTATTCTTTTTTTCTGAACCATAATTAGTTACACATTGTCAAACGTTTGTGTTCGTCGACATAATGCTTTTATACCTAACCCATTCCAGACGAAGTATGCGTAGAACGAGCGACGTAAAATATAAATTATCGAAAAAAAAAAAATGTTTTTTTTCTGATAAATTAACGATTGAAGATTTTCCGTGCACGGAAAAAATCAAACGAAAAACACAAACAGCTCGAACAGTTCGTTGGCGTTTAAACTTTTAACCGTACACACTCGACTTGTCAATCGGTTTTTAAGTATATTTAAAGGAAAAAACAATTCGTTTAACGTATTTTTAGACGCTTTAGCGGGATAATAATTATTATTGCCCCCGGCCCATTTGTGCTCGCATAACACTTTTTTTTTTACGTTACACGAATAGTGTGGCGCGGCGCGCAGTGTCGTTCCCGACTCCATCCGATTGCGGTTTTAAGTGCGCGCTATTCCCCTTGTTTATAATGATACCACACACGGCGACAATATAAATTTATAACGTTTCGGTCCGGAATTTATACACGATGTAGACACTTGCTGTTTAAGTACACACAAATTGTAATTGTCGTATGGATATTATGCGCTATTATTATTATTATTATTATACGAATATGAGGCGGACATTACTCGTGTATTAAATAAATACGAGTTGCGCAGCTGTTTTATACGGCGGGGGGGTTTTTTTTTATGTTATATTCGCGTATAAAATATATAAATATACGCGATAAAATCGTGCGCGGAACGGTATAAGAACACGTGTATTTACATATTACATTATAATGGAACATCCGATATTTATATACAGAGCGTTTTGCACGGAGATCTACAAAAATGCAAATAAATTTTATTGTCCTAGACAATGGTCTGATCTCCACGAAACACTCTGCGTATTATCATCGAGCCATATAAAACATTATCAGAGTTGTAACGACGATTCCGTAAACGATTTTTTTTTCTATTCGTCATATTTCGCGTATCCATTTATATTACGTGTAATAATACTCGTGTGTGTGTGTGTGGTCAACGCAAACGTTTTTTTTTTTCAGTATATTTGTTCTTTGTTTTACACGCACTCACACGCAGACGTTAGGATTATAATACAAGTGTGCTTTTATATTAATCTGATTAACGTCGTCTACTCTGCCCTCCCTTGGCTTATCTGTACTACTCGCCGTTATATAATATTTATTCGTTTAATTAACGCCCGGGCAAGCGCGGTTTTCTGTGACATACGATATACAAGAAATTATGTAAGATGAGAAACGCACAGATGATAATTGCGATTATAGTTTTGATATTAATAATAAACACGATAATGACTCGTTTAGAAGAGAGGAAATGAAAAAAATACAATCTGCACCGTAAAGACGTCTAGAAGAAAGGTTAATGACGTTTTTGAAGTGTTGATGAAAATGAGCGAACATTTGTCGTGATCATGATGCTCTAAGTACGAACGCAGCGTAGATCAGAAATCCATGCTGGACTAGCTCCAGTTCTTGACCAAATAAGAGTACTAAATTACCACACCATATTCTAGAACAGGGAAAAAGCCTTAGCGGTATTCCGCTTTATGAAACCCAGAGTTTTTGGAGCTCTACAAATATGTTGTTTAATCAGAACCTTGTTGTTCCTAATCAGAATTCAATGAATTGGTAAAGTGGACTCCCAGGTCTTGGACAGAATGAACGCGCTGGAGTAAAACATTATGTAGGAAATAACTAAAAGGAAAGTGACCGGTGGAAAAGGACATGTGACACATTACGTTTATCGAAGCTAATCCGAGACGCCTCCTAATCCAATCGCAAAATTTGTCAAACTCAGCCTGTAGAAAAATATTTTGAAAATTTCAATAATTTCCATTATCCATTATGTCACAGTAATTCAATGACATTTCGAAGAGCTGAAAACTAAACACTGCGGCCTTCTACAGATATGTTTTTTCTTCTAAACGAGACTATTACGAATTTCGTGTCCTAAAACGATATTACAAAAAAAAAAAAAAATCGTATTTGTTCAACTCGAAAAACCTACTTATAGCGATGTTATAGAGAGAAATCTACAACGATTTTCAAAATCCCTGCAATCCGAGTATGGTATTCCTCGTTGAAACGCGATTGAGTTTTCATTTTCCCATGCCTTATTGTTGTAGTCCGTTATAAAACTTTTTATTTTTTATCCTTCTATTCTTTCTATTTTTTTTTTTTACTAAATCCTTTCCATTCCTAAACGATTATCGGCATAGTCGTTCCTCTCCATACCCAATCGCATCGTACGTAAATAGTGTACTTCGTCTCACACCGTGGCCATCGCACCTTATATATCGGTTTACGACGTATAATACGGACGTGACATGTGTACAAAAAAAAAAAATTATAAAAAACGTTCCCGAGAATTTCAATTGAATAATCCATTCGGTTTTTTTTTTTTATTCATTTATTGTGATCGCTCACGTCTTGGTGCGCGGCTATTGGAATTTATCGCGGACGCCGTCCAAAAAAAAAAAAACAAAACAAAACAAAATGTCGAATCGCGTTTTACATTTGACGTTGTATAGAAATCGGCCACGTAACGTTCTCAGTAAAACAAAATTCGTTTTGAATAAGAAGAAAAAAATTCACCGGACATTGAAATAATTCTAATTTCGTACTAACGTCGGGGGTAATGTGGTCGTGCGAACGTAAAACGATTCTCAAACTCTCGTCTTAACATGTGACACCCGCTACATTAGCCACGGATCACGTATCCAACTCTAATCAGTCCATCTACGTAAAAACGTAATTATTTATAATTATGAAATTTCGTTAAAACGTTTATTTTAGGACGTATTTTGGAGTTTTTTTTTTTCAACAGTATTTTTTACTTCGATACTTTTGGAACATCGAAATCCGAGTGTTATAGACATTATCGAATTTGTTTTGTGCGCGCGGTCCGGTATACGACTAACGGAATCGTTA
This sequence comes from Chaetogeoica ovagalla, assembly GCA_032441825.1. Lineage (NCBI taxonomy): Eukaryota > Metazoa > Arthropoda > Insecta > Hemiptera > Aphididae > Chaetogeoica > Chaetogeoica ovagalla. Next base: position 11,957,850 of record CM063731.1, on the reverse strand, counting down.
CTTGATATTTATATGAGATCGACTACGAGGTGCGATGCTTTGAGATGACATCTGATCGCTCGCGTGGACACGACACGAGAATATGTAAATTTCGTAGTTCTTTGTGCCGCGCACGTGTCCCCTGCGGCGAGACGCTAATTTATAATTCTCTTTTATACATTTATGTAAATTGTGTAATGGTGTAAATTTACAACGAGTACATATAACTATATCTAAACGCGTACGCGCGGTGGTTTGTTATTTTAATTCTTCGCAACGGTGTAATTTTTAAAATATTTATAAGTGTATGTGTGTGTGTCTGTGAGGATTTAATACGTTTCGCAGTGTATATTACTTTTTCTTTTCTCCGACATAATTAATTGTAATCTGTAATATCATAATCTATACGTTTTATGACTGATGGAACGTATACTCACTCTTATTTTTTATTTTTTTTTTTTGCTCTTCTTATATTTTTAATATAATATACGTGCGATATGTTTCGATAAATTGATATAATCGAGTAAATCTCCGATAAAATTACAACGTTTGAATTTTAATATAGAATTGTATTTCGTAATATAATTATACCGAGAGAGAGAGAGAGAGAGAAGATGAAATTCTCCATATTTTATACGGATTTATTATATAAGAGTAGACGATCACGGCGTGATACACGTGTATTAATAACATTATGTTATACGAATTTATAAAATTTGATTTTACATAAACGATCTGGTCCTGTATATGCGTTATAAATGCGTATAATAAAACAATATCGTATTCTTTCCTACGTTTTCGATATTTCGAATTTGACATTAAAAAAAAACAAAATGTCGTACCCGCTTTTTAATATATTTTATTTCTTTGTTTTTTGTTATGTAAATTGCGTTCCTGGTGTATACACGTATATTATTACGTAATAATAGCGACCTTAGTACTCGAATAATTTCTTCTAATTTAATTTTACGTCTCCAGAAGTCAAAGTTTCAATATCGGCGCGTTTTGTAACGCGGATAATTTTAGATAAACTCACGAATGAACGGATTTCCTTTTGAAATCATTACCACCGAGTTGGTGTCGATTTTTTTTTCTTCCGATACTTATGTACGAATGCGATTGTTACTATACACAAATATGTTATTATAAAAAAACTTATAATATCGCTTTTTCGTGACGTTCAATATTTTATTTGACTTGAAAAAAAAAACTATATACAATAGTTACGATCGAATTCACACTGGTCTGTACTTTTTCACGAATAAATAAAACGCTCAAACTGTACTGAGCGTATAAGCAAGACCTTCATAAATGTTTAGAGTCGGGTACAAAACAAATAAATGAAAATGCATGTAAACAGTCTTAAACAAAATAAAACTACTGCAGTGGTGTTAATAATAATCCCTGTGTATCGGATAAATATGTAAAGAATTATGTCGTAAAATTATAGTGCCGTTATTGTAGCGGGGAACGTCAATTTTTTTTTATACGCATACGCGAATTTCTAAAATGTCGCGTCCCGCTAATAAATAAATCGTACTCGAAATCCATTTGAACGCGACTGTACGGGATCCGGAAGCAACGTAATCGTATTTGGATCACGCTTTAAGATATTTAATATCCTATACATGGCTAAGTAGATGGTTTTTTTTACCTTTGATCGATCGATTTTTACACCGAAACCAAAATATACACTCGGCGCATAGAATGACTTACACTAAAATACTTTACGCGCATTACGACACCGATTGCAGTGTATATACATATATAAATGTTACATTATACGTGGTGAAAAAAATAAATATATATATGTGTATGTATATTATCGAATTATAATATTACAGCGCGGTGCGTGAGAAACACGAGCGTATTTCGACTTTCAGCGATAATTAACCGAATTAAAAAAAAATAAACGTGCGTATCACGCATGCACAACCCGGGCGCGTATTATATTTTCTCGTATAGTTTTTTTTTTTACCGCTCGTTTCCCGTGTATTTCACTCGTCGTTGATGTCGTCGTGTGTTCGAGTTATTTAAAAAAAAAAAAGAACCAGAGGACTTCGGGACTGTTACTACTGGATTTTCATTTACGTCCTCGAGGGCTCGTTCGTACGGCTATCGTCTCCCTCTCGTACACATTCCGCTCGAAGCATTACTAAAACAGATTTACGAATACGATTTGGCTTAAGTATACCGCGAGCGCGGTTTTTTTTTTTTATTTAATTTTATTATTTCCCGTGACATGATTTCGGTCGATATTTTTTTTTATAATATATACACCGCAGTGCTATCGTTCATGTACGCGTCGTGAGAAATTACGGCGATTTAATTACAGACATACACACTGCAACGACTTTGTATTATTATTATTATTATTATTATTATTATTATTGTTGTTGTTATTATACGTGCGTATATAAATACGCGTATAGAAACCTGCCAGGGCTGAAGAAGAAAAAAATAATAATTTTTTTTTTTTTTTAAATAATAAACATCTCCGGTCCTCGGCTGAGATGCCGAGTTTGTTTTTATACACACATATTTAATATAACGTTAGCGCGTATTGATCAAACTGGATACATAACATTATTTATAATACGCGCGCGCGCGGTTTAACCCCGCGACGGTATATAATAATACGTATTATAAGAGAACAACTGATCGATCAGTATAATTTGTATAATATAATATTATACGCGAGCGATTTTTTTCTTCTTTCTCGACTTGTGTAAACACACATTTTCAACCAACGAGATTCCATACGGATTTCGTCTCGTGATTTATCGCCGGGCGATAGTGTACGAAAAATACAAATTAATAATAATAATAATAATAATAATAATAATAATAATAATAATAATAATAATAATAATAATAATAATAATAATAATAATAATAATAATAATAATAATATGGAACTTCTAATAACTGTATAAACCACGTTTGGTCGATTGCAAATTATGATTCGTAATAATATAATATTTAGTCATACGTGCCCCGTATCCAGAGGAACCTCGTGTATTATTACACGTTGCTTTTTAAAATATATTTAATACAATATCGTTTTAATAGAAAAAACCTCACGCCGAAAATATTCGATTAAGAAACCGATATCGCAATTGCGATACTGCTCGATACACTCGACTTAGAACACGATTTAACGACAACATATACAATAAAAATGAGAAATTTAACTTATTTCAATTTATATATTATTATTATAAGTTATTTAAATACTTGCCGCCTGGAAGTTTAGTCCAACACGTGAATTGAAATATTTAAACCGTTTTTATATTATACATAACGTTTTTGTGTAGTATATTATGTTTTTGTACTGTACCGTGTACTCTGCTTCGTATATTCGTATAATTTTATAAAATTTCCATTTCTGACAACATGCGAACGATTATCTGAAAAAAAAGGACCGAATTGAAATCGAAGTGAACTAAAATAATTTTTTCGTGAAAACTGGGCCTAAACACTGAATTTGAACTGGAATAGGATCGAATTTTTTTCGAAATCCATTGATCAGACTACGCCAGATTTTTGTTCATTTTTGGTCCTTCGAACTGGACTGTGTAGAGCACTACAACGTCTTCATAACGATAATACTATTATTACAGTATCGCTAGCACATATTTAACCATAGCACATTTCAGTACGTAGAAATGTAATGTTAAAGATCGTTTAGATGATTATCGTCGTGCCGCGAAGTTTACGACGCTTCAGGGCTTCGGTCGGAAAAGTATTCGTATAATATTATATAATATGTATAAGAACGTTGGAATTATACGTATTCTATTTTGTTTTATACATTTTTTCCCGTTTTATTCTCGTCATTTTTTTTTTTTACGGCGAAATCGAATTTTTGAACTACATATTATTAGTAATTTATACATTATACACGTTATATTACACGTCATATGCGCTGCACTAATATACGGCCGGTCGTGCAGCTAGAGGGGCCGGATGATGGCGTAGTGTCCTCGTCTGGACCAATATTCGAAAAAGCGATTACATCCGTACATATGATCATATCATATTATAATAATCCACTTTCATACGTAAATATTATTATTATTATTATTATTATTATTATTATTATTATTATTGTTAATTATCTACTGCAGTTGTGTCTATTATCACACTTCGGAAACACTCTCGCCTCCGGTCCGTCGTTATGTGTATAAACACGCGCGCGCGTTCGTGTCTCTCAAAACGCGTTTAACACACGTCCATCATAAATCAAAATACATTTATATACGTATGCACACAAGGTTTAACAGTATTAACGAGTTAAAAATTAAAATTAAGTCTGAAACGTAGGTTTACTTAACGCGTTTCAACACACGTGTTCTGATTCCGAGTGAACAGTGGCGTGTTCAGTATTTTCAAATGAAGGGGAGAAATATAATTCTATAATCCGGATAACCACATAATATCGTTTAAAACGTCTTGACCAGGTATGGCGTTTTTTTTTTAACTAATCATTAATTTTTCGTTTGGACGACCGTTAGTTTCTCATAATTACTTTTATGTCCGTAAATCGTGCTCAAAAATTTTCACTCTCGAAACAATTAGATTCTTCTCATAATTCCCTCGAGTCGACATAGTATAAAAATGAAATTTATATATCCTAAACGAATGTGGTACGTATGTTATACATTACGGTCAAAACGTACACTTACAATACATATAGTTTTTCAAACGATTTGTGATCTATTAATAATTATATAATCGATCTAACCGATTGTTTTTTTAGAATTCCTTTTATATATATAAATACCTATACAGTAGACTTATACGATGCGCACCCACTTCTGAATATATTTAAAAAATAATAATAAATCAATGTTTTCGTAACAAAACGTGTATAAATTAATTACACAAACAATGGTAGGTCTTATGATATAAGAGGTATATTAGCTAAAATACAATGCTCATGATTGTTTGGTAAATTATTATTTAAAAAATACTGAATATATTCGTATATATTAGTCGTATAAGCATACATTATAATAGTGAAGCCGTATATTTAATGCGAAATAACCGATTTATTGTTTTGAATATCTACGATCGTAAATTATTATTATTTATTATTATAAAACGCGTGGTAATAATGTTGTATATTACATACGCGCCCATGAAAAAAAAATATATTTATTTTTTTCCTGATGTTCAGTATGTTTTAATTAACGCCAATAAGGAGGAGTTTAAGTCAAATATTACGCTCGTATATCGTTTCACCGTACACGGATTAGGTCAGATACGTATAAAATAATAATAATAATAATAATAATAATAATATGTATAGAGAGAAAGATTTATGCGTTATGACAACCGAACACCTAATGAATTCACACGGATTGCTATGTAATTATTATTATGAATCGTTACACTAAAAACTGGAATATTCCAATAAATTTATTTTTTTATTTTTATAAAGAGCAGTTCATCTACTTGTTTATATACGTTTGCCGAAAATCGATTAGATTTTCTACGATTCTTTATACAAACGTAATAAAATACGCGCGCGCGTGTGTGTGTGTGTGGATATTTTATTACACTCTGTATAGTTATACGATTCTATTTTGTAAACGATATTTTTGTTTTATTTGAAAATGGATTTATATATACATATACTTGTATATGTATTTAATTTCAATCGGGTAGCCAAATTAATAGTTTGAAACAATTTGTAGCTGTTACAGGGGAGAAATGGCTTTGGGCCACGTCGTCAAACTAATTCGAAGCAAAGGCGCGCAAAATACGATTTTTAAAAATCGTGAGGGTCATAAGAAGACACTTTTGGAACATATTATATTCTAGGTTTGTTATCGCAATCCGTTTTGAAAAAAAAAGTCTTTTCCGAATTCGGTGAAATATTTCACTTCTCGCCCTTTCTCTTCGTCATCCAACACCATCAGATCTATGCGTTCGCCACTCACTGTCCCTGGCTGTATTCACTAATATATTCGTTTAAACTGTTATTAAATAATATTGATTGTTATCAATCGGTCTTCGTTTCTTTCGCATAAATATACGTGTAGACGTATAAATTATTTTATTTTACAAAGAAAATAAAACGTGTAAATATTGAAATACGTTTAAGTGAAACGATTTTGTACTTAAATTTGTCATAGATATGTCATAATTATATATATGTGTGTGTATATTGTAGATTATTATATTAATTCGTCGTCGAAAATGTAAATACATAAAAATTGTCGCGGAGAAAACCCGTTTTCGTGCGTCACCAAAAAACGTATTTTCTGAAAATGTTAATTTTACGAAAAAAAAAAAGATGATTTCATTTCGCGTCTATATAAAAATTTATATTTATATAGACTATATAAATATAAAACCGAATGTATACGTTTTTTTTTTTTTTTTATATGTATTTCGATACATTACTGTAACTTTTTTTTTGTCGAAAACACGATCATGAAATAATAAACATCATCGATTTAATTAAGCGAATAATTTGTTATCGCGCGCAATACGCGCAGTGCGTTCGTCGTAAGACATTACGACGAATCAATTTAAAAGAATAAAAATATTATTGTAAAATTTTATCATGAAATACGGGAGTGTTTTTAATTTTTTTTTTTTGCGTATTTTAAATCTACGGCGAGTCGTGAAACCAGTGCGACGCAAGCGGCTCGATTTATACGAGTGTTTTTTTTTAATAAAAATTTAATACCAGACCATATTTTTAAATGTAAAAAACAGATTGGACTTAAGGCAGCCATGATACATTTTTTTTTTTTGTTTTTTTAAAAAAACGATCGTATGTGTAGTAAAAATCTAATTGTAAAACACGTAGCGTATGCGTGTTTTGCACTTGTTGTCTAAACCACTCACGCCCGATAACAATCGATGGACTATTCGAAACTTGTCATGGGAAATGTGAAAATTTTTCACGGGAAATCGTATTGCTTATCTTATTCTTCCGCTCGTCAATCAAATGTACTGCAACGGATATGCGTGATTTCTTACACTTTTTGAACGGAATACGGGAAAATTTCACACTCCGCGCTTTCCACTATCGAAGATTTGGAAATTACATCCCGGGAAAACTTGTATCGTATAGAGATGATCTTCCGGAATTTTCGTCCCGTGTATTTTTTCCCCGTTCGTCGCTCACGGACATCCTTCCTCGTCGTGTATACAGCATAAGTTTTTCGCCTCATAAATTATACCGAACACAGACGGCAATTTATTGGCGCAAATTATCAGACGGTTTATGCTAATTCCATACATTGCAACACCTTAAGTGCTCAGTAATAGAGTTATTAAATATCCATTTGTTCGGCCCCGCCTTTAGTCTCAAACGTCCAAGTCTGCGCGTAAACGTCGTATCCGGGCAACAAAATGCGGTTAGTATAATATATAGACGCACGTCGTTCGTTCCACGAGTGTATTTATCGCGTTTTTTGATCGTTCGCCTGCGAGCCATTCGCGGTCACGCCGATTTGATCGATGTACATCGATGGAAATTAAACGCATATTGCAAAAAATATGAATTATTAAATGTAATTTATTTTTTTTTTTTTTTTTTCATATAGAAAGTACCCGGTCCCGGTATATGAGTATATACCGTATGAATGGTGCGGGCGATGGTACGAGTGATCAAGCATCCCTCTAGTAACTCTCTTTATTGCATTTTAAATGTAAAATAACCTCTGTCTCTCTCTCTCTCCTTCCTCGGAATTTGCACAATTCATCACTAGTCATTCCGTATTACGTACATAAATGTGATACTTATAAAATGATTATTTTGAATCACAATATTCTGGTATGCAGTGGATTGTGAATGGAGAACTCGCTTTAGTACTCTATTTAGAACAAGAATACATCAGTGGGTGGACGAAAACACATCACGACCGGGGTATCACGCCCTCCTCCCCGCCATGATTCAAATATTGAAAAACTGTCTCGGCCCCCTTTGAATATGTCTGAATACGCTTCTGCTTTCGACCGAACGGTGTACTTTTTATCCCTGAATGGGGTTTAAATTGTGTAGAAACATCATCCCCGCTACACACGAGTTCATATAAAAATATTTCTAATTTGAAATACGTTGAGAGTTCCGTGAGAACTTCTTCGGGTTTTTATTGCGTTCTTTCTGCCAATTGTGAGAGGTGCACAGCACAGCTAAACTGTTGAGTCACCCACCGTGTCAAAGATAATTCACCACTTTAAATTAATGTTTTAAAAATTAATAAATATTAACTCCTCGGATCTTTCCGGTATCTCGCAAATCTACACCGTGTCCACTCTATTGAGAATTGAAGTAATTCAGACGAGATGATAATATTGGTCTTCCCAAAAACCTTCTTTCGCAAATATGTACACGCCACTGTTGGAATGTATTCGCGTCACGGAATATTTTCCATCCACCTGTTTTATGTACACTCAACTGTTCGTATTCGTGCGCGAATAAAATAATATATATATATATATATATATATATATATATATATATATATATAATGTACCGCGATGACGTTCGAATCGCACTGCGAAGTGAAATAATAATTATTCGTTTAACGTCAAAAAAAAAACTATACGGACACACTTGCGTAAATAAGAAAAAAAAACTATTTGTCGTTCGTTTTCAAACGATACGTTGTATGCGTTTAACGTCACACACGGAATACCGTTCGAAATTATTATTTTATACTTTAATAGAATATATTTCGTGACTTACATTAAAAAATATATATACATATGTATTTATTATATTGTAAATGCGCGCGCAGCATCAATCGAATTCGTTAAATCTACCTTGTACGTAATAATAATAATAATAATAATTATCGTTTTGCACGACAAACGTTGATAAATCGACGACGCCAATTAAGCGCGCGTAACGCGTCTTTCGTTATATAAAATAAAAATATAATACCGGTCGGCGTGGCCCCGCGCTTTTGATAAAACTCTCACCGCGCCGACGACGACGACGACAACGAGTCTTTCTCTCGGCGTCATCAATTTAATATAATTAATCATATACACTTATGTGTACAGAGAACGAGGACACAATAATTTTTTTCTCCTCTCTCGTACAATACCGATTTACTCGATAAATCATAAACGACGTGTGCACACATACTCCCCGATAGAATAATAATCGGTAGTCGAAGCGCAGGCGCTGAGTCAGCAGAACTTAGCCACCGTTACTACGAGTCCGAAAGGAAAAAAAAATAATAACCATTTGAAATTGAATTCGTTTTTATTAGGAATTCTAGTTTTTAAGTATCAAAATTAAGTTGGCTCACGGTAGGTGAAAATGTGAAAAATGTTCTTTGACAGACTATTAATGAGACGTCTGTTTGTTCGCGCTATTTTTTAACTTTCGAAGTGAAAAGATACGAGCTACTTTGTACGTTGAATTCGCTCTACTATTTATTTATTAATTTGTTTTTTTTTTCACTAATTTAATGTTTAACGAGTTCAAAAAAAAAAAAATTGAATCGGGCCACGCTCTGTCTATTTGTATACTCAACGAAATGAATTTGTAAAATAATACACCATGTCTTGCGCGGTTTTAACACCGTAAAAAGAAGCACGATTTTTAAAATTAATAAACATTCGTTTTTTACAAAATAAATCGTACGTATCCTCAACTCCTAACACGCTTTGACTTTTTCGGTATTTCTCCGGACCGCCTAAAATATTATCGGTGTGCGTCCGTCCGGAGAGGAGAGTTTGAACGGTTTTAAAAATGTTTGATGGATTGACTTTTTTGTCAAAACTAGTAGTAAATAAATAAATTTAATACTAATACTTAATACATACACACGTAAATCAGTCGTGTACGATATATTTGACGAATTTCAGACGTCTTTTTTCTATCACAATTTCAATAACTGCAAACTGCCGTGGCAACTACGAAACGGGCGTATCTATTTACATTTTTTTCTCGCAAAAAGTAACCGGTAGGAGTTACCGATGGCCGCAATAACAAATACGAAGTATACGTCATCATTTTTCATAATTGCGGAGAAGGGAAAACAATTTTGTCATTGTGCGTAGTGTAACATGCGATGTAATTATGGCAACGTTATTGCTGATTGCGTGCAAATAACATAAGAGACATTTTGAACTTTTAAAAACGAAACCTAACCTAACACAACCATTTTTTTCTCCTATTTTATAAATGCCGGAGAAAAATCCGGTGAAGATCGTATACTACGAGTATATGATCACGCATTATGTTTTTATACGACGAAAATGATATTTGTCGGCGAGTGAAAGTCGGATTTTTACAAAGGGAATTAATTGTTTTCATTTCGCACGCGGATATATAATATTTCATTATTTACATTCAGTTGTCGATCGGTTTTTTTCCCGCAAAAACCAGTTACGCGTTGTTACGCGCGAAGAATGCGACGCATACGAATAATAAATAATATTAATAATACAAATAATAATCACTGCCTTGTTAAAAAGTAATAGAGAACGACATAAATATTGTGTAAATAATTGTGTTCCGTCCAGTTATTCGTCGACGAGCAAAATATATATAATAACCGTTTTTATATTATGTTGTCGTTGATATATAGCCGCCGGTTATTATCGGTAGAAAAAAATGTGGAAAATAACTCGGCGATGGTAACGGACACGAGTGAAAAGAAAACCACGGTCCAATGTAGTCTAAGCGACGTTTTATTTATTCGATACTTTTTTCTAAAAAAAAAAAAAACATTTTTTTTTTTTACCTCTAAAATTGTGAAATTTTACCCACCTCTCGTATTATTCATAATAAATAGTAATCCGATTTCGAACATTTTTCATTACCAGTGGCTTACGTGTAGCGCTTTTAGAGGGAAAACAAACGCCTCCGTTATTTCTCCACAGAAAACATTCGTCGCAGCGAATCTATTTGAGTTTTTACACAACTAAATATCGGTCAAAATTACACGATTTTGTCTGAATGAAATGTATATATCCGAAAAGTGTTTTCGAAATACGGTTAGCAAAAAAAAAAAAAAATTTTTTTGTTTTAAAATTTCTATTCGTTTTACCGATATAAAATCTATCACTACACTACTTACTTAATAATATTTTAGACATTTTTTAAACGCTTTGGAATACCGATTTTTTTTTTTTTTTTTTTGCACGTACAATGACGATTTATGAATACTTATGAATAATCAGCTAGACACCACCAATTCCATTTTTGATAAACCTACACAAATTACGTTCGGCGTCCTTTAAATGCTTCGGAAAATACTCACATACCGTACAGCCAATACGTCGTATTATAATACAACTAATTATTCTTATTGTTTCAACGCGCGTAATCGCCATAAATACATTCATTAATATGGACACTGTCGTTATTTTAATTAACGGCCGTCCTGTATAAATGATTATAATAATAATAATAATAATTAATATATAGCGTGCGGCACGTGGTACTTGCAACAGGTCGTTTTGAATCTTAATCGAAATCTTTATAAGCCGCGAACATTATTATCGCGTTAAAAAAAAGAAACAATTCGCGCGACTATATAATAATTATTATATAAACTTATAATAATAATACACTACGTTCGCGTTTATTCGAGAACGGGAAAAATACGCCAGTTTTTTGTATTCTAAATACGGTACATTTATTTATTTATTTATTCGTTTTTTATAAGCAAAACCAAATGACATTTAAATAATAACACGCGTATTGGATTCTTCGTTCTCGGTAAAAAAAATTATCACTATAGTATTTGGTATACAGCTTCACGCATCAATCAGTAGACGTTACTTAATCGTTACATATTATAATATATAGTCAGTTGGGCGTTTAATTGTTTATTGCCACATAATAGTTTTGAATGCTTTTTACGGCCGCATAATACATTAATAATAATTATAATTTCACGCGTAAATCTTCGCTTCTTCAAACACGGTGTATTCAAAATTAATTGAGAACTTAATTATCGAGGTTTCTTTTTTATAAAAATTAATCGAATAGATCTGTCATATAGAAAATGATATATTATATTGCGTGTGAACGGCAAAAACTTCAACCGTCGCTTTTGTTATATTTCATTCGAATTTTTAGACGTCCAAGAAACTTTTGAAATTATTCGGCACATTCAGTCACAACTGGATTATGATTTTAATTAGGATAATGTTTTAACTTTGGAAAATGTCTATTGTTACGAGACGTAAAAAATGATTTTCGACTAGATTTTCTTTTTAAATTCATACAAAAATATTTTTTTAATATACATACAATCGTAATTATTCGAAGTATTTTAATTACAATGTGTACAACAATTATTTCAAATGAGTATTTTTCAAACACTTAATTTGAAATATTCTGTCCGTTGTTTAATGGACATTACGATATTTCGTACGAGACGAACAAGAAAAACACGGCGAAAATTAATCGACTTATAAGAGTGAACTGAATTTTGAAGTCTGACAAAGAAAAATGTTTTTAAACTCTTCGACATTTATACTGGATTCGTGTGGGAATCGATTTTTGTTTTTGTGAAATTAATGTTGAAAAACGTAAGGAAAAAAATGAATTCAAAAGTTTTTTTCGGAATCAAATACGGTTTGTTTTAAAACGATCGTATTTTCATCGTTTCCATCTTCGTTCTTATGATCTTTTTAAGCCGGCGCGGCGTAACGAATCCGCAACACAATGTACATGTAGACAATCATACTTACCCGTTTTAAGCAGCGACTCCTTATAATTATATTTTTATTTTAAAAAATCAACGATTTCCAAGAGGGAAACATCAAAATTATTTCGATACACCGAACATAATTCAAAATAAAAATATATAACCAAACGAATAAGTGTCGAAAATAACATAAATGTATAAATTAAATTAACTTAACTAGAGCGTTTAAATATTGTAAATTTTAGTGTCTTTATAAGTAATTATTCGAGAAGGTTTTCTATAAATCGGAAAAACCTAAAAAACGTTTACGTAAGTTAATCAATAAAGTGTAACCAATATGAACTGAACAAAATTAGAATATTTCTATAAAATTTCAGTATACATATATGAAAAATAAATATTTATAATTTGTGGTATATATATATATAATAACAATAACAATAATAATAATAATAATAATAATAATAATAATAATAATAATAATAATAATAATAATAATAATAATAATAATAATCTTAAATAATTTGAAATATAAAACCAAGTCATTTTTGAGTGTTGATTTGTATAATGTATTTAGAAATCGAAATGAACTGAAGAAATAGGTACTGCAAACAGTGGTTCCCAGTCGCCGATAATAATCGAATGCGTAGAAAATGTCTAATATTATTTTAAACAGAATAAGAATTTGGTATTCACACGAGCACTATACAATACTTTTGCAACGCATATATTAATAATTGATGACCAGCTTCACGTAGGTAATAATGTACCATCTTATACGTTCATAAATATAAAATATTCCTGATTCCTAATTAATAGGGGGAAAAATATCAAAAAAAAAAAAAATCGAAGTCATAAACACTTGAATTTTATAAATATACTGCATATGTTTTTTTTGTTTTTTGCACTGTTGTACAATATATTTTTACACTTCTTCGCCTTGCACTATCAACTACACGACCTCACTTAATCTTACCCATCAATTAAGCACGATTTACTATCTATTTTAAACTCGCACCAACGACATTCTTCATATTACTCACAATTCCATCTATCAATTCGCTTTCCGTCTTCCTAGTTTCCCTTCTACATTAATTTTCATAACGTCTCTCACAGCCTCTGCATGTCATCTCTCCATGTTCGAACCATCGCAATTGATTCACCTTTATTTTCTCTACAACAAACGCCACTCCTATTTCTCACACGCATTTCCTATTCACCCCACACGTCTCCTTCCACACAATTTCCTCTACACTAATCCTCTGCTGCATGTTTCTGTTCACTGCCCGACATTCCGAACCGTACAACATCGCTACAGTCTCACTAATGTCTTATAACGTCTTATAATTTCATTGGCATTCTATCTTTTCACAAGCAAAACACCTGAAGCTTTTCTCGCCACTTGATCCATCCACAATTAGAACCGCCATTCTCTTTACACTACACCGATCCATTAATCCAACCTGTTTTTTTGTTTTATGGCAACCCAAAAAAAATAACAAAATTCAAATATACCGAAAAATAAATATATATATATATATATATATTTTATATATAAACACTATTAATTACATTGTAATGTCACCATTCACAATCCCATTGCCGTTTCCCATCCATAAACCCTATAATCTCTATTCATCGCGTTTCTTATTCACTTGTTCTGCGCTGTCTTCCACTAACAACCACATCGCAAAATCTCGCTTCGTACAATATCTCTCGTAAATGACTACTGAACCTACTTGCGCACTACTTTTCTCACGCTGAAAAATCATTTTTCGTTTTTTCACAACACACACACACTAAATCATTTAACGTATTAATGTGAGAATAATAAACGATAACCGCAGTGGTGTTCGCGGTCGGACCGAACGGCGGTGGCGGCGGACGGCCGCTGATGAGACACGAACCGGTTGCCGGACGGACGACACAATGACGACGACGTGACCCCCGTGACCTCCGTAGCGGCGGCCACCCGGAGAGCGGCCCCACCCATCCACCCGCCCGACAGTAACCCGCGCACACACCGGCGATGTCGTCGTCGTCTGGTGAGCCGCAGAAGAGCAGGCGCGTGTCCAGCAACCTGTGCCGGAGCGCGTCCGCGTCGCTCGGCCACTTGGACAGGCGCAAAAATCGCGACGACGACTGCGGCGGCGGCGGCGGCAACGGTGGACCGTTGTCGGACGAGACCGCTGCGGGCGGCGGTCAACTGCTCCACCACAGACACCAGTCCGAGTTCGGGTCGCTCAACTGTCTGCACCGACCCCGGACCCTCATGGAGGCCCTGCTCATCGCCAAAATGGAACGGGCCTCGGTCAACGGAGGCGCCGGTGCCGCACACCAGCTGTACGGATCGCACCCGTCGCTGGTGCGCACCGACTCGATCGGGTCGACCAGTTCACTGGACTCGATGTCGTCGATGAGCAGCGACGTGTGCCGGTGCGACGATTGTCTGCTGGGCATAGCCGACCTGCTGTACATCAACACGTTCACGTACGAGGGACGGCGCAGAAAGGTACGCGCGACCTGTATCGCATGTTAAATATCGTGGGGGGTGGACGGGAGCACGCTAATGCGGGTCTTTCAAGAGACAAAATCTATTTGTTTTTTTTTTTTTTTTTTTTTTGACACGGACGTGTCTTATGGTTAGGAGGCCGTTCCGAAAATATGTCTAACACCGAGAATGTTATCCACTATGACATCATACGAACGCGAAACCGTTGCTGTGCAGTCGTTGCTAATTCGACATTCCTGTGTCGACTAAATTCAGTAGCCACAAGACGTATATCCGCGTGTACCGACGTATGCAGTGATAGATTTTGTAGTTAATCGTACCGAATCCCCCCCCCCCGGATACGGTTCGGTCGTTCTGTTTTCCCCGACTTTTGTACGTTACCGGATACCGGGTTATGTGTACTATGCGCGTAACCGTAAACGAAATAATATGCAACAACGACGACTAGGGCCCGGATTTATATGCTCTAGAAAAAAAAAAAAAAACCTTAACAGAAATATGCTTTATAATAAAATATGCGTTTTATATTCTCTTATTTTATAGAAATATTCCCTTTATAATAAAAACAAATTCGATTTTTATATTTTTCACGGTGGCCTTACGGTAACCGGCATAGGCGCCGCCAGGAATTTTGTCAGGGGGGTGCATCGTGCATAGTATACGCTGATTTATAATTAATGCTTAAATTATTTAAGTTAAATACGTAGAAATATTTTTTCAAATTATATGAAAAAACCTAGACGTTTACATTTATTATTTAAAAAATAAGTATTATAATACATAATATAGATAATATAGACAATTAGGTAAAATAAGTATTATAATAGATAATAGAGATAATATAGATAATTATGCAAAATAAAATATTTTCAATACCATTCAATTTTTTTTAATTTTTTTTTTTTTGAAAAGCCAGGGGGGTGCAAGTGCACCCCCTTGCACCCCCCTCGCGGCGCCCATGGTAACCGGTATAGTTGTTTGTGGATAGAAAAACGGATCGTTTTGAATTTCAAATCGGATACATCTATTATTCGTGTAATTTTTATACCGAAGGAAAATTGACAGTATATTTTTTCGAAAGACTCCATTCGTTTTATCGTACAAATAGAGTAATATAATGTAACACGCGCATGAGCTGTATTTATTCCTTATAAACAACACGCACTCGTATCTGTAAATACTGTTATATGCATAATATGAAATAATTTTTTTATTTTCTTTACTTTTTATTTAAATCGTTTTTCTTTTTAGGAATTTATTATTATTATTATGTACTAATCGAATGATACGTAATTACGACGTCACAATACGATAATTACATAATGTAATTTTTACAGTAAAAATCGTGTACGGGTATTGTGCATAATAAGTAATAGTATACGTTTTGAGATAGGAAATCATAGCTAAAACGTGTCTAAAAAATAGAAAATAAGACTAAATAAAACCCAACGGAAATATGTACATTAAATAAAAAATCATCTCCAAACTAATCTCGTAATCCTCTTGTCCAATTGAGAACAATGAAAATCACGAGTTATCAAAAACTTAAACACCATGTATTTATTTCTATACCCGTACAACGATTCTACGTATATCAGTTGTAATTTTTTATTTATTTCGAACGTCCTGTATGTTACGTTATAAAATATAGTCGTCTCGACGGGTTAAATTTATGTGGCGGACTGCAGAAAATATCTACTAAATTGCAGTTAAGTATAGACGTGGTTTTACTTTTCTTTTTTTGAAAATAAAATGATATTTGTGACTCCTGTAACTGACATTTTATACAATGTATAATATAGCAGTGTTTGTTTGTTCGTCGTTTGAGTTTGCCGCTCTCTGCAAAATAAGCTCTGGTCGCTGTAAGTACGTATAGGCTGTAAAACATAAAGTGGTTTTTACTCGTTCGACTCGACCGAGAGAACATAATGTATGTATATTTGTATACTTGATAGATTTATTACAGTCGTATATTATGTTATACTGCGCAGCGAAACGCATGGTCAGAAATAAACTGACGTCATATGAATTTTCTCGAAAATAACAAAAATTATATTATTAATATATACGCATGAGAATCATTTTTAATGCCTGCGGTAACCTGTTCAAATGTGAACATTATTTTCAATAACCAAAATTGTTTGCGCACCGACGGATTTTTACACAATAATAATATTGTAACATCTTTTATTGATTACTTCGTGTTATCAAACGCTTGTATTATTATTGCACAATTTTCAATTTATTGAAATTATCTAAAATCATTCCGTGAAACGATTGGTCGAATTTGTCATTTTTATGTTTTCCACATTACTATTATCGTTGACGAGAAGAATTTCAAATTTCTTAATATTTAAAATATCGAACTGAAAAATTATAAATATTTAAATCGATTTTAAAATGCGTACGTTTTACTAATATTCATCTCTTTGCACACAGAAAAACAAATAATTATTTGATAATATGTTTACGTTTTGTTTTTGTCATCGCATAACGTGTATTGACCTAATTTGCAATCCATTTCTTGTGTCATCATTTCACACTGTCGATCGGTAAAATAGCAAATGTATTTAATTTTTCGCGATTTGTTTTGGAACGCGTTTATTAATTTTTAATCGGCTTTATAGTGCACAGAAAAAAAAAACGATCTTTCAGTCTCACGATTTGTGTTTGACAGGTGTTGAAAAACTTAAAAAAAGCTTCTGAAAATTATTATAACGCGTTGTATATATATATATATATAAAAAATTCAAATTAAAACTATTTTTAGCTGCTTAAACACAGCTAATTTTTCTCGACTGTTCCCGTGAAACGTAACGAAGTAGAATTCGGTTTATATAATTCAATTTTTAATGGGAAAATAATTAAATAACTAATTGTACTGTAGTTGATAATATTTTTACTTTTAACGTATTTACGTTGATGAATAAAACTGTTTAACATTTACATCAGAAAAATGTCGAAAAAATTATTACTAAACGTATATACGAATACACAAATTTCACGATGCATTTAACGTTATCGTAATAATATCTACTAAAAAATTTAAAAATTATAAAAAAAATTCCAGTTAAAACCGCTATTGAGCGCGTGTATATAATATTTTCAAAAAAACGATAGTAATAACTAGTTTTTATTTTTTATTTTTAGTTGCCAATCTGTCGGAACGCGGAAATAGCAACCGATGTGCGCCCGAACGCTTGTCCAAACGCAATTCATTGTACACCGCCGTACGTTATATAGTCGGATAATTTCACTCTTAGGATAAATACTGTTCGTAACAGTAATCAGATTGTATGTCGTACGCGTTTGATTTATAATAAAATATAGTCATGTTGTCAGTAACGATAAATTAATATATTGCAATCGATATACTCGTGAATTCTAGATTTTTGATATTACGTATATTATTATTATTATATTATTGATATAAATATTATATTAGTAACGGTTTGATATCTAGGAGTTTTATATAGGCAATTCAAAATACGCGTGTGTGAGTTGTTTAGTGAGCGTCACTTCTTGGATCACTCTTTAACTAGGGGACCCACTTATTCCACATCTATTTTTTAATAAATAAATTTAAAAATAATATTATTACATTTTATATTATTATACGTACTTACGAGAGAAAAATGTTGCAAAATTTAAAATTTTCCCCGTGGCAAACGTTTTTATTGAACTCATTAATTAAAAATTTTTTTTTCTTACGCATCAGAATTGGCGAAACTTCGGCACGTGCGTAGACGATTTTGTAAACTGCGAGTGTGGTAAAATTAATTCGGTCTGAGTGGGTATATATATATATATATTAAACGTTTTAAAAATCAGAGTAATCGAATTTTAAGAAAGTAATTCGTTATCTACTTTAAATAACGAGCTCGGAGACAATTGTGCGAAATCGGTTGTAATGATAAATCGGAGAGTACTCGATTTTTGTCGAGTGGGAATGTCTTCGAGATTCATTTGCTTACAAACAAAACGCGTGTACGCTACAGCTATATTACTTCGACGAGTTTTGTTAAAATCGACCGTGTGAAATGCGTCTTGGAGTGAAAACAGTGAAGGATACGTTCGATTTCGATATTACAACCCGAAAGTTGATTCGGATGTTTCGTTGACCAGTAAAATCAAACGAAAAATTCGAAATCAATATCAAATGTTTTTGCGTAAAAAAAAAAATTAATTTTCATCGGCAAACGCTACGATAATAATTTTTTTTATTATTATAAAGTACTCAATACGTTTATTTTCTTATATAATATATGTAATTTATTCTCTTCATATATATATATATATATTTTTTTTTACGTCAAATATAGGCATACTTTTTTTATTTTTTTTTTTTCATTTATTTATTTTAAATACCTGACACGCCGAACAAAACGAATCTATCACAATTTTTTTTTTTTTTTTTGTTCGGACACGCAAATACAATTCCTGCTATACGCATGTCGTTTACAGGTTTTATTAAAATTTTATACACGCATTTTGTCGTAGATATATAATATGTACGTATTATATTATATAAGTCCTGATCGCGCCGAAAGATCTCGTATTCAATTTGTAACTTTTTTTTTTTTTTAATTAATTCTATAATTTATAACGTGCAGTGACATAATACACGCGTATTATGTACAATGTGTCATATTATATCTTCCCGACGCCCATAACTCGAAAGTATTTGAAATATACAAACGTACAGGCGTGTATATACTCGTATAGTCTGTTCTTTTTTTTTCTCATTTATTCTAGCGATAATACGCCCGGAGTCAACTTTCTCCTCTTTTTACGAATCTCGTTTACTCGTTTACTATCACCACCACCAACACAACTACTACTACTATCAACCACTATCACTACTACTAACAATTTCAAAAAAATCAATATTTTACTAATTTTTAATACCAAAAATTTGTCTTATAAAAAATAATAAATTCATTTCGAATAAATTTTATAAAAAAAAATTGTATTTTTATTTTTAGTTAAAAAAAAATATATAATATATATATATATATATATATATATATGTGTGTGTATATAGGAATATACCAATTGATACGAGTTCGAAGAACCCGACAATTATAATATATTATATTATACCTACAATAATAAATATTACCATATAGAAATTACGTTTCTCGTTACTCCGTCGTAATAATTATTCACGTAAATTATGCGTAAAAAAAATACATTTAAATCGCGTTCGAGTACGATCGAACTTCCCGACGTCGTCATATTTTCCATATACCAATGGCGCTAACGACTACACTACGCACTCGCCAATATACGATAGACGCTGTGAATTCATCTCAAATCAATCGTTTTATCCTTATATAAAACCTACGTTTTAGTTCATCAAAACAAACAAAAAAAATATTCGCAACGAAATCGTTGCAAATACTCAACCGAGTGTCGTTATTAATTTCTTATTGTTTTTACATTACATATTTCGAGGAATGCGGAAAGGATACACACTTTTACTTTAACTAATTTTTTTTACGTAAAATATGATATATTATGTCCTGCACACTATCTGCGATTGTATTTGTCCAAAATTAAAATAATATTTATATTCAATTTGACTTGTCCGACACGTGAAATAAATCGAAAAATATACACTTCTTCCCGGTCAGATTCTCCCCGTTCGGAAAACAATAATATACGTATTAACACCTCGATGATTTACTAGATTATCGAAACGTTATAAAATAAAACAGTAATAATTTCAATATAATAATTGAACAGCGATACTCTGAGAGCGTCGCATTAGAATTATATAGAAAAAAAAATTACATACGTGTACGAAACAAATTTAGGTTTACTCTCGAGTGCTTTCCAAAATGAATGATACGTAGTCCATTAATGTGTTCTATACGTATCAGATAAAGTGGACTCCGCACACCAAAATTTTATATTTAAATCTCTTCGAGTTTTACATAGAAAATAGCTTAGAAAAAGTGTATTTGTTATACTTCGCACGCGTTCTCCGCCCCGATATTCAACAAAATACACATACATTTAATATTTATTTATTTTTTTTTTAACTATATAATTTAACTCAATCGATGATAAAATCAATTATTATAATCCCGATAATGTTCTTTATCCGTTTTTATTATACGCTATATACTTTTACGCGTTGCTAAATGCAAAAACGCGCACTCAGACATTTTTTATCGGTTTTTTTTTCGCATTTTTCTACATCTGAACAAACTGTATTGCGTGTATTGTTATGTGTATTATAATGTGAACATTGAACGTAAGACGCGATGCGTACGTATTCACTATATTTATCTAAAGTATTATTATTATTTTTTTTTATATTAACCGATTCGAACAAATCGTTTTCACGTGATAATACGTAATGTTTATAGACTTTTTAAACGGTTTCCGATCGCAATCGAAATTTAATGAATTTTTAAAAGGATCGCGTTCAATTTCAGCGCCACGCGCGAAAAATGTGTCTTAAATTTTTATTTTTATTTTTCCATCAATGCACAATTTTCTTTTTGCTCCCGACGATAAAATTATTGTTATAAAAGACAAAAAAAAAAAAATCGAAAACGAATATAACCAATTAATAACTGGTGCCCCCCTGAAAGAATCATTAAAATATACGTTCAAAAAAAAAAAAAAAAATGTATAAACGGCAGTAAGCATGTCTAATATGAGTACCTGTATTAATAGCGAAACAATTATTGATTTAAATTGTTAAAAATGAATAAATATATAAAAATAAATACTAGAAAACATTTACTAGAAAAATTAACGTGTTCGTATAATTTCGAATGTAAGTTGTCGTCGAGCAGACGGTGAAAATATACACACATTTCGTCGATACATTATTCTTTCAGATATATATATATATTTATTTTTTTACGGGTAAATTAATTTTTTTGTATTCAATGAAATACGCTCTTGAAATTCGAATATTAAAATGCAAAATATTCGCGTACTAACGCGTGAAAAAGTGGTAAATATACGAAAAAAAAAAAACTCTTGTATTATGAAAATCATATTTCTATATCATTATATATTATAATAGTTGTGTTTTGAACGATTATTATTATTATTATTAAAAAAATACTCCAATTCCTACATAAGTCCCCTCTACTATTAACGACGATTTTTTTTTCAATCCATACACCTCGTAATAGCACGTCGAAAGTTTATGATTTAAAAATAAACAATATTTATTGTTAAAACGATTATCGTTATCAATCGCCGCGGCGGACTTTATGACGCGCGCAAAACGATAAAGAAAAAAAGAAACGAATCGTATTTGACGTCGGCCGAGAGAATAGTGCGCGCAATTTTCTCGCACACAACAAACGTGTACAGTGTCAAAACCGTATAATGGCAGCAGTAGCGGGGCAACAGAATAATACTCTTATAAACGCCCGCCGCCCCGTAACTTTTTTCCATTGCCCGTCGAACGATTTTTTATTATTTTTATAATGTATATATTTATATTTTTCTTTTAAATAATTACGCGTTATTCCGAGCGGAGCCGGATTAAAGGGTTGGGGCCTAAGGGGATTATAGTCCAGGGCCTCCTAACGAACAGGGGTCCCAAAGAAAAAAAAAAAAAAAAATTTTAGACTCTCCATTTTTTTTTCTTTTAAATTACAACGCAATTTTAATAAAAAAAATTAATAAATAACATTAAAAAACAGTTGTTTGCATCGAATATTTATTTATATAAAAATATTTATCGTAATAATAATAATAATAACGAGTACAAATTTCAATGCGTTTTTAATTGATTCGAAGTCTTCTGTTTAAATTTTTTTTGCCTTTGTTTCATCATTAAACGTGTGAATATACGTTATACGCGTATATGTAAGTAATGTATATTTATTTTGTAAAATTAGGGCCACACTTATATCGTTAATCCGGCTCCAATTCCGAGGCGTAAGCACGTGTGTTACACTCGAGTGTTGACGATTTCGACTTCGTATGCAATACAAAAAAAAAATATATATATATATGTATTAATAAAAAAGTTTCCGACCTATTGTGTGTAAATATTACGCGTTCTATTATCAATTATATTACACGAATACATAATATATAAACGCGTATTGAACAATCAATAAAATATTATAAATTGTATAATGAAAATATTTCGTATCGTTCGATATGATATTATTTATATACTTACGTAATATTATTGTTGAAGTTCTTTTAAAAAAGGAAAAAAAAAGCGATACATCGTGTGCTCTTCGGCTGAACTCCTCTATGATTGCTTTAAGTTTTAAGATACTTTTACGCTGGTTTTCAATGAAATAAAATTATTATTCGAAAACACTTGTTTCAATATCGTAACGTTATAATACAAGACGCGGTTAAATCACCGCATAACGATGCGGTCAAAAGGTGACGAATTGTTTTAATTTCTTTCTATGAACGACAAATTTTTCTTCCGCGTTCAAACGTTTTTCTGTTCACGCCAAATATTGTGTGTCGTCGTCGTGTTTAAAACAAAAAAATCATACCGCGCAGACGATTATTTTGTCGATTTTTGAATCGTGACTCCTCGCCGACAGAAAACAAACGCAATCAATCGTAAATTTCAACACGCGCCCGATGACGGATTAAACAAAAAAAAAGAAATCGGCCGTCCGATTAAGTACATGAAAATCGTTAAAGCGTTCACGGCGATTTGTTCATCGCGATGAAAATCGTACGGTTTTTAAGGGGAAAAAAACCTAACGCCGACAATTATTCTAGTTAATTTTTATTGGATTTCTACGTGTTCGAAAAATAAACCCCCGCTCGAAATTTAAAAAAAAAAAAAAACGGCTTGAAAAATCGACACTTGAGATGACACACGTTGAAAAACTGCTAGAATTCACCTTTATCCAAGGAAAATTATGGGGGGAAACATTTTTTTTTCTTATCCTTCTCAATCGTTTTCTTTAACCGGCCGGAGGACTCGTCAAGAGGTCGATTTGGTTTTCCACATTTTCACAATGGTAATATATTTATGAATACTAAATACGGAATTTTTTTTTTTGTATTCGCGCGTTAAACGATAACAATACCATCGAATAATTGTAATTAAATAATTAATAATTTAATGCGAAAAAAATAAATATACATTCACGTCAGTGGCGCACCCAAGGGGATGGACTCCGGGTCCGGACCCTCCCCCCCTTGACTGGTGCAATAGTATTATAGATGAAAATCCAAATTCTGTTAATAACTTTCATATTTTTCTGTTAAAATTTCGCATACGATATACACTCGGCGTCAAAAAAATCGCACCTTTTGCAAATCTGTTTTCAAAATACTCGTAATTTTAACTACACTCAATCAAATGTTAAGGTTTTGTTATGCTATAATATATGAAAGATGATATATGAGACAGTGTGATGTTGCACGGCAACTAAACCTGAGCCGTTTTGCCGTTCAATGAGTTTTCCAACGGTTTCAAGATACTGATGGCTTCACCCGAAGGTGTGGATCAGGCCGACCACGCTCCACAACAGAAAGAGACGATCGCTTTATTGTCTCGACGTCTTTACGCAATCGATTTTTGAATGCTGTAGAACTGCAACAGCAACTCCATGCAGCTCGCAGAACTACAATAAGCATCTTTATGGTTAGGAGAAGGATACGAGAACTTTTTTCTTTTTTAACTTTTTTCTTAACACTGATAAACAAAAACACATACCATTTATTTATTTTTTAAAGTTTATTTAATCATCTTTCATATATTATAGCATAACAAAACCTTAACATTTGATTAAGTGTAGTTAAAATTATTTTGAAAACAAATTTGCAAAAGGTGCGATTTTTTTGATGCCGAGTGTAGATAACACCGGGTGTTAACAATTTAACGATTATATTATATTATTGTAATAAGTGCAACATTGTTTTTCTACATTGTTGTGATATTGAGTGTCGAGTGATATAAAGACACGGGGATTGTCTATTAAAAGTTTTGTTTTTCGTAATGTAGTTTTTTAGACCCCCCATTGAAAAAAATCCTGGGTGCGCCACTGATTCACGTTATTTGAATCTCGCGGGTAATCGGTTGCGGTAATATTCGCTAATGAAACGCACGAGAAAACGGAACATTACGCGCGCGAAATCGGTCGCCGGGCGCGCGACAATCGCCTTCGCGTGTCCAACGACGCGCGCGCGCGCACCTATTTCGGGTGTCGGCGAAGACGAACGGCCGCGACGATGCGATGGGGGACGACGTCCCGACGCGCGGTGGCGGCGGCGAAGCAACACGTGGTGAGCGCGGGCGCGAGTTTTCGATGCGACGCGCGCGCCGCACGTGCACACACACACAGACGCACCGGTGTGTGCAAAATACGCGCCGCCGCCGTTCCACTCTTTTCAGTAGTCTGTCCGCGGACCCGCGTAAAAGACCGGCTCCGTCGGCTCGACCGTCGCGTGTTTCCCGTGCGTGCGTGCGTGCGTGTCGTGTATTTGTGTGTGTGTGTGTACTCCGATCGCCACCACCTGTAGAGGAGTCTTCTTCGCATCCTCCTACACGTGTGTTCACATGTTCGTATTTTTCACATATGCGTATTTTTGTTTTTTTTGTTTTTATTTTTCGTTTTGTTTTTGTCTCTTATAACGTTACAAACGGACGAAATCTCGTCCTGTCCACTACTCCCGAACCGCCGTGTGCACTATTCCCAAACAGACTCGGGGTGTTTGATTATGTTTAGAGTGCATACCATACTCCTCGGGATATTTGTATTTAGTGGATGAGAAAAATCGCTCAAAAAAAGAAGAAACTTAAATTTTGCATGAAACTTTTATCGTTGTCATAATCTTATCTGTCCGGAGTTCGGATTAATAAATAATAATACGTAAATAGCGTATGAATCGCACGACTTCGAACGTAACAGTATTATTAAAATGATTCTTTTGCTGAGCACAATAAACGTTTTACCGGAATTTTTTTTTCTCCGTATTAGCAAACTATTGGTGCTCAAAATATGCGTGGCTCCGAAGTCCTTCTCTCCCGGGACATTGGCCCGGACGGCAGTTGCGGCACTGATTCCGCTGTACATACATTTTTTTTTTTTCTTTTAAATCCGTTTATTCGAAACAGTGTACCACCGAATGATATGCATATAAAAGCATATACGAGTCCGCTTTTAAATATTGGCGAAATCAGAAAATCATTTTCTTTTCTCCTTCCCTACCTCCAAATATTTTTTGTCCGCGATCGAGATCGTCCGTTTTGCTCCGGGTACAAACGAAGACAGTTGTTGGTCCGGACGGTCCGCAAATCAACGGTACATCGGTGGAGGGAGGAATTTTTTTTTTGTTATATTATTATTATTATCGTGTAATATAATGTAATACGTGTGTGCAATATATATATATATATATATTGTGTGTGTGTTGTTGTCTTCTCGTCGTTATAACGACTTTTTTCGTCGACGAGAAGAAATCAAACGCTTTTTTTTCTCCCCACTTATATATTATTTTATGCGTTTATTACACCTACAGGTGTCTTCGAACCAGGGGCGTATTTACTTCGTCCCCTAAGGGTGGGGGAGGGCGAGTAGAAAAACGGCCCGTCGAATCTGTTGCTAACTTAGAATTATCGAAAAATTATATGAAAATAATAAGTTTAAAATAAAAAAAAAATGTTTTATTACATTTTAGTTTTAGTTGTCAGTAGATATAGGTATACACACAAGTATTTAGGGGGGGGCGATCGCCCTTCTCCCCCTTGTATACGTCCCTGCTTCGAACCGATTACGACTTTTTGCTATTCCCTCCTCTTTTGTATATAACATAAAGCTCGTTTCGTCTGTATTCTCTCTGACGTCGTTTTCGCCGTCGTTTTATTCGCCTTGGTAGCGCGCGACGGTGTCTTGCGTGCAAAATTGGTTTTTAATATGATAGAGAAACGCGCGTTCTCTCGATTTTATCATCATGCGCTTATAAATATTTCACAATTGTCGTATAACGACGATATTATGTTTTATTATTTTTTTTAACGAAATTTATAACGTAACGCGCGGAACGTTATTTTTTCCTCGTAGGGACGTGCTCGTAGTTAAAAGAAAACTAAAAAAAAAACCATTTTCACTCGCCCTGTAAATTTTTCCTTTTTTTTTTCTTTTTTTCATTTCAATGTGTTTCTATCGTTTTGTTTTTTCCGCTCGTATAACGCGCGATAATATTGTATTACACAGTCGAACTAATTATGTAAACGTACTGGCCGTGGAATGTTTTAACGTTAGAAAACAACGCGGATTTCATCGATTCACTCGGCGACGCGGTCGTCGAAGTCTGTGGCGGTTGTCGTTTCTCTCGTCCTGTGCAGCCGGGTTTCCGCAGAGCCGCGGCTGCGTGTTGTCGAATACGTTATAGATTTTTTTTTCCCACATTTTTTCCGACGTTTATTCCGATAAATTCGTGTCGGTTCAACAACTGCGGCGTATATTGCATTGTACGGATTTACGCGTCGCGCGATGTTTGAGCGACTGACCGGTTCAAAGTGGCGAAAACACATTTTTTTTTCCAAATTAAAACCCGTTGGATATTCACCAATATGAATGGTTTTTTTTTTGTTTGCTTCTCGGTTTTTGGGAACCACTAACCGGCGCGTGTAATTATTTTTTATAAATATTACGCCGTATTTATCCGTGTATTCTCTCCTGTACGAGTGTAAAATATTATGAAAATAATCTTACGAGTGCGCGTGTGCTTATAATGTGGAGTATATAATATTTTAAATAGGTATGTGTGTAGAGCAGAGTCGAGCGAGCGTCGTACTGTGAACCTGTTGCTGCCGCGCGCGCGCGTGTGTATGTGTGTGTGATATTTCAGTCGACGCGTGGAAATTCGTCGGTTACGTAATATTCGTACGTTTATAATATTATTGTTTTTTTTTTTTTTAATATGAACAGAAAACTGTAGTGGTGCTAGTTGCTCTATTAAGAGAAAAAAATCGCTATGTATGCCCTTAAAAACGCGTTTAAAAATCGTAAACGATTTATCGAGAAATAGAAGGAAACGACATTAAATAATATTGTGTTTGAGCGATATAGATCAAAGTCTTTTGTTGAATAGACGACACATAGTAGAAAATAAACACGCTTATTATATTATTTTAGTGGAAAAACAAAATGGCGAGATGACGATTATTGGCGAAGCCCGGGTTTTTTTTTAGCACTAAAAAATATATTATTTAAATATATATTATATCTTGGGGGGGGGGGGTGGAAATCTTAAAATATTCTCTGAAAACAGTGAAAACAGGGGAATAAAATTTCGTTTTATAAAATTATATATGATTGATTTACAAATTAAAAATATATTTTACTGTTGCGAAAAAGAGAATTCGTGCTAAAATATTGCCGAACGTGTGAATTCTAAACTGACTAGAATTTAATTCCGAAAATATTTTTTGCTATACAATTAATTGTCATGGATACCATCGAAAACTACAACTACCTATCTTTTGGTTTCTTTTCGACTGGTTGTGACCACACAAAACTGTAACAACCTATTATTAACACACGGAAAAATTGTAGTTTTTGGAGTCATTCGTTTTCGTAATCGTCGCCAGAAACTTATTTAGTTTTTTTTTGCTTTCTTATGAATTCATCGAAATGTTCGTGGATTTTATTATTATACTTTTCGAGTAATGCGTATCCGCTTGTTATTTATTTTTACTTCACGTTTCGCACCCGTACTAAATAATATATTTAATGTATTAATGTAATTAAAATATATTAATGTGTTTTAATTGTTTTCCTAATAAACTATACGTGACTTTTTATTGCGATATTCAAAAATTTTCTCCGCGTAATTTTTCTCGTTAATTTTTATTTCATTATGTATTTCTTCGCCTCCTCCACTCAATGACGATGATTTCTTTTCTTTTTGCCGAAACCGCGGTAGTAAGCAATAAACGTGTACACTACTACTATACATTTCTTGGTTTTTTCACAATACACTTTGGCTTGATTGTCGTGTACTCCGCGTATACGAGTAATATTCGTTTATAGTTTTTATTATTTGTTCATAGCTATTTCTTCCTTATATCATTCGTTTATTTAGTTAATTTATTTTTTGTTTTTTTTTTACCATTTTATTATGCGTAAATGGATATTTATTTATTTTTTTCTTTTTATGTAGAAATCGTGCCGCGCAATAATAATATTAACCCGTTAATCTAGACGGATTGCCATATAGTCCTCCTCCCATTCAACCACTCGATCTGTACGCGTAGTGTACATTATAGTGCTGTACATTATAATATATTATACCCAAATCACGTTTTTTTTTGTCATAAATGTGTGATAAAAAAAAAAAAAAATAGTTATAATGCGTATGTTACATTACGTGTTTATCCACTTATACGGATGACGTTTCGTAATTTTTTTTCCCGCGCAAAGCATTTGACAAAAAAAAAAACCAAAACTCTGTCTGCCTACCGCGCATAGTGTGAAAAATCGTGAGCAAACAAATTATTCGCTCCGCCGTAATTTACTTAAGTATTCGTTATTTTTTTTTATATATATAATTTAACCGGTACACGAATATATTGTATTATACGTATACTCGCGATAGCGTCTCGAAGAGAGTAAAATTCGCTGCAATGACACACGAACATGCGCGCGTATCAATCATTTTATATTTCATAATCGTATAATTATTGTGCCCCTTGGATTTGTTTCCTGATTTTTCAATTTTTTTTTTTCTTATTTTAAACAGTATTGAATCTCTGGGTATATTTCTAATTACATTTCTTGCTGTTGAATATTGAAAAATATCTTCAATAATCTCTCTTATTCGTATTGGCGTTGTATAATACGCTACGACGGGGAAATCACTTGTGAGTGTGAGTGTTTCATCTGGTATATTCGATGATAATAGGTTTTCACTCGACACTGAAGTGTTGAATACAACCTTTCAACACCATGTGTTGCTGGAATACGTAAAAAAACTTGCACTGCAATCGCATACGGATAAATATTTCCCTCGTTTGTCTCCGTTCGATAGAGTAATATGGTTTTCGGAATCAATTTACATTGCATTGCGTAAATTCAACTCGAGTGGCTAAAATTATATATTTTTCACCTGTACCAGTTGTAGCGCTGTTGTCTCAGCATTGACTGTTAAATAATAAATAGTAAGGCCTACACAAGTATTGAATCAAAAAAAAAAAATGTTTAAAAAAATGTAAGATTTTTTTTCCCCCAAAAAAAATATTGACTCCCCGCGGGGGTTACCATGAATACAATAATAATAATAATAATAATAATAATAATAATAATAATAATAATAATAATAATAATAATAATAATAATAATAATAATAATAATAATAATAATAATGTTGCAAATAACGCGCGTTATATCGCGCAGTAAATCGAATTCGATACGGTTTTTATGCACACACACACATTAATTATTATATAAAACGAGCGTATTTAAATGGAAATATCAATTGACTCGAATTTTTTGACAAATTAACCGACAAAAACGGTTTTTCTCTTCGTCTTCATTGATTTGCAAAAGGAGAAAAAAACACAGGAGCTTTTTCGAAAAACGGGCGATCACTAATTCGTTACAAAATTAATATAATTTTAAAAACGAAAATTCCCCGATAGTTTTAAACAATATTCACTAAACATATATATAAATGCCCAATTTCTTCGCTGTTTTTTTTTTTTTTTTTTAATTCTAATTCCGCGTCTTTTTCTCGTAATATTCATTAATTTTTTTTCTCCGTGTAACTCGTTCGTTTCTAATACTCGTTCCAATTGTTGTGCTTTTCGTTTTGCTTAATTACCACGCCCGATGTGACGAAATTCCGTCCTAAACCGGGGTAGTGTATTTTTTCTCGATTTTACAATTTTGCAACAAACAAAAAAAAAAAAAAGAAAAATACTCTCCGACTCGATTGTGTACATTCGCGCGTTCGTCTTTTTTTCTTTTTTTTTTATTTACGAGAAATAATATTTATAGGATTTTTTTTTTCGTCGCTCTATTTCTTTAACACATCTCTCTTATTTGTTTTGTTTTATCTTTTATAAACATTTTTCTTGTCGCTCGCGCATCACGTAACGCATTCCGCCGTTTTCTCCCCTCGGAGAACCCTATAAAAATGTATCTCTCCTGTAACGGTGTACAATAAAAGTAGGACGACGCGGGGCTTATTATAATACGTATTCGGAGACTGCGCGCACGTCAATAATTAATTATATCGTCTGCGCGCGCCCGATTGGCCGCCTGCAGAAACGTGTGATGCACACAGTGTATACATTATAATACAGTATACGACGTAGTCGGGCGCCCGCGGCCGCAGCCGGCAAGTCAATTAAATATAATATTATATTGTAAATGTGAATCGAGAGCCGAAAAAAAAAAAAAAAATAAGAAAAATAGGTTATGTGTTCCGCTCGCCAATTTCGTTATAGATATTTATTTTTTTTTTTCATATTATTCTGTATGGATTTTGTGTGCACGTATGCGCTGTATACGGAGTGGCGCGTGACGTTGCGAAAAACCTCTCGCAAAAAACGGAAAATTAAAAAAAATTCGACTGCCCCAGAAATTATCACTCATTAATACGCGAGTAAATTGACGGGAAAAAAAGTTCGCGAAAAACGTTTCACGCGGTATACGTACTCTCGCGGCGACTCGGTTTTTAATTCGTAATTTTTTTATTGCGTTCGATTTCGCGGCGTTAAAAATCACGCGTTTCCCTTATTATTATTATTATTATTATTATTATTATAAAATTATACATGTATTTGTCGAAAAATTTGAAATGGTCAAGTGTAAAAAGAAATTATGATTAAACGACTTTCAAGATATTTTGAAAAATTTGTCGTCTCGTAAATACAGCCCACAATTACATAGGTATTTGGTGAAAATTCCAGATTTCTACGACCGTTGAGTTTTAAAATTACGAAGAAGAAAACGATAATCAATTTTCGCGGAATTGCGTTTTTATGCAATTAATTGTCCGGTAGTTTTTCTCGCGATTGAAAAAAAGTATTGAGAAAATCGAAAAATGACCACACTAAAGTACCCCAAACATATGCAATTTGTTACCGGAAAATAGTGTTACACGTGAAGATAGTGGCGTAGTAAAACAAAAAAAACACACATCGTTGTTACAACTATATAATTTTTAAACTCTTTTCTTTGGTCCTTGGGGAGTATTCCGAAAATCCTCCCTCCTCCATAAGTACACGACCGAAAATAATTCTCCGTAGATTCTTCCATACTCGGGAAAACAATGATCGCAGTTTTATTAATATTTTTTTGTATTTCGGAGGGTATTACGAGCCGCAAAGTTACTGTGAAAATGTAGCCACGTTTACATGTTACAAATTATATACCACTCTACGAAATATCGATATGCGTATGTTATTTATTGACGTAGACGTTCCTTGCACGCATTCGATTATTATCTGACGATATCTCGTAAATACGGTACTTACTACAATGGGGAACACGAAAATTCTGCTAAGATTTCACACTTCGAGTGCCGGTCGTTTTTGCAAATAAAAATAAAAGCGCGGATTTAACAGATTTCACACGATTATTCTATTATTTCAAACCTAACCTTTAAGTTTTTATACTATATCTCGAGAAAGAAACGTATATAACTTAATAAGTATGCATTATATATATATAATATAGGCTCGCGCAATATATAGTAAAGAATACGTTTTTTTTTTATTAACTCTTTAGAAAAAAGAAAAAAGTTTTTTTTCATCATTAAATTTCATAAAATTCTAATACACGACGTTCAAGTCTCCGCGCGTGCGCGTGCGCATTACCGTCGACGGTGTTGTCTCGCATATGTTACAGTATTTATACGCGCGCACGTATACTCATTTAAGAGTATTTTTCCCCCTCTCGTTCTTTCGTCCGTTTTTATTATTAAATCCATCACACGCTTGTTTTCCGACGACGACACGTTCCGCGAAGATTAAAAAAACCACACGTATAACGATTTTTTTTTCTTTTTCTTCTTCGCACGGTCTCGTCGTCGTCGTCGTCATATTTTTATGTGCTCCGTGTAATTACGTCGCACGCACATATATACGCTCTAAAACGTGTTGTTTCCGACCAAAACGCAAAAAAAAAAAAGAAAAAAGAAAAAAGAAGCTATAAACGAGAACTGCTGCTGCTGCTGCTGCAGAATGACTGCGTGACACGAGTACCGCGCGTGCATATTAATAATGACGGATTTATATAATACGAGGTTCGTGCACTGTGTGTACGGAGCAGATAGATCGAACTTCAATTAAATAATTGTACAGAGCAGCGGGGGGGGGGAGGGAATCGTATACGAAAGATCGTCCGAATACGCGATGATTGTCGTATATGGCGAGTGGGCTGCTGCTGATGATGCTGCAGAAGGAAACCGCACACGCTGCTGACACGCGTGTCGAGATGACGAAGAAGTAATGACACACGCGTACTCCGAGAAAAGATATATATATTTTTTTTCACAAGTAATTATTTCTGTTAAACTTCTGTGACCAGTGTGCTGCGGGTCGTCACGTTATGTGCGCCGTATTTGAAGAATTATTTATAAATTAATTTTTTTCAATACATTTTAGGCAAATTTTAATGGACACATTAATCAAACGTTTTCTTCATTAAAATAATAGTTATGTACGTACTAAATTTTGGAAAACAAAAAAAATTCTAATTCGGTTACAACGCGCGTATAGTCTTATATATAGCGGTTTGAAACCACTGTATCGCTCAGCGAACCACACACACACACGGTGTGTTTGCCGCGGTCAGAGGCAAACAACATTGTTCGCGATTGCCCGCTGTGGCACAACTGAGCGGTTCGTCGGTCGCGTACCGCTATTTATGTGTTTTCCTGCGTGGCCACGCCCTCTATTTTGTGTCGTAACGCTATCTGATGACTACTTCCCCCTCCCGATTACGGTCAGCTGACGCGCTGTCAGTAAATGCGTGTGTTTAGTTGACCGAACGACCGTACGCGCGTATGCGATATTTATTATTTATTTTTTCATTATTAATAATAATAATATTATTTCGTATATTTCAATTAAATGAAATGAACGTATAAGAACTCATCTTTTTCGTTGTACATTTGTTTACACGATTATTTCTTTTATTTTACACGTTTAATATTTATTTAACCTTTAACGGTTTACGTACATTTACACGTTTACTCGTTTACAATTTTCACGACCGACCGAAATTGTCGTCAACCAAGCACTAAATGATCGATCACGTACTATACGAGCTGATCGTCGGTCGAACACTAATTCCAGTCTTACACATAATGTTTAAAGGTGGGTGAAAATGTAGCATAACCATTGCATAACTGGACCAACTTACAAGCCGGTGCTGTTAAGTCTGAAATTTACTGAATTTGAAAATATCAAATCCCTATAGGGGTTGACCCATCTATCGTTCCCTCCCTTATAACCGCCACTGCATGAACGTTTATACATTTTATGATGCTTAAAACGTTCGTCAGCTAAGATCTAAGATGACGGACTATCCATTTTAATAATTTACGAGTATATATATAGCATAGAGTCAGATTTTACAGACAATATGGATTATTATTTTCCACGTATTCACACGACTAATTTCACTAGAAATAAATAAAAAATCTCTTTATGTACAGTACATATTGAGCTGTACAGATGTGGTGAGGCAATATGTCTTCGTTTCAAAGGAGTTAACATAAGATATTTTAAGAACTACTATATATTCAGATTTTTTACGTTTTCTCTTTAAGCACCTCTTTCTCTGATAACGCACAATATTATCAGAACATCTAAATTCCTTATTACGATTATTCGATTCCTTATTATCACTCGAAATACGCAATGAAATTATCGTTAACATTTATGAATTACTAAATACGTTTTTTTTTTTTTTTACTCATCACGAAGAAAAGAAATTAAAAAGCATTATTACATAATTTTTTTAAGTGTTGTGTTTTAAAGTTGACGTTGCTGTGATTTTTTTTACTCCGTAGATTTTTCTAGCAACTTATAAGGACTCGGACAAACAAAAGAGTTTAAGTACCGTTTTATATACGTATTTGGCTAATACGCTCTTTTTTTCCCTATAAAACTTCATTTATGGTATAATATATTATTATAGTAATTGATTGTCCGTCTTTGGCGACTAACTAATAAATAGGCGCAAATGTAAAATATATATATATATATACGTATATGTATATAATTATATATGTATATAATTTTTTTTTTTTTTGTAGTTTTGAATTGCTATATTTATTTTACTCTTTTGGATGTTTTATGTCGAACCGAGTATTTCTTCGCGACAAATTAAATTTCTCTTTTTTTTTTTGCTTTTCATAATTTAATATTGAATTCGTCAATTTAATAACACGATTCTCTCTCTCTCTCCCGTTAGTTTTCAACAATATATATTTAGTTTTAAGAAGAAAACGTTTCAAATGC
Organism: Chaetogeoica ovagalla; assembly: GCA_032441825.1. NCBI lineage: Eukaryota > Metazoa > Arthropoda > Insecta > Hemiptera > Aphididae > Chaetogeoica > Chaetogeoica ovagalla. The sequence goes on along the minus strand of CM063731.1, from coordinate 11,922,269 downwards.
GAATTGCTCCTCAGCTGTACGTGTAGTGCCTACGACGAAAATTTACTCAAGTTAATAACGCGTTAATAAATATTATTTTAAACCAATTTTTTCGAATACATATTTATTTTTTTTGTGCAACACAGGCCATTAAGGCGTTTTACACGCTTCCACCAAACTCCTTCATCTACTCCGGACCGTCACATTCTCCATTTGTGCATCAATGACTCATCGATTTCCATCCTCACTGTGTCCAACCACCGCTTGCTATAGATGTGGCTTCCTTTTGGTGACGCTTTTTTGTTGGGTCGAGGACGTTTCGTATAAGACTCCAATCGTTTGGCTAGTTATAGATCGTCGTTTTTTCACCGGTCTTATGGATTTCGAACAGAAATTTCCCCTCAGAACTCTTAAACCGTATTAATTATTTTGCGAAATCGAGGAGTTCTTGAAGGAGAATCGCACCAGTCGTAATTTGTCGATCGACGAGCGTGTGTAAAATATTTATTGGAAACGTGTGTGAATTCGTTCTAGAAGAGCGAATCACACGCGTGCGCGGGTGAACCGGTTGTACAAATAGTTGTTCAAATGCACTGAATAGACAACACCACGGCCGCGACGACCGCCTACGACGAATTCGTAAGGTTTTACGAAAAAAAAAAAATTATTATCGATCTCTCTACATGCGCGTTAATAACGATTTATAATAATTGTTTTTTATTATTATTATTATTATTTGTTTGTTTGTTTATTCCACCGTCGTCATCGAATCAAAAAATTCACTGTTACGCGTCGTTTAATGTGATATCTCATACGCGAGCAATTTATCGAGAATATACGCTTACATTATATGTGTTTTAATTTCCCGAATATTGTAATAATCAGTATGGATAATATGAAAAATACAACAATAATTTATTACAATAGTATACACACGCACACACGTACGTAATAAATATTGCACACGAAATAATAATGATAATATTGAAAACGCGTATAATATAATGCGCCGATGATATAATATGACGTGTAGTGTGAGATGATGGGTTTGTGGATCGCGCGTAGCAAACGTCTTCGAAACACGATTGAATTAATATCTGTGCGAAAATGATATTAAAACCATATGTCGTAGGTACTATAATAATTTATGGAGACATGCACTTGAATTGATTTTCGTGAAATGTATCCAAATCGCGAAAATGACGTTTTAATATACGGACAACAATTTGTTTAATTCGGGTAGAATTTTTTGTTTTGTTTTGTATTATCGTTCGTAATACATTCAACGTTTGATTGTAATAATACGTCGAACAACACACATATTTTATTTATTATAAAAAAAACATATTATTATAATAATTATAAAAACCGTTTTCATTCGTAAATCGTTTTAATTTAAATATCGCGCATTTTGCCATATATTAATATCTACTGTAGTCTGATAGAACTACAAAGGCCAAATACGTTTAATACGTAAAACGTCATTTTCACACTTCACGACTAGGACAAAACGTATCCTTGTTCACGAAAATAACGACGATTTGACTAAAGTGGATGTTACATATTATAATATATTTATATATATTAATCTAAACAGTTATTTCCCATAATAATGTCCGATATAACTGTTTTGTTTTTTAACACGTACAATAATCAAGACTGGGCGAAAAAATATAAAGAGCTAAAAAAAATTAAGTCACTTATATTAATTTTTTTTTTTTGCTATTAAAATTTTAACTTAAACTAACCGTAAATGTAAATAAAATAAAATTGTGTACGCTCAACATTGTATTCTACATCGTGTTAATGTTTAAACAAATATCGCGTTCGTTCGTGTTATCATAAATAATTCTTGTAATAAAAATTACAAATGATACACAAGCGGGTTGGTCTGTTATTTTTTTGCTTTTCACGCGTTTTTTATTGTCCGTTCGAAAATTTGCACATTTCTAACTATTTACTACGCTTTTTTTTTACGTCGATTTATCGTAACGAATTTTTTTTAAAAAAAAAAAACGAAAAATTCAGTTAATTCGCCCCGTCTTTCGCGTATATTATTATTTTACTGACAAGAAATTCGAACGGTACAAATTGATGATTATTTCCAGATTTAAATCGATTTGGATTTATATCCAGACGAAATTCGACGATAAAACAAATGGACATTTCCTATAATCGCATTTATAACGCGAAAAAAAAAATTAGGAAAATGTAGTTTTTAGATTTCACGTAGTCCGAGTAAACGCGAAAAAATAGCGTCCAAGTACAAAAAAAAAAAAAAAAGGAAAAATGACCAAAGGCGTGAAAACAATTTAGAAAAATCTCGGACGAACTCGAGCCACTAGTATAATAATTCGGCGCTAACATCTTAAACGAAATCTCGTTGTTATCGAAAATATAATATTTCGTGTAATTCCACGGCGTGAATTATTGAGGTAGGTAACGTTATAATCGACGCGAATCACAGTGACGTAAATTAATAAACGTTATCGTTGAAAACGAATTTATAAAAAAAATATTCTCTTACGATTTATCGCGGTTCGCCGCTGTCCGTCGCGTCGTTTGCTACGCCGATTCAAACGCGCGGCGAACTCAACGCATTTATTTACCTTTTTTTTTCGTCTTCTTTTACTCGGGGACCACACTCACGTTTAATTGTGAGCTTTCGTCGCCGAATTATTTCGTCGGTGTTCGATTTTATCTGAACACGTTCCCATACCATGAGGAGTGGACACGAACGAATTCGGGTCTTATGTACGAATCGTCGATAGAACGTTTAACTTACGTGTGTTTAACTTTTTCGTAGGAAAAATAAAACCCCAAGCGAGGCTATTCGAGGACGGGCGGGGGGAGGGGTTGAGAAAAAGATGAAATTATTTCCGATAGACTTCTGTGTAGTAGTATATCCGATCGATTTTGGCGAGTTCAAAAAAAAAAAAAAAAATCGCAAATCGTGGTCTTGACCAAAGAACCACTTTGGTGTTTTTTTTCTTTTCGTCATCACTCGGACTTATTTGCCATAATCGATCCGGTACACGTTTTCACTGAGATTCTCCCCCATCAGAGATGTTTAACCAATAAACGTCAGTCGCAGTCGTGTTTCGAAAACGTTTGTTTGCGCGCGCGAGGCGATCGGTACGGCCCGCTGTGTGGGTAGAGTACTAGTCGTGTTTTGGCGCAGGGGCCCCAGGCCAGGCAAAGGCCGGAACAGCCGGACCAGGCGGTCGTCCAGCCCGACCGCGGGGCCCGCGGCGCTGTTGACCACGACGGGGACAATGACGACGGGCACAACGGTGGCGCCCGGCTACGAACAGTACCAGAAGTCCCTGCTGGAAGTGCCGTGGCCGCACGCCGAGTACGGAGAAGCGTCCAGCGACGACCTGAGCTCCGAGTGGGACTCGGACGTGCCCGAACCGCCGCCGAACGCAAAGGTTAATAAAACTGAACGGTATTATAAATATGTCATATTATTATTATTATTATTATTATTACGCGTGTTTGTGTACCAATCGTTTTCGGGAGAAGAAAAACCGTACATACGGAGGTTTTCCGTTTCCGCGGAGAGAACGCTGTAAAACAAAACGGGTAGCGCGGAAAATGTTTAAATCAATAGTTTGCCGGAATTAGCTTTAAAATTTTAAATCGCCATTTTCCATTACTCGGAGAAGACTACTCACTACACTGCAGCGGGACTTGATTTGTTCTGCGGTTTAATTTTAATTTATAAAATAAAAAAATAACGCCCGTATTATATATAATTTTGACATTTCATAACGGTTTTTATTATTGTCCTCCGATTCGCAACGGTCATTCCGTGTTAACGCAACACTGAAAACGGGTGTTCATTTTTTTTTTTTTACACATTTTGGAGAAAACGAAAAACTTCTTTTTTTACGCGCGAAAACCAACAACGCCGTAATATAACGTACTCATCATGTTAATGGTAACGATGTTTATTCGCGAAAATGAATTATTACCGTTGTTCATTCACGTTGTTTCTCATTATAATATGTCCGTTTTTCCCTCCTTTCCCACATTGTTTTCCGTTCGTTCCCTTCTTAAATATATCTCATCGTTTTTAACTCTCTGCGTGCGAGAAATTTCCAGCGTTCTCTTCTCCAGCACCGTGTTTCATCAAATGACTCAATCTTTTTTCACGTTATTTTACTTCGAAAATACGCACAACCAAATTAACCGCTTCCGATTTTTCGTTTTCGAAGTACTTTCTGTCCCAATCCATACATGGACTGGATTTTTCGAGTCAAATATTTCGAAATGAACAAAAAAAAAAAAAAATATATATATATATATATACACACACACGTCTGCCTTTTGCGACAGTCTCGTATACGATTTATTATTTACAATACACTCATTATACGCCAGAAATGTAAGTGGGCGTTGTTCGAGGATAAAAAGCAAGAAGAAAAAAAAGAAGTTTTCGATTATAAATACACGATTATTAGTATTCAAATCGAGTTCGATCCATTCAAAGACACTTTACATATTTATACGTCATTCGTGTACAATATTTTATATTATAAACTATTACACGCGTCACGAAACTTGTATATAGGCGCGGTAGTATGTATATTACAACGGTGTTAACAATAACCGCTGGTGACAAGCCACTGTTATATTATTATTATTATTATTATTTTATTATTATTATTATTATTATTATTATTATTATTATTATTATTATTATTATTAAATTGGACATTTCCGATCGCGTTTTAATTATTATTATCGATTAATTTAATATGATTTCGTATTATACGTATATATATACATACAAGTATATTTTAATACTATTTACATATTATTTAATAGCGTGATGGGCGAAATCTAAAACACGGCGTTTTCTTCTTTTTTTTCATAGTGTAAATGAATATATTCGACGTATAGTTATAATACATCAATTAGTAATACTTTTATGGTTGTCTGTAGATAAAAAATGACGTGTAAATTATTCCGTTTGCAAGTATTGAAATAGTTTTTTTTTTCACATATTCGTTTACGTATTCCGAATATTTTTACTGGTGTATTTTTACTGATGTATTATTTATCATCTTAAAAATAATTTCTTTTTCCTTGACGACGAGTAGTAACGACGAGAGTACCCCTTAAGGATTTATGGCGAAAAAATAATGTTTTTCTATTGGGTATGTTGCAATCCCATATCCAACGACATATAAACGAATAGTAAATTTTACACGTTAAGAATTGATAGATGTACAAAATTCATCGTAGCTCGCGTGGGTCTAGATAATTATATTTTTATTTTTTTATAATTTCAATATTGTCATCGTCCGTTGGCCGTCGTATTTAACATACTTGAACGATTCGAATACGATATAAAATTCGGGTAAAGACCGAAGTATTTTCTTTCTTATTTTTTTTTTACAAAAACACGAATAAACTCGTAAAACTGCAGTGTCGTCGAATACAAACTGAAAATGACTGGAATTCTCTCGTTCGACGAATGTCTTCATTTATTCCGAATACTGTTTTACCGAATTTATCCGAATAAATAAATATTCCGAAAATACAGAACAAAAATATTCTTTACGAGTCCGCGCGTCATTGACGTATAAATACACACATACGAATTTGCGTGTTTTTTTCATTATAACGCATTGTTTTACAAAATCACGCCGTAGTCTCTATCGGAGAAACGCTTAAAGGACGTATGATATTAATATATATATAAAAAAAAAAAATCAGTTCGTTTAAACGACGTATGTGACAGTGTTAATCGTTTCGTTTTAATTTTACGCACGCTCGTATAAATTATTATTCGCAATAGATTTCCATTGACTGCGGCTGTGTTGCGTATCGCGTATGCGTCACAATACAACGAATATTAAAAATAAAATAATTTCAACGACGTATTATTATTATTATTATTATTATTATTATTATTGATCGTTCAGTCGAATTTATTATAATCGATATGTTTGTGGTTTTACAATGATGCGCTTGAGTAGTGTGTTTTTTTTTTATTTGTCAATATTTATATAGTGACTGTATAAACGAATAATAATTAATTTATACATTTTACAGATTAGATAATACGTATATAAATATAATAAACACGTCGAATGTGTATATATTTAAATAGGCGGACACACACACACACACAACTCTAACACTCGTTAGAATCGTCTTGAAATCGTTCGATTATAATAATATATTACGTGTCGTATAATTTTACATCGCGAATTTTCTTATTTTATTATGTTGTTTAAAATAATAAAAATAAAAGGAATAGGAATTGCCATAAAAAAAAAAAATAGAAATAAAGACTACAAATTTGATTTTATTAAATAATAAATTTGTATATATATTATATATATAAACATATGTGATCAAACCAAAAAGATTATTATGAAAAATAGAATAAAGAAATACGCCGTAGCAGTGTTGTTGTTGTATTAAATACCGGTTTCGACAAATAGTCATCGCATCGAGTAGTAATGGCGAAAAAGAAATAGTACAATAGAATAAAATAAATAAATAAAAGAGTTACGTTGAAATAATTATAAATATTATAGTGAAACGAAAAAAAAAACCGTCATAGAAATCGTACAGTACATTCTAGTGAATAAAATTGTTTCGAAAAAAAAAAAAAATAATAATAATAATAATAATAATAATGTCGCGTTATATTAATAATATTTAATGTACAATAATATAAAATATTGTTGTCGTTTTTCAATCCGTTTTGTATATTAAAAATATTTGAAAATTCGTTGCGTTCTCAAAGTTCTCCCGGAATCCGAATTCGTATAATAATATTTACGTTGTACACATTCGAAACGTCATCGTGTAAATTAATGAAAATATTAAATTAAAAGCAACGTGTGCAAAGACGTGTGTTTCGCGATTGATTCCAATTTTCTAATTTTTTATTTTACCATATACATACGAAACGAGCGATTCTTATTTATAATAAATATATATATATATTGTTTTACCGAACACGTATTACCGAGAAATCAATCAACTGCTCTACGACTGCTACACAACGTCGTTTAACGGTGTATAAATTTCAGGACGATTTCGACACGCGGGATAGTCCGGTGTACGCAGAAATCGGTTGTCAGTTTTACGTCATCGACAGGGCCGGATTTAGGAGGGGGGGGGGCCAGGGCCTCCACAAAATGAGGGCCTCCACTTAATGGGATTTTTTTTTTGCATCCAAGTATAAAACGCAATATAATATTTGCAAAATAAATTTAAATCACAAATTGAATAAAATTGTTCAATCCATTAATATAGTAAAATTAAAGTGATTTAAAATCGATTATTATGACTTGTAGAGAGCAGGATAAGCCATAAGGTATGGTTTTTAATTTTGAGAAAAACAGTTATAAATAAACACGTATAACTTGTACAGCAAGCCGCCTGACCGCTGTTGTAGATAAATACATACGTGTAAATGTTAATATATTATGTTAAATTAAACGAACTTATAATAATATATTAAATATATGTTATCGAAACATAATATATACTTTTAAGGTGGGCCCAGGGCTCCCGCATTCCTAAATCCCGCCCTGTGGTTATCGATCTCACACACGTTGTATGAAGAATGCGCGCGTCCGTGTACATCTTGAGGACTGTCGTCAGAAACGAGAAAACATATGATGGGGAGCGGCGGCCAGCCGTTGTTGTTCTGCTCGTGTGCATTCGCGCGGGCGCGGAAGAAGCCGCTCCTTTGATTTGCCCGCGCTCGCGACTGACGAATCCCCCCGTACACACTGCGACTCGCGCGTGTTCGTCAGGTTTTCGTCATCGAAAATATACACAAAACGTGCGGTAAAACATACACTCTATAAATACAATGCGTTTTATTTTACTCGTCACGTAATGTTTTTTTGTTTTCTTTTTTTTTAACTTCGATTTCGAACAGACGTTACTCGCGTAAGATCGCCGCAGCCGCCGGCTCGTGGAACATCAAAAACTGGTACAAAACGAGAATATAAAATAAACACGGTGGTCGGACGAACGGAGTCGTTAAAATAATTTTTTTTAACTAAAAATTGTTCGATACAATAATAAATAAGCGTACATTAAAAACGTCCAAAAGGTAAATAAACGAACGAATCGTTATTTAAACTTTAAACCCGTTTCTCCCACTCTCTCCCACTCTCGCTCGATTCGATGACGAAATATTATAATACATTATTGAAGATGTAACCGAATAAAGAACAAGCCAAAGTGATTGGTGATGGGGGAATCGAAAAAAAGTTGCTCTCTCTCGTTCTCCCGACCTTTTTCTCCGTTTATTCGGTCACATTTTCTAAAAATTGCATGGCCGATGTGAAATCGCGCTTAAAACTTTTAGATTTTAATTCGTGATTCGCGCGAAACAAACTCAAAACTTACTCGACAATAAATATTGTATCGAGTAACAGAACATTCGCAAATGCAACGTTACACATCATATTTATTATCTCCGCGACGTATTTCGCATTTTCTCTCTCTTTACGTTTAAATTATTAAAAATAAACGATTGTATTTATTTATTTTTTTCTCTCCGGTTATAGTTCGCGTTTCCCGATCGCCGTTTTCTCTCTCTCTCTCTCTCTCTGTCTGTCTTTCCCACACACGCCTCTACCGACCCGATTATCATTATTGTCGTCACGGCGGTGCCCGTATATTATTAATAGTTTTTTTTTTTACACATATATATAATAAATATATGATAATAAAAAAATATAGTCCATAAACCCGTATGACGTCAATACGCGTGAATTTACGCGTTGTTCTTTTCACTGTTGTAATAGGCGTACGTGTGCGCGCGGCGATGTGTGTGTGATACAAATGTGTGTGTCCCGCACCGGTGCTTTACGAACGATATGTCTGGCGGTTACTACTGTTCGCCGTTCCAAACATTTGCCGTTTATTTTTCCTTTTCGCTTTACAAAGGCTTATATGAAGTAGTTCAAAAAATGAATGTTTTCATCTCGTCGACAACGGTTCTATCGATTTTTTCATTGTCAACCGATTGACTCGTCTCGGCTTAACTATTATCTTCGACTTTAATCGGATTGTTTAAAAACCGTTCGGTCCAACCGACATTGTCTCTTTACGACGAATATGTGTAGGACTCGTTTTTCAGCCGTGCACTGTTATCTCGTCTGGCCGTCGTGGTAAATCGATTGATTTTTTACTATTGACGGTTTCGTGATCGTATTGGCTTGATTTATAAATAACATCATCGAATATTCCGTTTTTCTTTCTTTCCGCCTCTGATACTCCGTACTTCGTGTGGCGCGTACCTGACAGTCGTTCGTGTCAAACAACTCCGAGAAACACATGATCTCACCTTCGTACAGATATTTGCGAGCCCAGACCATCATAAAACCTTCACGCGTTTCTCGAGTCGATCGAACTCACTTCGAGAAGAGATTTACAATTTAAAAACGGACACATTCGCTGGATAACAAATTTAGCCAAATTTTCTACAAAACAAACCCATAGAGGCCGGAATCAAACCCGTTATTAAATCATCACTTGGAGTGGCACTACAAGTGTCCATCACCTACTCCATATGTTAAAATATGATCCGATACGCGTACGATGAAGACGTTACTGCAGGCCGCGGCGAATGACCAGTTTTTTGTGTGTTTTGCTTCTGCCAATCTCGTTTCCGTCCAAAAACACGCACGATGACGTATTCGAACTCGGAGCTGCATAAACGTGGCCCGACGAATAATTATTCATTTATTTAAAAACAAAATATACTCGTATACAATTTGATCACAATTCGCATTATAAATATCTCACACGGAAAACATTTTTAACTATTCGATTATTATTATTATTATTATTATTATTTTTTTTTTAGTTTTATACTTTAAAATCACTACTTAATTACTATATAAATTATAAAGATTCTCCGTGACAAACAATACGAACATTCGTATTATATTTGTATATATAACAAAAAACGTATTGCTGATTGATTAATTACGCGTGCAAGTATATATAAAGCAGTGTCACGACTAAAGTTTTTTGACCGAAATTTAAGCGCCCGGAATTGTTTTTGTATCGAAAATTATGATATTACACAGTCGTGGAGTTTTTTTTTTTAGACGGCTATTAACTTATAATGGCCTCTTTTTTTTAATAAAACGCTATAAGTCAAATCGTTAGAAAATGTTTAGAAAAAAATCATTAAAAAAAATGTTTGTAAAATTAAAAAGGATAGGAATTTAAATTGTTATTTAATTACAATCGTCTTACTGGGTGTACAATGATCGAAATGGTAGTAAACAAACAAAAAAAGAAATGTAAAATCGTCTTTCATAGAATTGTGTTTATAGGTTCTCTATATTTCAGTAACGATTAAAATATCAACGATTTTACACGCGAAATATTACACGCGAAAAATCGCCTTTTTTTTTTCGTATATTTTTGAACTATTATCTGTTTGAAGCGCATTTTCGTATGGTTTTTTTTTTAAAGAACATTAATTATTTTTTATTAATTGATTTGACGTCAATTGCAATTACGATTTGAATAAAAACGAAAAAAATTGAAAATAATTGTATTTCTCTATACGAAAACGTTATCTTAGACGTAAAAAAAAAAAAAAAATTTTGCATTCGAATTCCCGATTATATATGTTATTTTATTAATTGTCCGTTTTCGTAATATAATAATATAGAATTATTACGATAAATACATAAAACGTATAAACTGTACGCATTCGAATCGCGTATCTCTCTCTCTCTCTCTCTCGGCGAGACCGTGCGTTGTTTTCGCGACGAATCTCTCGGCGTTTTTTTCCTCTCTACACTCGTCCCGTCGTCGCGTATGACAAAATGTTATATATTTTTTTATTCCCTTACCGAAAATCCGGGTCACGGACGTACAGACAACAAAATAATAATAATAATAAAATTCGAATACATTTATGTTTATATTAACATAATACGCTAATGTACACAAGCGCGTCCCCGACCGTTCAATTTGCGTCTCGTGCAATTTATAATTTCGCCGAGACGAGCGCGTGGGCAATATAAAAAAAACGTCAATTTTTTTTTTTACTCGTGTGTGTTCTCGACACTGTATATATTACATGACGTGGGCAATTTTCGTCACGCTCCGTTACACGATTATTAAAAGTAAAAAAATTATTCAAAAAAGAAATAATTTCGCAAAAAAATCGCCCGAGAATTTTTACTATTTAATATTTTTACTTATATTTTTGAAGACGCGCGCAAATATTATTAAAATATTCGACAGATTCGACCGAAACGGACAAAACGATATTTTATGATGCGTGTACGATTTTAGACGCGTTCCATCGAAATTTTTTTTTTTCTTATAGCACGTACTTTGAACATTCGAAAATTTTATTCGCTGATTTTATAAATTACCATCTACGCTATTCGATACAGAAATAGTTTTTTTTTTATCATTTTAATGTGTACTCTCGTAATACGACTGAGAAACAACTGATTTGTTAATAAAATATAGACGTTGTTATGAAAAAATAATAATTACGCCTAACAAGCTGTATTTTCGGCGAAATTATTATTTTTAAAAATGATTTTATACGTATTAGAGTGTTAATCGTTTCGCGATCAATATTCTACGGTAAACTTCAAAATCCTTTAGCAAAGTAAATTTATTTTAATCCCAACAGACTTTAAAAATATTAATATAAGATTGAAACACTGAAATTTTTCTAAAACGGTTATCTCGGATATTATTTTTTCTTACAAATGAGGATAGTATTTTAATTTCGATTTCTTTATTATAATTAAAAATAGGTTTATTATAATAATAAAGTAATTAAAAAGTATTATAATAATTAAAACAAAAAAAAAAACACTTTAAAACGTCGAATAGAACAAAAACTTTATGGCATTTGTTTGATTCTCGTGTGACACTCTGTACATACGAGTGTGTTGAAACATTTACAACTAAAATCATCGATATAGTGATGTCCTCGTACGTCAATGGACCCACGTCACGAATGGACATAAAAAACAAAATGATACGAATCGAAATGTTTGAACGGTGTTGTATAATTAGAGAAAAGTCAATATCGAACGATAAACACAAGTAGTACTAGATCAAAATTGGACACATATAATTTGTCCGTATGACGTATCTGTCGTCACACTTTCAATTTCTTTCTGGAAATTTTAAGAGACTTATAATATTAGTTTAAAATAAAACGTAGAAATTTCGCCCCTTATAAACGATTTGAGATAATATTTTTTTATTAATAAATAAAATAGATTTCGGATTTCCTGCAGATCTCCCCAATATTATATACATTTTTTGTAAGATTCGTCGAAATCTTTATCAAAACCATTCGCTTTAGAGTATTGGAGTAACGCGTTAAGCGCGCGCAAATTCGTGATTCGTGTAGTTTGTTCGGCAATTTTTTTATTATTTAGGACGTATCCGAAAGTTTGAAAACTCGAGCTTTTCAATATTTTACGTATATAATAATATATTTATTAGCGCCCGCAGCGGTTTTTGATCGGATCTATCAACATTTTTATACGGTTTATGTGTGGATTTCCTTTATATTTTCCGTTTGATATATGTTGTACAAAATATCGAATATTATACTTGAATCGCGTGTAAACCGATCACTTCGTACCATATACAAAATTGTGAAGTTAATACATTCAAATGGAGTTTTTTTTTTTTTTTTGCTACACCGTATAAAAAAAAATCGGAATCGGTCAAAATTCGTTTTGTCTTATTATATATAGTCCAAATGCGAAATTTATTTCGCATATTTATAACGAATTAGGCATATAAACGTAGACGGTTTCGTGATTTTTTTTTTCTTAATATTTACGAGTATTATTCCGATCAATCTGATTTAAATCGATACGCGTGTGTATTAAATTCGTTATAAATAGTTATATTTATTTTTTATCACAGTTATTATATATGATAGTAATAAGAATAACAAGACGGGGCGTTATTTCTCCACGTAAACAAATAAATCGATTATTTTCGATGAACCGCTGACTATATATGTCGCTGCTATATATATATATATATGATAATAATAATAATAATAATAATAATAAATACGTTTCCGAGATAAATACTATTATTGTGTTCTAAATGTGCTCGTAATAAGTAATATTATATTATGATATTTTTCCCGAGAGTTGTTTTTTTGTTTTCGTGATGTTTTCATGACGTCTATACGTCAGTGGCCTGCAGTATACATTCATAGAAATCGCCTCGTTATAGATACGCGCGCGTGTGTCTATAATATACTCCTATTCCGCGTAAACGCTCTAAATATAATATATTATATATTAACGATTAATATAATATTATAATAAACATTCGTCTTGGTTTTTATCGATTCTCGCGCAATGTATCGACCGAACTCGATTTAATATATTGTTCGTCAAAGTACGAATGCGTTTTTTTTATCATAAGCATTTTCCGGTACTTACGCGTCGTTTTCACGTTAAATTTTAAAGACAGAGAAAGAAAATCGTTTTTTTTCTTTTTTAAATTATCGTTTGGTAAAAATACAATATAACGCGACGCTACGAAATAATAGAATATTAATAATAATATACGGTCGTGCGGAGCTAATGAAATTGTTTTTCGTGTTTATCGTGTATTTACACAGGTGCGATGCGAACACGTCGTCGTTATTTTGTGACGAGAAAAAAAAACGTTGCGCGGCCAATGAAATTTCTCAAAAAAAAAAAAAAAATTTAACCCAAAAACGTCATTGCCGCCGTTGTTTACACGAAAACGAATTATTTTACGCGTTTATATTACGATAAATCATTTTATATTGCGACTGTTTTGCGACACTATAGTCGTTCTAGCTAACGGTTTTTGGGGGAAATATTTAATATTTGTACTAATCGCGTGTGCCGCTGAATCCGATAAATCCATTCGAAAAAATGCTGGTAACCAAACCCCCCCCCCGTGTATCGAAATATTAACAATAAAACAAAAAACAAATTGTATTCATTCAAGAAGAAAACGGTTTTAAACGGTAAAAACGGTATTTCGAAATACATACACACAGGACTCCGCCGTCATTGTGGGGCACTGGTGGTGACAGCGCGAAAACGAAAAACCTATTTTAAACGTTTGTACATTTTCAATGATCGGCGACGCGTTTAAAAAAAAATAATTTCGAGTTTAAATTTGAAATTGGAAAAATGAAAACATTTATTGTCGAAGCCCCCCTTATAACCACCACTGCGCTCTTTATCGTACTCGATAAAATTTTTTTTGTTACTCTTCAAATAAAAAAAAGTTCGGTAATTTTCAACACACGAACGGTAAACGTGTAAATTAGTATGAATTCTACTGATTCTTGTGTAATCGCTGTCCAATGGGAATTATTACAACATTCGTCTTGTCGAATCTTAATGCAAACAACGGACATTGCGCGTTGTAATTATTAAATTTGATTGTCACGTTATTGGTCGTTCCGGTGTGAAATTACGCGCGATACGACGTGTGTTTACTTGTATTGGAAAATTTTTAACTGCAATAATAGTCGCGCGCACCGTCCAGATTGATAAATGAAATCGTGAAGCGTGAAAAAAAGAAAACAAAAATATTTTCACTTTTTTACGGCGATTATAAGACGTGTACGTATGCAACTCGTAGTGTACAGAGCGCGAAAACGTTCGCATTTTCGGCAAACGTGCGCGAGTTTACTACTAAACTCGTATATTTAATTATTATAAACGATTTTCACTTTCGCCTCGATTGTTTTAAAAAAAATTTTTTTTACGCCAACTCGTCTTTCACCGGCTCTACAACTGACGATTGACGTCAATGCTGCTCGTATATCAAATATCGCGGAAAAAAAAAGAATTGTTTAATCGTATTTAATCGTGTATTATCGCATTGGTTTTTTTTTTTGACGATACTATATATGCGTGCACGTATCCGTTCTAAACGATTATTTATTGTTTTTTTTTTCCAAAAAATTTCAACGTAAAAAAAAATAATCTAATGTCCTTCTTCTTTCGTATCCGTGTAAAATTCGTACACGTTTTGCGAATTAAATTAGCGGCGCAGTTCATTAAAATATTTTTTTCTTTTTAAGCTCCAATGATCAAGACGATTGAGATTTCAGCGTCCCAATTTCGTGTTCATATGCGACGCAGTAGACTATATTTTCATAATATAGTATTTGAGAATTTTGAGAAATTTCATACGCCGACAACAGTTACAGCTGGACGCCGTACGAAATAATATTTCGAATGAAATATTTTATTATTAATAATAATAATTTTTTCGATTTTTTCAAATAAACGAAAACATCAATAGGTCAAAAATACGTACGATCAAAAATGTTATTTGACATTTTTTTTTCTAAGAATTTTTTTATCTATAAATCCGTTTTAAGATCAGTAGTAATTCGTTTCTTAGTGAATAGTCTATTGACAGTGATTTCTAAATTTGATTTATAATAACAGTGAGCTTAAAAAAAACGGAACGTTTATTGTTACATTTTTTTCTTACTTGTTTTTGTTCTTAAAGCGATTTTTTTGTTTTACTTTTTCAGAGCATTCTTTCGTTTTAAGAACATTTTTTTATCATGTTCGTACAGTAATATAAACGTAAAATTAAAAAAAAAAAAAGTTCGAATTATATGCATATAAATAATTTAAAAATATTGGTTCGGTAAATTCCTCTTAATCTTCTTATTACGACTGACTGATTTTACCCCGTGTATGACCGCTATAAATTTCACGTTCAATACGCGATGGAGGAAAATTTACACTTTTCACTAGAAAACAAACTCACCCCGATCTGTGGTTACTTACATAAATTTATATGGTTTGAGAAACATTACAATTAGATAACGTCTTATTGCTCTTACTGCTGAATACATTTTTATATTGGGACGTCGTCCGTCGTAGTCGTCGAACAAATAAAAATTAATCGATTAAATTAAAAAAGAAAACACATGTATACAACAATTTTTGTAACGTTGAGGCGATATTACCGAAATTCATAACACCCACTCCCGTGTATACTCTCAACGTAAGTAATTGAAACTTTATACCGCTCCCGTCCAGAACATAATCAAAACGCCTTCGGGACCTACTGCTGTCACATACCGTCAGTATACGCGTTCAGTAAATCGCAATCGAATGAAAAACAAAAACATAGCCGGATCGGGAACCGGAAAATTTTCGACTATAACACACACTATGGTGTCAAAACGGCGAAAAGCAAAAAAAACCTTCCGACGGTGAATATTTCGTAAATTTTTGAACATTTTTTTTTCCCCCGAGACGCTTATAAACTTTACCATTATTATTATAATTTTATCATTATTATTTTGGATTCCGAGCGAAACTACTTTGTTTTCACAATTAAAAAAAAAAAAATTGTTTTTATTTTTCTATGTACAAATCGTCGACTAAAAACATTACTCCGATGACGGTCTGGTTATATGTGGTTCCGCCGTATAACAAATCGTTTCTAGTTTTCGATTTTTCAATAATTCGCTTAAACGAAATAACTGGAAAATTTGAGAAAGAAAAACGATTATCTCAGTGTGATTTTTAAATGCACGCACAAAAAACGGAATACTACAAAAATAATAGTTTTGTAGTCTCGCATCATCAAAAATGTAAACTCTGCACTGTATAAAAAATAAATGTCATTCGATTTGGTGGCTATCTATTTTTAGGTGTCGAGCTAAGTCATAAAAGATTTTTTAGTTTTAACGACTGAAACTCGTATGTACAACGTCAGTCACGCGTTACTTTGACTGTATTAAAAAAAAAAAAAATCTTGACAATTCTAAGCCATAATGTTTTTTCTTCTTCTTCTTCTTATTATTATTATTATTATTATTATAACTTTGTATTTTCCGACAAAAATGGATAAACTCGGAATAATCGTCTTGTCCAACGTAACGATTCATCGCTTTCAGATTTACGAACGAAAAAAAACCCCGTAATAGTAATTCACTTGAGCGACGTCCGCGACCGAACTCGTTTACTCTTCTTCTTTTGATGCCTCGGTTATTTTTCCCGAAATCCGTTAATATGACAGGCCCGTGCGAGAGGATATTGCTGACATTTTTTTTTTTTCGTCGTCATAATACGTGCACACGAATATTTTGTATTTAATAATAACACCGGTCCACAAATTCAAACTCTTTTCTAATCATCAGATTTGAATGTAAACTATTCTAAACCAATTCGTTCGCAACGATTTCAAATTGCTTTTATGTGATTTTTTCGATCACCTTTAGTTGTTTACTTCTAACTATTTAACTATTTAACAATAGAAATTATTAATTCTACAACGTGTAGAACGTGTGCTAACAACACGTACCGCCAATGCGATGTCATAAACGAGCATCGATCAAAATAATAAAATAGGTACGATTAGATTATAAAATACGTTCGATTTAAGCGATACAATAATGTACGCATCCGAATCCGTGTACACGACGGCACAGTGTATTATTACGCATTCGATGAACAGATCTGAATCAATTTCATTTTGATAACTGCGCGTGTTATAGACGAACGTGGAAAACGGATTTGAAATCGGCGTAAAGTAATCCTACTACACCTTACGGTTTAAACTATCCCCGATGGAATTTCATTGTAGTGTAATAGTATGTAACGGGCGATACGGAAACGACAAATTACAATTATTATTATTATTAACGAAACGAGTAGTAGTAGTAATAGTCCGTCTGTCTCTCGTCGTCATCGTCGTGTGCGCGCGCTCGCGCGTTCGGCACTCGGTCCGCGCGGCCGTGCGTCGTCGGTTCCGGTCATTCACACCTGTCGACGGAGTTGTGGCGCGCGAGGGGACCGGTTGCCTTATAAGCGGCCGTGTCCTCCTCCCACATTATATATACGTGCACGCGGCCGTGCCTGCAGCGCCATAACACGAGTACATTTAATAATATCCACACCAGCTTCACCGTCGTCTTTTGTCGTTCCAATCAATATATATATTATAATAATAACGTGTTACGCGTATATATATATACGTCTTTCGGTGTTGTTGAAAAAAAAATAATAAAATTCCATATCGCATAAGTAATATAACGCGTAACGTAACAATACGTATTTGATTTTTTTTTTTTTTTTTGTACGAATCGCCGGTGCGTCGTTCCATTTACAGCCGATACGGACGGTGAAAAATCGATCCGGACGAACGTAACGACGATTAGTCGCCGACTGTATTAGAATTGTCGACGAACGAAAATCCGTTTCTGTTTTTTTTTTTTCTTCTTTTCGATTCCGAGCGCGGCGTATCGGTTTTACGATGATTTTTTTTTGTTTTTTTGTTTTTATGCCTGTACCGAAAAGTTCTACCAGCAAGAAATTCGCGGTTCGCAAATCGCGTCAACGTACTCCGCGACCTATTTTGTACAGAGGCCGTTTTTCAAATTTCGCTCAAACGCGCCTCAGTATACATAAAAAAAAACTCGAAAATTACATAAAAAAAAAAAACAACCGCGATTTCCCCGGAAATCCGTTATACCGTTGTATTCCTTGGCGATTTTCAAACTTATCGGTATGATGATAACAGGACGTTTGAAATATTCATCGAATCTTTTTCGATTTGTATCGGGGAAAAAAATTTTTGAAAAACTCTCCATTCATTTTGGACTATTTGTAGCAATTACGGTTTTTTTTTTTTTTTGACGTATACTTAATTCGTAAAAGAAAGCAAGAAAAACGTTAGTTACACACTCTGTAAAATATATTACACCAAAACTCCGTTCGTTAATCGTTTTATCGAATCCAATACGATTCGTCACAAATTTATAATATATGTATTAATAACAACACTCTCTGTAACATCGTTATCCGAGTAGTAGTAATTCACTGAAACGACACATTCACAACACCCCGCGGCACGATAACTTCTTTTTTTTTCCCGTTTACCGTCCGTGGTCAAATTAATAACTCCGAAACACAAGTATTTAGTAGTAGAAATAAAAGTCGCAAATAATAGAAAATAAATATAAAATAAACGTTTTATTAAATTATATTATTTTAGTTATTAAATATTTTTGTTTTTTGTTTTTATTATTATATATTTATAAAAGCGTTTTGTTTACATAAAGTTTTTGAATGCGAAATAACGGGTTTTTTTTTTTTTAAAAAAATGTTTTTTTTCCTCTCCGGTTTATATTTAAACGCATTTTCTATATGCGTATCTCGTTGTTTCCCTGAATCTTGTTTTTTTTTTTAACTTTTCCAAACGCGACAATATCTATAAAAAACCCCCCCCCCCCCCGATTGAAAACCGTATTTCTACTATCAATTTTCAAATAAATGTTGATAATACAAACATTGTGTAATAACTCGTATACATTGTTTATTTATATTTTTTTTTACGACACTATTTGAACGTAAATTATAGCGAATAACCGAACTCGCACGCAGCGCGCGACAGCGTCGTTGGAAAATAAACCGTTCGACAAGTAATGTTTAACGCGTAGAGATAATATTCATAGTTGTACGTGCACGCGTATTACTTTTCGTATTTATTCGAGACCGGGATATTATTGAAATGACAGCAAAAAGAAAAAACAAACGTGCTCGCGGAAATCGATAGAAAAATAAATAAATAATTTATTAAAATCCCAGCGGAGATTGCATTGCGCTAACGTGGTGTATATGTACGCGCGTCAAATTATGTCGTATTACATTTAAACGTCAATAATAATAATAATAATAATAATAATAATAATGATAATGATACACGAACGCTGTCGATTTTTCCCACGAAATCGATAAATCGGACGTTTTATGTCCGAACAGTGTACGTTTGTGTCGGCCGTGGCGTGGCCGCGGAATAAAAAAATATATGTGTGTGTGTAAAAATAAGAGAGAAAAAATAATTTTTTTTTCACGTATTCATGCGCCGAGAAAACGTGTACCTATACGTATAAAAAAAAAATATATATATATATATATGTACAGCGGCCGTATAAACGTATATTAAAATAATATATACGAGAAATAAACGTCCTCTCCAGCACTACTCTATCATCGTCAAGAATATGGACGTGACGTGGCATTTGCAACGGACACAATATCTAATATACGCCGTCTTGCAGACGCTATATTAGAAAAGTTTCTGCTGAACACCGTGTGTGTAAATGAATGACTCGAGAAAATGCCGCGAGAAAAAAAAAAGTCGTTTACACGTGGCTTATAACGTGTGTGTGACATTCTTCGGATCGACACAGTTCGATGGAATAATAATTTTCGCTATATTTTCCCGGTCCGTCTTATCGATTTTTTTTTTTTTTACCGAATAATAACGGTCGATTTTTTTTTTTTTTTTTTTTGCTCAGTTTAATTGCCGACATAATTCACAACCACCGACTACAACGGAAATTAACAGGCGTCAAGAAACAGAAAAATGTACAAAAAGACTTTCCGCAAAGTTCCATCAATAATACTCATTGAAAAATATACAAAACGCTTGTGTACGATACATTATTATTATTATTATTATTATTATTAATTCGGTGCGTACGTAATAGTCGTTGCATAAAATTCGGTGAGATTTTTCGTATCCGAAAATGTCGAAACCTTTCGAGCCGTTTTCTTGCGATACAATTCGTCGTCATCGTCCATCATCAGTTCGCACGAAATCACAGCCGTCAAATAACTCTTGAACGCCATCACGTTATATAACAGGTATCCGTATACGAATTTTTTTGTTTTCGTAACCTAAAATCAAACGCCTCGTGTGCATTGTTATACCCGCGAGCCCGCCGTACAAGACGGAGCGACGGTTTCGTTCGTGAAATATGTTTCACTGCTGCGGTGGTGTAACCCGTTGGAAGTCAGGTGCGAATTATAATAATTATAATAATCCGTTATACGCAATCGACGTGTTCGTGATTCATTGACAAACGCGGAGATTTCAATCGTCTGAATCGATTTTTAATGCGTTTATTATTCCGTTCCGCGAGGAAACGCGGGAAATCGATATACTTTCGATTCGGAAGAAACCGATTAGCTCGTTGAAAACCGATCGTTGTATCGCGTCGTATCGTATTTTTGCGCACCGCCGTCGGGGAGTACTCTTTTTTCTCCCATCATCCTTTTCGACTGCCACTAACGTCGTCGTAGCGCATCATTCCGAGGGACGACGCGCACACAAGCGACCCAGAAGACGCGGCGTAAAATAATATTATCTACATTACAGAAAAAAATCAAACGCATACAAAACGATGGACAAATTCGAGTTCGCGAACGCCGTTAGAAAAGTCCACTGTGAAAACATTCGTGTGATTAAAATTCCTACACGACTCTTACGAACACACACAATTATTGTACAAATGACAACGAAAACAGTCGTGACGGTACTTACGTATACAGTTTTGCGTCAAAACTGATTTGAAAACATTGAACGTCATCGTAGTGGATTTGGATTTGTCACGCGGAAAAATGTCGCCACCCCGCCCTCCTTCCAACCGTGTATTATGTTCCGCGGAAATCGTCATTTCGTTATTTTTCTCGATCGATAAGTATAAATGATGAACATATTGTAATCGGATGAAATAAACACGCGATTAATATGTAACAATAATATCGATTCACTCGTGTTTCGACGAGTATAATAATACAAAATAATGTTTTATTTTAAATTATTTACGAGGTAAAGAGAAAAAAGCCTCCGGTAACTATAATTTGGCTGCGGACGATTTTCCATTAAACATTTTGTTGAAATATTTTCCAGCTAGGGACCGATGATTTCTTCTTTTATGTGTGTCCCCTTACCTGACCCCTCCGTCCCACCACTATTAGTTACTTGTCTGAAACGATAACGAATCCGAGAATCTCAAATCGTCATACGCACATCATTTCGCGTATATGGAGTTATTATTATTCATTACGTTTCGAATTGACGTCTTGTAAAAAAAAAAAAAAAAAAAAAAAACGCGATCAAAGTGAAAGTACTTATAAGCGAATACTATATATTAATATTTATTCTATAGTACCGAGCGAAAAATAATTAATTAACTGCTAACTCATTGCTCTATATAACTTCGTTACTTTTTCAGCGATTCATTCAACAGTAAATTAATTTTTTTTTTATTATTATAACGAACGCGCTGCTTGAAAGGTTATTCGCCGATTTTAGAAAAATAACGCGTTGTTTCTCGATTACACCGCGCGGAATCGTAACGTCCAATAATTATTTCTATTCGTATTTCTGCGGAATAAAAATAATTCACACGTGCATTTATTTTCAAATCGTAATAACGGTGGTACTTTTCGTTTTATTAATATGTAAAACATATTAATGCGAGTAGGTGGTACTCGATAACTAACAAATGAAAAAGTATAAAACATTTTTATTCCGATGTTTTTTTTTTGAAATAATTCTCGATATTTCTTTTATAATACGACCGACAATTACATTAGAATATTAATTACGTTGAAAAATATCACGAAAATAATTTCTGAATGACTTTTTTTTTTTGTTCGCAACGCACGGAACTCGTTACTTTTTCGTACGATTAATTTCATCGCTTTGCGTTTGTATTTCTCCGTTTGTAACAAGACGTGACTGTCGGCTCGGTTACTCTTTAAACGTTAACTCGGCTCCGCCTCCCCCCCGACATTTCGGCTGAAATCCAGTACCCCGCGGTACTTGAAAAAAACACACGTTATACACTGTAACAGACTGCTGATGATCGATTGGCGGCGGTGAAAACGGACGCGAGAAAATAAAAATCGATTTACATAATAATAATTATAACTACACGCACGCACACAAATAAGGTATAATATTATATTATACAGGTGTTCTCGGCACAGAGCTCTAGAAAAAAAAAAAAATAAACGTTTTCGGTCGTACATAAAACTATTGAACAATATTATCATTGAGCGGTATATATATATAAGAAACATACGAGCAATAATAAATCGCGTGTACGTTTAAAGGCGATTCTTGATAATGATAATAATATTGTGTGTGTGTGTGTGTGAGTGTTGTACGCAAGACAAAACGGCGTAACGCGAAACCGTGCGCAGCTGTGCGTGTACCCATTAATCGTTCAATCATTATTGTGCTGCACACTGCGACGATGCCTGGCCGGCCGGTGTTCTTCTTTTCCGTTTCTGTTCGTCGTGAACTGACGACGGAATCCCGTATCCGTTAGAAATTAGCGTTCGCAGGTTTTATTTTTCTTCTCTTAAATCGTTTGTGAACAATATTCACTTCTTTGTAGTCCGTACTTCTTATTTCCGTTGATCGAAATAGAAACGGAAAAAAAAAAAAAATGAGAGTACTAACATCGCGTTACGATGCGGTTAACATCGTTATAACCGCGTATTTACTGTATAAAAACCGATCGGCGTTAATACATGTTTTATCGTACATTACACTGCGGTTGTTTCGAAGGAAAAAAATCGTTGCGGTTATCATACAGGCGCTCTCGCCGTCGTCGTTGGTCAGTGTGTATTTATACTTCTAGACGTGGACGTGGCTCTTAAGGGGGGGGGGAGGGAAGAAAAATGAAAATTAAATAATTATCGAGTTTTGTGTTTCGATTCTCGCGTTATAAAAATTATTCGAGACGCTCGATTTTTCGTCATAAACGCGTTGTTTCGCGACGATTCGAGAACGCCTTGAAATTTTATTCGTATTTCATTTCGTCTGCCTCCCCACAAAACATCGCCAATACACTGTTGTTATAAGATCGTATACACTAACGCGTTTGTGTGTGTGTTTTTTTTTCTTTTTCAAATACAGCATTCCGGATGGCGAAAACTCAGAAACATCGTCCAGTGGACGCCGTTCTTTCAGACATACAAAAAACAGAGGTATCCGTGGGTACAGCTAGCCGGACACCAAGGTAAGCGATTTAAAATCACGCAATTTTATTTGGTATATTAAAAGCATATGCAAACTGAATTCCGTCGTTGAAATCGCGTACCCTACACGATTCATGCACATAACGGAACGATTTATTTATTTATTTATAACGTATTATTACGAGCCAGCGGGGTTGTCTTCGTAAAATTAAAACATTTTTTATTTCGTTTTTTATTAACGTATTTTATGTGAGGACCCTTTTCAAAATTACGACTCCCTCCCCCCGCATTTTAAACACATTACGAGCTTTTGATTTTTTCGTTCTTTCGCTAACAACTAAAATCAAAATACGAGTACATTTTTCCCTCCACACCACCCCCCAATATTTCGCTGTTATACGGAATAAATTTAATACCAGGATAAGTATTACGCGTGACAGTGGAATATCGGAAATTTATAACTCGGGAAATAGTCGTCGGATTTTCTTCAAAGTCGACGAGCGTGAATTCCCCTTTAAAAAAAAAAAAAAAAAATTATTTTTTCTTATGGATTTATAATATTAAAAATCATGGGTTATCGTTTAAAAATCCAGGGGATAAAGTAATAATACGAAAAAAATAAAACCGAATGAAAATTGCAAAATATGTGACAATTTACGTTTCTCGGATCGCAGCCTGTGCTACATGGTCTAAAATAACTTTTAAATAACTCTCATTTGTACAATATTGTGATTGTTAACGCGCGTCGTTTCAATTCGAACCGTTTGACGGATTTCTAATTTACACGTCGCAGTAGGTATGAACTCTATTAGCATTGCCCATACAAGTAGTTATACATTGCACGCATATAAGTACATATTAATATTAATATGTATTTTGTCGTGTTCAACGGTTGAAATCGAAAACACGAACAAACGTGAAATATTCGTATAATGTACGTCGTTACACGCGCTACATAATTATATTTACACCGTGTTGACACATCACGTCATGTTTCCAAAAAAAAATAAAAATCTACGCTTCTCCCACTCGTCGTTTTTCTCGCCATTTCGAATATTTTGAAATTTCTAAAAGAAATTCAGAATCAATTTTACGTTTTAAATATGTAATTTATTTAATTCATTTGTCATTCTATAAATATTAAAAAACAAAATGTTATTAATTTCACACCGCCGCTATCGTTACGCCAATTTTTTTGACGTTTAAAAAAAAACAACATTTTACCAAAAAATTGCGTGTACGCGGGGTCGTTATTGATTTAATAACGCAAACTTTTCAGAATTTACGCGACCGTGTATAGTATATAATAGGAAACGAGTAAAACGTTATAACAGGCAAAATGTGTCCCTCGCCATAAATTAATTTCAATAGTTTTTGTTCTGTTAAAAATATTTTTTGTTTTATTTAGAGAACATTTACAATGTACGCTATAAGGCATAATAAGCGAATCAGACAATGTTTTGACAGTATTTTATGGTAGATTTTCTTTGAAGGGGGTTTCCAGAAAATGTGTTGGATTCGTGTCGGACGATTAAAACGTTCGAATGGGTCTGTAATTTGGAGTGAAATTTTTGTATAATGTTCAATTCGATACTTAACCAAGGGGCTATATAAAATTCTCAAGTACATTTTTTTTTTGTCATAAAACAATTGTTAAACTTTTGCACTAAATAAAATATAAACATTAGTTTTCATTTCGTTTCTCGTGTGTAAACCATTATTTCCAGCGGCGCAGTGTTTTATCGAATACATTCCTCCGGAGTTTTAAAAATATCGTTGAACGGAACGATCAATGTTATTAACGTTTGTAACACTCCGTATATAATAATGGGGAGTGCGTAATACAATGTTATTAAAATTATTATTTTACATAATTTGATGAATTCGTTAAATCGTGGACGATCGATGATTTTAAAAACGCCACATGATCGCATAATTCGATATGAACGATCTTCGGTACTGAACAACGATCATCGATTCGGTACGTAATCGGACATCATTTGTATCGTTGTTGTCGTCAATCGTCGTCTGTAGCTCTTATAAAATATTATGTTAATCCAAAGTTACATAACCGTCGATTTTTTTTTTTTTTTTTTTTGTTGTCTCACGATCGACATATAAGTACGCGCGCGATTTACGTCTCGTTTATACTATAACCATATACGTGTGTGTATTCGACGTTAAAAATGAAAATTTATTATATTTCGATATTTTGACGCGTTCGCGTGTGATAATTATGGAACGGTTATGTATGTGTACGCTTAAAACCGGCCGTTTAGAGAGGAAAAAAAACGTTCTTAACGAGACCCGCCTGTAAGAGAAATTCCGAGGCAAATGCGATAGAAACGTATTATAGGATATGAATAATATTTCGTGCGATTATAGGATTAAACAAATTATCTGAAGTCGATTTAATGCGTATAAAACTTTAAATTATAATCGTCTCTTTTTCTCTAATTAACATAAAACGATTTAATTCTTTTCACACTAATATTTTTATTAAAACCCCCTGGTGATTATAATGTATATGTATTTTTTAACGATAAAATTCTTTTTTTTTGCTTTCAAAACCGACCTATAATGAAGCGGGGGTGTAAATAATATTTATATAATAACGTTTCTTTTGTGACCCTGAAATTTATTTAATAAATCCGTAATATTATTCATTCTACGTATACGCGCGCGTATATTAATGCACTCCATCTTCTGAAAATAACACTAACAATATTAATAACAATAATAATAATAATAATCATAATAATAATAACAAAAACGGTAATATTCAAGGCCGATTTTATCAACGGCGGTCGCAAACGAGTCAAATTCGTCGTCGAGTGTTGTTTAACACACAATTTATACAATTATTATTATTATTATTAATAATATACGCGCGAGAATAAATAAATATTCTAAAACGTCGCATCCGCATCGCGCAGCAATAATAATAATAATAATAGTAATAAGTGGTATTCGAATAAATATCGATAGATATTGACGTGCGATTGACGTATGCGCTTATAACATACCTTAGAATAAATTATTATTATTATTATTGTATTGACTAATAACGTTGTCTGTATTTGACATATTTCCTCCTCGTATTATTATTATTATTATTATTATTATTATTATTATTATTTACTTCGAATCCCGTGTATATAATTTATATTTATTTATCGCGTACTTATCACATTATATTTTGTTGTATTCGCAAAAATAGTTATATGAATACATATGCGATAATTGGTGTGTACTGATTTATTAAAACGGGTTGATCCTAATGATTAATGGTGACAAAACTTTAGGAATGATAACCAAATGTCCGAATAAAATGTAAAAACGTCACGTTTTGTATTTTTGACGTTTAAAAATGTGAAAATAGGTAAACGATTATTTTACTATTTCTCTTGACGCGTGACTGTTTTCTATGTGTCATTATGGCCATCACCAACTGTCTATCTTACACTTTAATATTTTAAATCCGTTACACCCAGCACACCCAGATCTTCTTTTCTATTTCATCCAGCAATCTTTTTCGCTTTATTCAATCGAACGTTTATTTTCTTTGTCCAAGCATTTTCGGTACTTGACATTGCACCCAAATACTTGAACACGTCTCATTCGAGTGTTCCTCGCTGTCCACTCGCGTCATTATTTTGTTATTTTTTCGACTTTTTTCCGGTTTCTACGATGTGCATTCGTCGATTCGTAATACGACAATGCTGAAAAAACGTTTTTTTTTTTTATCGCCCGAAGTACGGATTGTTGCGATTTTCGACGCGGTGAAAAATGCGTTTGAAAGAAAATTGTAAAACGAATGAGATTCGCTCGTTCTCTTATTCCCGGCAAAAATGCGATAAATCGTTTTTTTTTTCTACGGTAAACCGATTTATTGGCCAGGCGGCGGCGGTCACAGGAGAGAAAAAACGCCGCAGATACACTATACGAATCCGGTTTCATGACAGGTGTGGCGTATTGGCATATTTATTTATAACGCGTTTCGCATGGCAAACTTACCTTTATAATCCTACCACATTTTTGTCTTTACGTGTATTTCTAATCTCCAAGTATGAAGACGATTATTATACGAAGAAGGAACCGATCGCACGGATTACATTAAAAAATTTTCCTTTTCCGTTCTGTGTACGAAGTATTACCATTACCCTTCGAGTATCTTATAGTTTTTGCACAATCAAACTTTGACTGATTGTAAAGTTCCGTTTAGAGAAAACTCCAACGGGAACGGTATTAATGCTCAAAGAAACTATTTGTAAGTAATGTGCGCTAACCATTTTCCCGGTTTTAAAAATCGCGAATGTCCGTTGGAAAATCGACGTCGTTCAACGAGCAATGCATCGAGGATATTGAAAAATTGATCAACGCAGACGGATCGATCGATCAATCGAGCAGAATTTATAAGACGTTTTTCTAAAATATCAGCAAACGCGTTTTGTCTCACAATCTCGTAACGAAACGTAATGATAATAAAACTCAATCGTTACGCACACTGTGTGCGTGGAGTCAACGAAAATAAATTGGACAACTATCCTGTTCGCCTGACTTGATGCCGTGTCATTTTTTTTTTTTTTAGATATAATAAAATTTCGGAGAATACGAAAATAAAAACAAAATTTCCGTAAAGCTATAAAAATATAGCATTTGTGTGTATTATATTCTCTGATTAGAGGATAATTAATTAGAACAAATTTCATACAGCGAATAGTGCAAGGGTAGTCGTAGTATGAATAAAGAAGATAGTATATAATAATAATAATAATAAAACGAGTGAATAAATTACGCCACTGCCAAGAAGTATAAATGGCATATTTATCGAGTTCACTCGTTATGTACTCGTTACGTTCATAACAGTAATCGTTATAGAGCTTTTCAAAACAGAAAAATAATTTCGTATTTTACCACCGCGGTGGTGGCGTGCGATATTTATGCGCTCCGTTTTTATTTATAATATTTCAGTGTACACACACTCGACGATTACGAGCTCGTTTTAGGACGAGTCGGCATTTTTTCTTTTTTTTTTTGAAAATATTTTCGAGACGTAATTTTTAATATATAAACGCGGCGCGCGCGAAATCAGTAATGAAATTTAACGCGCGATATTTTGTTTGTTTTCGTATAGGTAATTTCAAAGCCGGCCCGGAACCGGGCACGATCCTCAAAAAACTGTGTCCCAAGGAACAGTTGTGCTTTCAAGTGCTGATGAAGGACGTGTTGAAACCGTACGTGCCGGAGTACAAAGGACACTTGACCACCGACGACGGAGACCGTATCCTTTGTGAGAAACGATACCGTATCGATGCGTTTTATATTTTCAAATTTATATCGTATGAGTCGTTATAATATGGCACGATATCGTTGTTATAATACCGTAAAGTACAGCGGCCTTTTTTTGGTCGACACGCTAAGAAAAAAAAAACGATGAGATTGTGTTCCGCGAGCGGGAAAATCGAATTTTTTACCGTAAAATTCTAACGTTCAATTTATGCGTAGTACCGACACGGGTTCGCGAAACGAACGAATCGTGTCGATCGTCGTGGAGCTATAAAAGTCGAGACGTGAAAAAAAACCGTAGATTAAAAACGAACGGATTTCTTAAAACGGACTTCGGCGTTTTATTACAACAGTAATAACAATTCGTTAATATATAATAGGTAGATTATAAATTAATTTAATCGAATAAATTAGAACATTTCAATCATTAATAATTGTCGTCGTTTTGACGAACCTTGTAAACGATCGGCTTGTGGGGGGAGGGGGGCGCGCGTACAACGCGTAATAATATCGTCATCGTCGATTTCCTATGATCTATGAACTCTTCTAACGCTCGATATAATATCACGCAGTTCGTCAGCAGCGGTCGCGTAATCTCATTAGTGGTCGAATTCCCCGTTTTTTTTTTTTTCGTTATTATTAATGAGACGGAATTTTGAAACAAAATATAAATGTTTTCTAATCAAATTCATACGAACTGATGATTAAAAAAAAAAAAAAAAATCATTTAACGCGCTGTTTCGAAGAACAAAAACTTTGACAAAAAACGGACCGCGCGTTTTTTGTCGACAGACGGAGATTCTTTTTTTTTTTGTGGAAACGACGACACGAGCCAATAGTATCAATGTTCATTGTCAATCGACTAAATCTATTAATCATATGCTGGTCATGTGCGTAAAGATGCGCTATCGCCGATACATTTCGTGGATACACTCTCAACGAAACGGGGTTCTGAAGCCGAGGATAACAGATCCGAAATATGTCGCTTATTTAAATGAACACAAATTTACATTAAAAAAAAAAAATAAATAAATAAATATTGATTCCCTTTCCCACGACGGCGTGTCTCTCTGATTACGCCATTGATCGTCAGTGTTATGAAAATGGCCTGAAAAATAAAATTTATAATGGAAAATTCTACATTTTTTTTATATATATATATATATAATATTTACTCGGTCAAGTCACGATTTTCGTCGAAACCCTTCGAAATCGTTTTCGGGATGATAAAAAAAAAAACACTCGTACAATACACCACCGGGCCCAAAGACAGTGATAAGTGAGCTTTCGGGGAACGAAGTCCGCGTAGGGATCATTGAGTCTGCGCCCGGTCGGGTGAGTCGAGTTCAACGCGAGGGGAGCTCCGTCGGATCGGCGTACAACGAATATTCGTCGGCAATTCGTTTTTGTCAAAAATTATCGCACAGAAAAGACGTATAGCACGCAAGACCGCGCAGAATAAAAACCAGTAAAGTACTGAACGAGATTTATTTTTTCTCTTCCCTACGCGCCCGTTTCCAAAGGAAGGAAAAAGTGTCATCCCTATACGCGCAGTAATTCTTCTGAAAATTTACATCCCTTTTTTAAGGATATATTATAAATGTCTTGTGTTTGATTTCTCGAAACTGTAATAGTAAAGTCCCTTACTACCCTATTGTTTCCTTCACGCGTGTTCCGCCCAATTAAATCTCCTCTTTTTAAATTTCGTTTATAACGTCCGGCCTTTGAAAAAGTTCATTCGCGTTTCTCATTACGCGTTTCTTCTCTTGCATCACTCCTGTCCGAGTGCCGGAGATTCTGTACAATCTCCGCGAATTTAATTTTTCCGAGAAATATTTCTTTCCGAAAAAACCTTTTCTTAAATCGCGTTTTCCCGCGTTATAAGATTACTCCGGAGAATCGTTTTCCAACAGCAATTCTTCTATTATGTCTTCCCGAGCCTGCTCGAACCATTCCACGTAAATTCAATTGTAATTAACGCGAAATGCGTATCGGAATTCCGCAAACGCGCGCGCTGTTCGTTTATACTTTGTTATATGCGCGCGCTGCAGTCTTATTACATATAATTTATTATCGTGCGCAATGTCCGTATGAAAATAACGCGTTTTAAGTGTAATTGTGCGCATTTTCCGCGCGATTATTTCTATTTTATTTTTATTTTTTCCTATTTCATACACAATACCGCTGTAGATGAATCGATTTTTTTTTTCTTATCCATTCGCGGTCGCACGCGTAAGTAAATCGTACGTCTAAAGACCGCGTTTTTTTTTCTCCGTTTTTTTGTTCAATAAAATTTTTCAAAAAACTGGTAAAATACGTACATCAATACTTCCGTTTTGTATTTGTACAGTTTATAATAAGAGTTAATCAACGCCCAATTATATTATGTGATATCCTATCCGTCCGGACGTCCGGTCCACACCATCAATAATTTGTCTATAAATTCGTAACGTCTAAAACGGGGCTGTTCCCATAGAATATATAAAAGGATAGCAGACAGATTTCTCCTGTTTTTTTTTTTTTTTTTTTTACCACCTATACGTCACAGAAATTCAAACAGACGGCCGAATCCAATGAATATCGATGTTAAATAGTAACTGAAATTATAAATCCTAAAAGTACAGAAAAATTAATTTTAGTCGCATCGCGAAATCGGAATTACATTTTTAAAATGTGAATTTCTCGAATTTCGAAATGTTATCGGTGCAGATTTTTCTTTAAAGAATTGTAAATTCATATTTTTTTTTTTTATGATAAAGTGTTCGAATGAAACGAATTTTCAAACACTTATTTTAACGGTGGTTTTTTTTTTTCATTGCACATATATTAGCTTTGGTGTAACCATTCCGTATATGGTTCTCGAGAAAAGTCCCAAATAGAATATGCAAATGTCGAAATTTTTTTCGAACGGTCCAAATTCGAATTTGCATACGCACTTACCGCCAACGATGTTCTTTTTTTTTTTATGCAAATCGCGTCCGTCGATACCTGTTGTACGTGCAGTAAAAATAATGTATGCCAACGTCCGTGTCTCATATCGTGGTGAAATCGTGTAACGAAACGCGTGGCTTAAGTGGATGAAATGGTAGGACTGGAAAGAAACTGGAACGCGTTTAATTGTAATGATGAACTATGATATAGGAAAACTGGAATACGGTAAATGTGCTTTTTTACGAAAAATATTATATTTTCGGCGGGATAGAATAGTAATTCTATGTGGAAGGACATTGCGTGGGAAAATATTGAATTTACGTCGAGATTGTAACCTGATTTTACTCAAAAACGTACATTTCGCACAAATGGAATGACTTACACGGAGGATTTATTACAGATGTTAAAAATCGTAATTTATTAAGAATGTTAATCCCCGGCAACCGTTGTACCAATAACATACAAAAGCGTCAATAAAATATGAATAAAAAAATATCGAAAAAAAGGCTATTTAAACTTTTAGTTCAAGTAATACTTCCCTCATTTTTGTAGGTTCCATTTAAAGTCCTGTTATTCGATATTCTGATTGTTGAAAACCGTCGAAACAGCAACAGACAATGACAGAGCAGAATATTAGGCCGCCTGCGGGGTTTATTCAGCGTGTGCGTTCCGGTATAATCTTAAACCGAATAGAGTTTACACTCCTACGTAATTTATTCTCCTCCAATAATTTTCCCAAAAAGTACATTTTCCCTGGGGGTTATTTACGTACTCCTTGCAAACGTTTATATAAACGCACAAACGTGAAAAAATCTTTTTTTCTTCTTCCGCTCGATTTATGACTAGTTCGGCTCGTGGATCGAAATGCGTTTATTTTTCGAACATCTCATCTGATCTTCGTATATAGCCATTTCGTAGAAAATCAAAAATATAAATAACTCGTAAGGCAATATTTTTCCTTGATTCGATAATTTGCGCGCACAGTATATCTTCAGCTGGAAGACCTGTTGGGCGACTTCACATCGCCGTGCGTGATGGACTGCAAAATCGGCGTGAGGACGTATCTGGAAGAAGAGCTGGCCAAAGCGAAAGAAAAGCCCAAGTTGCGAAAGGTCGGTATAATTACATTCATTTTCAGTATTAATGTTGACACTCCGAATAATTATAACAAATGCGGCCATATCGCCGCGCTTTTGTACAGGACATGTACGAGAAAATGATTCAGATCGATCCGAACGCTCCGTCGGAAGAAGAACACCGGCTGAAGGGCGTGACGAAACCGAGGTAAAATCGATGGGAGAATATTTTTTTACACACCGATTCTGCCATCGTGTGATATTATAATATTAGAATACGATTGATATGCGATGCGATTTCCATCTGTTTGTTATTTATTTTTTCTTTCGTGTTTAGCCCGAAAAACCGAAAATACGTGAGATCTGTCGTCATCAACGGCGTACGCTTTTAATCTCTCCTCGAAATCTTCAACGTAATCATTTTCTGTAAATATAGAGTAATGTGTTTTACTAAATGTCCAACGCACAATTTTTAATTGACTTTTTGGAATTGGCTACTGATCGTAGATTGGTTTTTTTTCTCCAAACACTATTAAATTTCTCAAGATATTACAGTGCGTTTTAAGTTTTTTTTTACTTAAAATGGCAAATTTTATTTTTCTAACTTTAAATTTTTATTGCTTTTTCGTTCCCAATGCGAATGAGACTATCGCAACGTACAATTGTTTATCAAGTGATATTATACTGCGTTTAACCCGTATTTACTGTGTCGTGTTAAAAATAACATAATTTTTTTTTATTATTTATTGATATTTTCTCGGAATATTTGCGCTGACGAATTCGATTATGTTATATATATATAGCGTGTAACCCACATTCGCATACGTTTATATTTAATTAAAATGAACTTTGTTGTTATCGACTATACGTTTGAAAATATTCGATAGGATTATTATATACTTGTTGATTTACAAACGGGATGCGCGTGTTCAAAGTGTATTGTATT
This sequence comes from Chaetogeoica ovagalla, assembly GCA_032441825.1. Classification (NCBI taxonomy): domain Eukaryota; kingdom Metazoa; phylum Arthropoda; class Insecta; order Hemiptera; family Aphididae; genus Chaetogeoica; species Chaetogeoica ovagalla. Next base: position 11,888,226 of record CM063731.1, on the reverse strand, counting down.
GTATTATGCACTGTTATTATAATATAATATACGAGCGTCGTATAAAAAGAAGAAAAAATTTTGAATACTATCGTATTGTATTATGTGTTTTTTTTTTATAATTTTTTTATTCGCTTCGCCCGTGTCGATCAATCTATTTCTAGGTTCGTATTTCGCAACAACTATTCGTGTGCGTCACGATTCGTTACTGCAATTTTCTTCTCTCGGTCTTATTTTTCGCTCGCTCTTTCCATATAATACGTATATACTCGTGTATAGTGTTAAGAATGAATATTCAATCCGTAGGGAATAAATTCGTAGTTTTATTACAATCGATTTATTTGTATTTTATCGTGTAATCGCATCTCTAATATTATTAGTACATTCTCGCGGAGCCGTCCGTCTTGGTGGATAATTCAATAACGTCATCCGCCGTTTATAGTTTAATTAATAATATTACTTTTAACACGCGCGTGAATATTAAAGTTTAAAATGAAAAATTGTTAGCTTTTAAATACCGATAAATTTCTTATATATTTCATTTTTATTTTTTACTCGTAAATCGACAACTCAATCCACCACTGTTTCGATGATAATAATATTGAAGTGTGAATATTTGCTCCTTTATTTTTTTTTTTTGTGCTCTTGGCCCAGTGACGGAGCCATCCCAACCCGACTCTGGTTTCTGATCTGATATGATCTCCGTCTCTAGCTCATTTTCATCATGTTTCACCACGTTCACATCTCCGTTGTTTCAAATCTGTTTTCTTGTATTATTATTGCATTTGTTTTTTTTTCACTTATAATTTGTACACAAGATAGAAAATTTTCAAAAAAAAATTACAAACTACTTCAACTGCGTACACTTGTGCAGTGCTACTTTTTTTGATAGTCTATAGAAATATATTTTTACGTAAAAAAAAAAAAATCCTACGGATAAATTTGTCGTCTAAAATTAAAAAAAAATATACATTTGCAGGTATATGGTTTGGAGGGAGACGATTTCTTCGACAGCCACGTTGGGTTTCCGGATCGAAGGGATCAAAAAGAGCGACGGAAAATCTAGTAAGGACTTCAAGACGACCAAGAGCAGAGATCAAGTGATCGAAGCTTTTCGAGATTTCATCGTCGATTTCCCGCACGTTATTGTGAGTCGCATATACGAAGAGCCTGTGAAAATTAATAATAATAATATCGCGTTTTACGTTTCACAGCCTAAATACATCAGCCGGTTGAGAGCGATCAGAGACTCGCTATTGGATTCCAAGTTCTTCGCCACACACGAGGTTTGTTGAAAAGTTTATAAATATATACAATATTGTGTATGGTTTTTTTTTCTTTTTAAAACTGAATTAATATATATATTTATAAAACAAACATTGAATATACATTTCAAAACGGACGGGCGAGTCGCTTAATCACGTCGGTTTCGCGCGTACCTCGTGATGTCACAGCGGTGTACGATTGAAAAGTGACTTTCGAAAAATACGCGTGTACTCTGTGTAAAACTTAGAAAATGTATTTCGTATTGATTCAATATAATTTTACGATAGAATCGTCAAACGGTTAATTTAATGAAAACATCAAATTAAAACCGTTTGTTATAAATAATGTGCGTTGGTACGGTTAAAGTGTATATAATCGGGAAAATGTATTCAAACAATGTCCAAATTTAACGGTCATATATAATATTATAATGCCGCATAAAAGTCATTGTCGCGGGGGTTAGTAGAGCGAAAATAAAAACGCGTTGATATACAACAAACAGTGAAAACTGCGCGCTATACGATATTTCGTACTGCGTAAAAAAAAAAAAAAAACAATCGCTCATAAAAAAAGAAGAAAAACGTTTAGACGAGTAAATGGGTACACGCGTTTACAGATGATATTAAGATATTATGTTACAACGAGGTCGTAACTCACGAATATATTTACTACGTAATTATAATAATACACTTACTACATTATTATAATATTATACAGTCCGTTAACGACACTTGGTTTATTTTATTTTTTTCCCCCTTCTTTTTACCCGTATAAAATGAAATTATTAGTCCATAAATCGTAAACGCGGCAGTGCTTATTATAACGCGCTCGCCGCGTATAATGTGACTCGTATTATTTTGCCGCGGATAAAAAAAAACTAAACGAAATATTTGTTTTTTTTTCACGCTAACACTTGTAACACATTAATAACAAAGAGTGGAAAATGAATAAAGCGGCGTAATTTTTATTTTTTTCGCTTTTAATTACTCCGTTCACGTTATAATAATTGTCGCGTCGTCTGCTCGGTTAACTAGTACTTATTATTGGTTGACTTATATTAGATTTAATCCGAAACCAGAGGTCAAACGCAAACTGTTCTTTCGAATAAAAAAAAAAAAAATTTTCGAAGCTATCAGTGTGTGTTTCTCCCGCAAAACTGTATCGTCTTCTCATCGGAACGGCGCGATTTCCTTATTTCTCATTTATTTAAAACCGCCTATAATTTATTTTTATTTTTTTTTTTTAATAAATGGACCTATAAAGTTTACGAAGAACATATATATTGTACGTGTTTGAGTAGAATTTTCAAAAATCCTTTCCGACGCACACGTCATGATATAGCTATTTGTATGCCAGATTTCAGCCCGATCCGCGTCCGGTGGTTCGAGTCGTGCGTCGATAGGATCAATCAGAGTCGCGTTTCCCTTTTATACAATATACGGGTATATCAATAAATTGAGGGGAAAAAAATTCGTCCAAAACTTTTCTTTTAATTTCTAACTGTTTATAGCGATTTCGAAGTGTTTAGTTCATTAAAAAACGGGTTAGTTTTTGTTACATACGTTAAAAAATATGTGATCGAAACTCCGCTTAGAATCGTTTTATCGCACTCCAATAATCGCTTTCAAATTTTTAGCGTTATTTACAATTTACACTCTAAAATCTCTATCCGAGTGATTCGCACAAGCGGACGGACATTCACCATATGTCCGTCCCGCGGTCCTCTTACCGTTTTTCCCCTGTTTTCTCCTGATTTTCCATTTGAACTCGCCGGGGGCGTAAGTAAACGGCGTTATTACACGCGATATTGTCAATACTATTATCACAACATCGTTTTTATCGTACGGTTATTTGTGTAAAATCGTTACAGGTGATCGGCAGTTCGTTGCTGTTCGTGCACGACAATAAGAACGCCAACGTATGGCTGATCGACTTCGCCAAGACGCTGATATTGCCGCAGGACATCAAGATCAACCACACTTCGGAATGGGTGGTAGGAAACCACGAGGACGGTTACTTGATCGGCATCAACAACCTGTTGGACATATTCACCGAGATGAACGCCGCCGCGGCGACGACCGTCACGTTTCCGGTCACGCTCATCGAAGTCACGGCACCGTCCGAAGTCGCCTAGCGCAGCAGCGTACGGCGTGTTTGCCTCTACGTCCTGCTCACCCTTCCTCAACGTCATCATATTCCTGCACACTGGTCCCTTACCTACAAAATCAGCGCCAAAACGTGTTTTCGATGTGATATAAAACTATTTATATATTATATATATATATATATATATATATATATATATATATATAAAACAATTAAAACGCCGATTTGTAAAAACGAAAACGGAATTATTTCGTATATGATTTTTTTCAAAAGTATAAAACGCTTTAAAAAAAAAAAAAAAATACGTAAAAAACGGTGGAAAAAAACATTTTTTTTTCTTCCTGAAATCATTTTTTTTTTTGTAAAACGATACTATAGCGACGATTTGCCATCAGTATTAAATAAATGATCTAGAAGGTGTATACATATATTATAGATTACTCTCGTGTCCTATATATAAGATTAATGTACTCGTGTATATTTATATACGATAAACGACACATTTTTTTTTTTTTTGTTATATTTAAATTTTAAAATTTGTGTGTGTGTGTGTGTGAATAATTCCGACTATTATTGACTACTATGCGATATACATAATAGGTATATGTGTATAATATACGATTCTCAAATATAATTATACGGTCAATGTATCATTTATATATATATATATAAATATATATAATATTTATAAACTGTATTTTTAATAATTTCAAACTATTATACTATGGTACTTGATATACATAATTTATATACACATATTACGTGTATTTTTTAATAATTATTATTATTATTGTGTTGTGCGGTTTTTATTTCGTTATTTTATTTTATTATTATTATTATTATTGCTATTTTATTTTTATTATTTTTTTTTTTTTTGATGGAAACTATCGTTTTATTTGCAGCCTCTTCCCTCTTCCCATTGTATAATACAATAATCATAAACACAAATTTACAATAATAACGATATTATAATAACTATACGTATTTTAATTCATTTCGCTCGAAGAAGTGTGTGTTATTCCTCCAAAAAAAAAAAAAAAATTATATGTAAAATTTACAGATTTTTTTTTTTTTTATACGCGCATATATATTTTCTTAACGATTATTATTATAATTAGAATTATTAATATTTATTATTATTATTGTGTACAGAATATTTAAATAAGACTTGTGAAATATAAAACTTTGTTATATTATTTTATTTTTTTTCATTTCACTTTGCGCGTGTGTACATAAATACAATAATCCGTTATCACTTAATTTTCTATTACCTAGTTTTTAATATAATTATAATTATTATTATTATTATTTCTTCAAAAATTATAATACAAATGTTCGATCGCCGATGACACTTATACTTATTATAACACTATACTTTTCATTTTAAGAAGAATGGAGAAAACAATAATTTTTTTTTTAATTTTATGTTTTACGCATTGTAAATAATATTTAGGACGAGTTTGCTGAAACAATGTGAGGAAAAATGTAAGAAAGTCGATTTCAAATGGAATTCGTGACGAAATCGAATCCTATGTGCAGATGGCTTATCGTATCATAAGATACAGTACGCATTGGACGTATGAAACATGTAAATTATCACTTTTTTGTGATAAAAACAACCGATACATAATTTTATGTATTGTGTATTCGAATTCTGATTATAACCAAATTTTTCATATTATCTTCGACGACTTTCAATTTTAAATTAATATTCGTGTAAGCAACAATAGTTGTTGTTGTTGGTGGCCGAGATTTTTATTTCGAGAACGTTGTTCACATCTCGACGATTATTATGAAATACAAAATTCACAATAGAAAGTCACTGTCGAAACTCGGATGAGATGAAAAAACTAATTATAAAGATCGGATAACAATGTATTATCGCCTGGCGGAATACTGGAGAATCTATAAGTAGAAATGCCACGAGAAGAAAGAGTAACGCGGTTTGAAAGATATAATTAATTAATTACACTTGTACTTATTTATGATAATAATAATAATAATAACATAAATGGACGAGGACCGTGCGAGGATAGGAAAAGAAGAGTGGAACCAGTGAAAGATAAATTAAAAAACTTATAATACGCAGTGGTGGTGCGCGTACAAAATTGAATAAACGATAAACAGGTTTTTCGATTTTTTCGATTATTATTTTTTTATAAAGTGTAATATTGGAACGTGAATTTACACGTGTAAATAAAAAAAACTTAACGGTTAAAAAAAATATGTGTTAACTGATTTGAAAAGTAAATCCATCTACGTAACATTTACTTTGAGCAAAAAAAAAAATCAAAAAAAAAAAAGAAAAAGGGAACAAAATGCCCTTTTCAGTCAAGACTGACAATACCCACTACTACGCAGTATAAATGCGAATATCTCGGCCTTGAAATAGATAAATGTGCAGAAATACTTGAACTACACCACACCCGCGCGATTATTGAATTAGCGCTCACAAAAAGGCTTCACAGCTCTAACGCCGTAAAAATATCGTGCGCGATGAAAATAAAATATTTTAAAGAAATTATAACCTAAAAATTCGAACGTACCATCGTAGTAAATGTAAAACAGCTCGTGACTTCGGTAAATACGTTGTATGAAACGTATAATAATGATAAAAAAAAAAAAGTATAAAAAATAAATAAACGTTTATATTATAAAACACGACATATACATATATATAAATAATTATATATTAATTGTGATATTTAACAGTATCGAAATAAACGCGTTGACGAACCCATGTATTAGAAATATTGTAAAAAACAACAAATTATATGTGAAACGTTTTATGACGATTATTGTAAAAATGTGTTTTTTTTTTTTTTGTCGCGACTTCGACGGAAAAACAATTTTTTTTTTTCCCCCAAAATATTATAGTGTCACATATATACCCCTACACACGTGTGATCGGACGCGCACGCGCGCGTAATAAATATTAATTAAATACGCGGTATAACATGAATGTCATTTATTAATAATAATAAAAAAAAAAAATATATATATATATAAGCGCGGTGGTAACAATACAGTGCGCGCGGTTAGAAAATTGTTAAAATAAAAACCTATTCTCGTAGGAGAACGCGAGAAATTGTAAAAAAAAAAGAAAATTTCGTATTCTAATTGAAACGAAATTCGAATGAACGACCGTTTACAAAATAATACAGCGTTCGTGCGATATTGGGATTTAAAAAAAAAATAAATAAATAAATACGTGGTTTAAACCGCTGGGCGGAAAAAAAGTGATATTTTTCCGGCAAAGGTGACTGGCTGATGATTGAGACGTGTGTTGGACACACACTGCGGTAGGTCAGTCTTCGATATTCAAACGCACGTCTTTGCCGTCGGTCGTCCAACACCGGTCCGGCGGCTCGGCTCGTTCCGGGGCCACAGCGGAACAGGCCGACGACGCGCCTGTCGTCGGCCTTATCGAGAACCGCCGGGCTCGTTTCTTTTTCGGCCTCTTCGACGTCTCGTCGTCGCGCTGCACGCCACATCCGCCGTCCGTCGTCGACTCTCGTCGTCGTAACACCTGTGCACGAAACGCAACAAAACGCGTGAAATTTTCCGCAAACGCGAGTTCCGTCCAACAGACGTTGCAACAAAAATATAAGGTGTACCGTCTCTTAACTTTTGGGCGTTATGTATAGGCAATTTTTTATCAATACGTTTATTCCATCAGTATTATGTTCGCATATAATATATCTGTTTCAAAAGCAATTCAATAATATCAACGGTACAGTGTCGGTAACGTTTTATTGTTATTGCGTATTTTCTTTTTTAACGAGTATTGGTAAAATCGGGCACGACGAGCTCTTTTTCGAAAACTGATCGGTTTTCAGCGTGTAACAAACGTCCAAAGAGAATGTTAAACACTGATTGAGATTCTATACGCGGTATTTACAAGAGAAACGGAATTTTATATCTCGAGTAAACGTCTTTTTTTTTTTTTTTTAATTTTTTTGACTATGCGCACGTACAAGAAACATACTTAATTTAATATACGAGACGAGATAATATATATATATGTGTGTGTGTTACCCACTCTCATGGCTCACGTGCTTGTGTATTTTAAATTGCCTATAAGTAGCTCCTTGGAAACGGATCGTTTCTAATCCCTTTAAAACCATGGTGTATACATTTATTTCTCTTTTGCCGAGACGAATCGGTAGAAAAAAAAAAGTCGTCGGGACTCTGAACTTTTTTTCTGTTGTGAAATGTGTAACTGATACTTTCGTTTTTTTTTTTTTTAATGCGAGTTTACTAGTGAAAAATTCGTATACTAAAAACAAATATACATTTGTAGTTACCGAGCGTTTGGTGTCGGCGACCGCGGGCTGCAGTAGCTGCACCACCGTCGACGTCGGCATCTGCGGCTTGTCGGCGGGGAACGCCACGGCCGCGTCCGCCGTGGTGGTCGTGGTGGACGACGACACGGTGGACGCCAACGACGAGTACTGCCACGATTCGGCGGACGACGAGGGCCGCCTGTCTTGGAACATCGTGAACAGGGGCGACCGGCGTTCGGGTCGGAGCGCCGCGCAGGACGTGACCGACGACGACGCCCTGTTCGAATGACTGTTGTTGTTGTTGTTGTTGTTGTTTCCGTCGTCATTGTTGTTGATGTTGTTGTTGTTGTAGAACAACGACGAAGTGGACTGCATCGTGACGGAAGCGGATCTGTCCAACGACCGTTGCAAAGTCATTAGGAAATCGGCCACGGCAATGGTGTTGGCGCAGTGCGTGAGCACCGGATCCGGGCTGGACAGCCGACGGTGCCGCGGCTGTTCCGGCGACGACGGTGCGTTAGGCTCGTAGTACGCGGTCATCGGCTTGCCGCCGAAGTTGTGACCGGCATTGTTGTAACCACGGTCCGCGTCGTTATAACCGGGCGGGTCGCCGCGCGGGTGTAGACTGTTATTGTTGTGACTGCCGTACAACGTGCGGTTGATCGATCCGTTGTACGTGGACCCGTAACCGTAACCGCGGTCGTCGTTTAACGACAACCGATGTTTGCACGGGTCGTCGGACCACTCGTTGCCGCCACCACCGCCGCCGTCGGCCAATTTGTCGGCCAACCACTTTGGAGCGATGTTGTTGGACAGAAAGTTGAACGCGGCCGCCGACATGCGCCGTAACTTTGGCACGCGCGGTTTTTGTTGCTGCTGGCCGCCGTTCTTCGCGTAATCGTTTAATCTGCGAAAATACGAAAAACGGAAAATAATTTACAAATGTCACGGACTAAGTGAAACGTCTCTGTGAGTCGATGTGGAATTTTACGCTTATCAAAAGAAATTGAAACACAAAATCGAGTCAAATAAAAAAAAAAAAAAAAAAAATGATAAAACAGTGGCCTACGATGAATGCGGGCTCATGCAAAAAAAGTAAAATGTCTAAAAGGGATCGGTCAATACGTATTCGGTATCTGTTCAGGACGTTTTTTTTTCTTTTGTAAAAATTTTCCTTCGATAAGTGAACAATCGATTTCGTATAATTGTCTGAACGACTGAAAAATGTGAGGATTAAATACAATACGAGTATTATTTAAAACAATAACTCTTTACTGACTTTTTAAAATTCCGATCGTCCACTCCACCCCACGTGTCGTATTCGAAATACGAATTTCTGTGATGGGCCGGGAACGCGTTCTCTCTGTTCAGCATATCACCGCCAACGGTCCATTCGTTCTTTTCGCTTGCTAATATATCCTCGGACGAGAACCCCTGCACTCCCTCGGAGAACGAAAACGCTTTCGTCTTGTGCTATGAAATAAATTTCAAACAAAATTCGTTAAAACAAAAAGCGTAAAAACGATAAATACGCGTCAGCCGAGGACGAGGCAATTTTTTTATTTCCGTCGGTCAAATTCGCGATTTATACGCGCGTTAGGTTCTGTTCCGGGCGGTGGTGATCTGTGTGAAAGTCGTGTGTCGTACGAAGGCCGGAAGAGTAAATGTATGAAAAAAGTTAGAAAAATCACATAATTTAGAATGGTATTTCACTAGTACCCAAATTTATAAGTTATCGAATGCAATTTGAAAATTTTAACGAATAAGTGGTTGGGTAGAATATTTATAGAATTTCGGATAGTCCTCGTGCCGCGACATACCGCGGTTAAACGGTTCGCGGTAGACTCTTCACGGCCCAGAATCGCGTGCATAAGACCGTGTCTTTTATACGTCTTTTTTACCGATTTCGACAAGACGCGTTTGCAAACACGCCGTTCTAACGTCCGTAATTAAATACTTTTTTCTTTTTTTTTCTTCGCCGATTTTAAAAACGAGACACAAAACGGATTGAAATGTATTAAAAAACCTTTATCGAAGTTAAAAATGTACTGGTAAACCGAATTGCAATAAAAAACGAAAAAGCGGTAAGCGTAACGAAAACCGACAAGTGTCGTTGGAATACTCACCGAGTATACGGTGTCCTGATGGTCGGCCAGCTGCTGGTGTCCGACCGGCTGAGTGGGCACCGCGGTCTCCAGGGCGTCGACCACCCGGGACAGGATCTCGTAGGACGCGATGTCGGCGCCGAACGTGGCCTCCTTGTCGATATGGGCCAGGTCGATTTCCGACGTGGCCTTGGTCCGCCGGAGCAGCGACCGCATCTTGTTCTGGGACAAGGCCCGCCGGCGCTTCATCCGATGCTTCTCGAACCGCATGCGCACCGTTTCCTCGTCCTCGTCCTCGTCGTCGGACGTCCGGCACGGTGGTGCCGGCGCCGGAACCGTCTTGCGCATTACCGGCCACTCGGACAGGTTAGGCGCGCTCAAACTGCGCCGCAACGGTTGGTCGCACGACCGCGTCTCCTTCTTGTACACCGGCTGCGAACGAGACAAATCATTATTACAATATTAATATTGAAACATTGCAAAGTAAATTCAAAAGAAAAAACAAAATTAATTTTCGACTCTTTTTTTTTTTTTTGGTTTTATGTTTACGTTTTGTCGCAGATTATTTAACACTCAGACGTATTATACGACGTGACGTGTATACGCGTGACGTCCGTTAATCGTTTGTAAAAAAGTATTTATTATTATATGTTAATAAAAAAAAAAAAAAAACCGTTTGGATATAATAAACGAATGTAAGACATTATATTATGCCGTACCTACGCATCAGAATTCCAATAACGAGTATTTCTTTTATTTTATTTAAGTCGTCATTTGGCTTTATACAGATAAAATTGTGTACTTGTGCTATTATAACTCGAGATAATTTTTTTTTTTTTTTTTTAGTACGTTACCATAATATAACTATTTCAGGGCTATGGCTGTGTGTATTACTTTTAATTCTACTTGACGTAGAATTTAAATAAATATGACTTAAATATACGACCGTTCGCATTATAATAACTTAAGAACTGCAATGAAATGGTAATATCTGTTTCGGTCGAATACATTGGCACACATACTTTAAACTTTAACAAATACGACTCGTTGAGTACGCGTCTGATGTACACCACGTCTTTGGTGAATTGGTGCCAGATTTTCGAATGGGTTTGCTTGAGCCGTTCCAAGAACAGGTGTTCGAGCGTTTTCGACCTCATGGCTCTCGATATGAAACTCAATATCATGAACAGATATCCAAGACCGAACATGATCCAAAACACCAGGAACACCTTGTACACGTTGTACCAGATGTTCGTGTTGACGGTTTGTCCTGAAAAGCGAGGATTGTTTTTTTTTTTTTTATGATATTTTTTTTTTTAGTATTTTTATCGAAAAATTCGATCTAATGTTGGCGGTTAAACGGAAGGAAAAAAATCAGATCGAGAAACGCTCGATGTTTTTAGATCAGTAAAAAAAAAAAAAAGCAACATCGATATTCGAAATTTCTGTCGAGAAACAAATGAAGAACATTGGTAAGCCAATAAAACGAAATGATTAAGGCGAGGAGGAAAGAGAAACGAGCGGGTTTCTTTTTCTTTTTTTTTTTGTAGGTGGTATTCGATTTGTTTACCAGCAACGTAATCTCCGTAGCCGATGGTGGTCAACGTGACGAAGGCAAAGTATACGCTCTCGTCGAACGTCCATTGTTCAAAGTAAGATATGATTCCGGACGGAATGAATATGAACACGATTATACCGGGTATCAGGTAAGTGAATATGTCCACGATGAGGCTCAGCTGAGGTCCCATCATCCGTTGTGTTTTGTAGCTGTAATGAGCTCGGAGGATCTAGATGAAAAAAATAAATAAATAAACGGACACGCGTTAGTGTTCGGTATATTTAATAACGGGGTAACGCGTAGCTATTCATCGAAATTACATGGTTTTTTTTCGAAATATACGGGTATACGTTTCGATTTATTAAACACATTACTCCAACATGCTCAGAAGAATTACGATGAATATTTTATCGATTTCGCAAAAGAGTGTGTGTGTGTGTGTGTGTGGTGATAATTTACAAGAAATCGGAAACAATTACTTGAGGAATTCTACGTCAGTGGCGTATTGATGTAGACGGTAATAAATTTGTTCATTTTCGTTAAATTAAACGTATGTTCGAAATCGATTATTAATATTAATAGCGAGAAGACTTATAATAAGGTTTAGCTGACAAATTGAAAGAACGCAACGAAACCTGAAAAGCTCCTCACTGAACCCTCCAAATACAATATAAGTAAACGTTTGGAATTTTCGTTATATTTTTTCTTGAATTCTAATAAATAATAATATGTCCGAGTACTCGATAAGTAATATATTAATTTACAATATTAATTTTTATATTAAAAACACACACACACACACTTTGATTCGAAACATTATAGAAAATCGTTTATAATGGGAACAAAGTACTTTTGAATTTTTTTTTTTTAATTCATAGTACTCTGCGTTAAATTATAACGGTGAACGTGCTAATTACGATAATTACATATTTTATAATATTTATATTTGCCAATAAAATATCGAATGTAATAATACGTGAATTTTATACGTCTGATATTAATTTATATTATTATATGAGTATGTATACACACACGTTTCGCAGTCAAATAAATAATAATAATCTTTTGTAAACATATTATTATACAGATAGGAACGAACACGAGTTGATTTTTATGTATTGAAAAGATAACACGTGAGAAATTATCTCGATGGAGAGAGGAGAACACTAATATATCGATAGTAAAATTGACTTAAACACAACACGACCGTATGCGTATTGAACTTCGTATTGTTATTCAATATTATAAATATTGTAATTTGTACTGGAGCAACGTGTACCGCATTTTAATATCGGTTTAAATCCAACAACGGTATGTGTTACTCACTTGTAGTACACGCTTATGTCGACTTATTTTCGGAGGAAAACAAAATAAAATTGAAAATTAATGAATTTCTTTGAAATTCCAATAAATCGTGTAAAACGCGCATTGTCTCAAAACAGTCTCGAATCGCGGAATATTGCGAAAAAAAAATGTTGAAATATTAAAATGTAAAACGTAATATCGTTCCTAAGCCGAGTGAAAATAATTTTAAAATCGTAAACACATGATGACGAGTTTGCCTGTGACGTCCACGCCCAATTTACATTATAATCGTTTAATTATATTTATAAAAAAAAAAAAAAATTATATCAATTCAAAACGGTAAACAATTTCTCAACTCCAACACCTGCCAAACCTCCTAAAAACACATCCGTGACGAGGCCGTATTATATGATATTATGTACGAACGACCTCGTCAGTCCGAAAAATCGATTAAAATTCGTATATTGGAATAAAGTTCGGACGGGAAATGGGTGTTGTCGAACAAATGAATATGTTTTGAATAGTTTAACGAAAAAAAACAGTGAAATTCTCAATTTCGATCGGATTGTACGTTATAGTATTGGGCACGTCGCGCGATTCTCGTAATAAATCGGCTGTACGATTTACGTATATTTTTTTTTTATTAATACATTGCGCGACAACTATGGAATCGCATTTCTAAAAAAGCTCGGGAAATTTTTTTGCCGCGTCGTAATTTCATGTCGAATACGAGAAAATCGTCAAGGAAATTAACGAAATTTTTTTTTAAGACTGTATGTGTTACAGAGCCTTTAAAAAAAAACCAAAAAAAAAATACAAAAAAAAAAACAGGAAAAAATTAGTATATATTAATCGTCGTTCACTGTCTTATATGAATTACAGGGAAATTCAACGGTATAAAAATTGTATGGTACACACAACAATCTGTAAAATTACATTTCCCCACCTTCAAAAATTGCAGATTTCGCATTGGTCGAAATATAATGATTTCGCTGGGTTATAAATCAATATAAAATTACATGACGACCTAATGATTATTTCGCATTTTTTTTTTTTTTGGGGGGGGGGGAGGGATTTATTTTTATATTTTTATATTAAAATTCAGTAAGAAACAAAAACGCACTGCAGTTGTAATCGGACGTAAAAAAAAAAAATAAATAATCTTTCACAATATCCAAATTGAAATTGTTTTCATTGAAATTCGTGTTTTTTATACGAATTCTGTCTGTTTAAAGATTTTAGTCTATCAAAAATGTTATACCGAAAAACAGCGCGTTTAAAATTTTAAAAAAAAACGATTCTAAACCTTTGTTTTCACTCATGATAATTTTTTTTGATTTTTCCGTTCAATTAAATTACAATACACCGCCCCACTAGCCTGGAACGGTACGAACGAAACTAAACGAATTCAATTTATTGTGCGCGCCAAATATTTCTAATTTTAATGATTGTTGCGTTATTATTTGGTACTCAGTTCCGGTCGACTTGTACGTGAAATCACGCGAACAAAAACTATAAAATGTGCAAATGCCTCGGCGACAAGAATAAAACTTCACGTACGCAGGGAAAAAGGTGGAGAATTTTGCTCTCCGATCGTTTTCAAATATTTTATTACAGACGTTAATGTGATGTACAATACTCACTCTGGACTCGAAAAAGCTCCCGAGTTGCGTCAACACGATACCGTTGAGTGGAATGCCGATCAGCGAGTAGACCAACACCAGTATACGTCCGGTACATGACGTCGGATGCAAGTTTCCATAACCTGCGGGAAAATTACCGATCGTGATTTCTTTTTACGGTACGATTATTATTGTTGAACATTTAATAGTTTGAAAATTATTCAATGTAATTTCCTCTAGACAATGCCCGTCTTTCCGATTCGTACAATACCATTATATAATGTATAACGTGTACGCTTTATTTATTACCGATTAACGAAATACGTAACGGGCGTAATTTCGTACAATTACGAGTATTATTAAGACATATATTTGTTGCAAGGCTTGGAATTATCTGCGCACTGGAAATAGCGAATTTCGTCTCATCCGACGATTGCATTATTCGAAAGTCTTAAATTCAATACTACTCAAACGTCTATGGTTTTCAACAATCGTTCTAAATAGGAGGAATACTGTATTCATAAAAGAAACTCGTGTTTTTAAACGTTTACACGTGTAAACATCGTTTTTTTTATATATATATATTTCGGTGTACACTAACTGAATGCATTGCTTGAACACGAGAAAAAAATTAATCGAATCACGGTTTTCCGAATGAAAGATGTACACCGACCGAGTTCTGGCTGAGCAAAAGTAAAGTATACTATTAATTTTGCTTGGTTAAAGATATTTTATCACACGGCGTAATATCGACAAATACCGACAACATTCGCGGCGATCGTTGTTGAGGGGAAATAAATGACGTGAATTGTATACCGTGTTCAAAAAGTAAAAAAAAATAAATCATGTAACGTACGTGCGTAGTACCACAGTATACGAAAACACCAAAAAAAAAATGTTAATTTCAATTTTATATTATCGGTATTTAGACGGCGAGGAGTTAATAGCGGTCGATATAGCGAGAGAGGAAAACTTTTTCAACGACATATTTCGTGTGTGTAGTCTTTTTAAAAAGCGATTTCGACCTGTACACGTGCGCGTGTATTTGTGTGTTGGGCGTTGAAAGCGGAAATCGCTCGATTATTACAAATAAAATCATATTATGTCGAAAATTATAATAAATATTTATTTATCTTTACAGCTCGTCATAAAAAAATAATAATAATATATTACGCGCTTATATCGTTCAATGTAACATTGCGATTTGTTTATGCAACAACTTTCAAGCCGGACGGTTTCATCTAGTTTTGGTTAGTTCGTATATTATTATTATTATTATTATAACGTCGTATACGTCAAACAAGTTTTGCAGTTGTTCGAACTGTGGACTAAAGCAAAAGAAAAAAGATAATACTCTTTTCGCGTTTAATTGCAAATTTAACGAGCCTTCAGAAAATTTCGTGTATTATCGACGTTAAAACGTAAAGAAATTTCTATATAATCGAATTTATAAAATTCATTATACGATTTCCGCATTCGTTCATTTTATACGATTATTTTATTCGAAGGTTTAAAAAAATTGCGTTACGTTTATACACACACACACGTTTATACCAAACGTAATTATAATATTAATAAATATTCACTTTCAACGTTTACTGTTATTATAATCCGTGTAGCATTATGTACAACGATATTATTTTCAGAATTAAAATATTCGGGGGAAAAAAATGTACGATTCAGTATTAATGACGAAACGCGATTTGTTCTATAAACATTCGTAAACGACTACGAAAAAAAAGTTCTTTGCAAACATTGGGTTACCTGCGCAACAGCTGCCGCGTAGGACGGGAAAAATTGTTTCTCGACTTACTAAAACGATTAAAACGCGATTTAAAAACTTCCACATGAAAAATAATTTTTAATACTCATACTCGAATTGCACATGTACATGAGATAACTCCTGAATTGGCCGACGAAGTAAATTTTTTCGAAAAAAAAAAACAGTTATATCCGAAGTCTGACACTGGGAGAGGGCGCGCGTATAACGCGATATTATAATATTACGTTAAGGAGATTGAAATTTTCTCTCTTCGTCTTACACACACGAAACATAGTAACAAAGGCGTTTCCTACTTTCGATCGATCTAGTGGTGCGATAAGAAATTTGAATTGTCTACTTGAGATCGACTTTCCCACGATTTTTTCTCGTAAATCCTTAAAAAAAAAATAGAAATGAAAAACGCGGGATAATCGTTCTATCGTAAAATCCACGACGAATTCAAATCCGTTTTGAAATTTCTAATCGCACCACTAGATCGATCGGTACGTTGTATAAGTAGGAAACGTCTATTTCGCCGTGTTTCGTGTGCGTGTACGTTGAAATGACCACTTTCAATCCCTTTAATAACGAATTTCACGGTACTTGTACGTTATAATTATTTTATAAACAACATCCGCGTTCGTTATTGCATAGCACGATAAATACCGACACTTAAAATTTCGGTAGATTTAATGGCAAGTGTTTGAGATACACTCGTTTACATTCGTAAAAATCGTAATAATTTAACACGCGATGATCTGAAAACATTCGTCCTCAACGTTTCCCACCGCGATCCGGACGACAATATAATATAATGTTTTATTACGATGCGTTGTGTACGGGTGACGACGAGGACGGCCTCGAGGCGAACCGCGGGGACTTGTTTCACGAAATGCCCGAACATGCAGAATCGTCTGATTCAATGATGGCACGCGTATCCTACACTTATATAACTGGTTCTCCGCGTCGCGTGTTCGAAAAAATTTGTTCAACGCCTCCTACGCGTTATCGGACCGAAAATAAAACCGAAAAGTCTACCGGGATCGTAAAATGAGTAAGAAAAAAAAAATAGATATTTTTTAATAAATTTCCTCTACGCGTATTATATTGAATAGAATGGACCGGCGAACGGGTGTCTAACGGGTAGCCCGCCAACGGCGTTTATTCATTCGCATCAGTTTTTCATTTTTAATTCCAAAAAAATAAATAAATAAATATATTTTAACTCGAAAATCATAGCATAAACCACGTCGCGTTGCACGCCCCGATGCAAATGTAAGAAGAACAGAAATTTCATCCCGTTTGATTTATACTAGGGGATGCTCCGTACGTAAAACTCATTGCGCGGGGGACAAGGTTTCTCGAATTGTATTTCTAGTCGGATTCCCGGATTCGCACGATACACAAAAGACAACTTTATCCATGTCGTCATTTGTAATTATTATCTAACGCAAATGCAATTTAAGTTATTCTTTTTTCTTTTACGTACCGTAAGAACATGGAAATCACTATTTTTCTCCCTCCCGAGTCCTTTAAAATATTATTAAATCGTAATATTTTTATTTTTCTTAAAATTCAGCGTTAAAATTGCAATCCCCTAAAAAGCAATCGACATTATCCGAGGATTGTCCGGATCGAATATTGGCCAACTATTCAGTCACATCGACATTACGGATCTTTTTTAGGGAAAATTTTTATTTTTATATTTTATCGTATACACACTTACCGATCGTGCTCAGCGTGGTCAGAGCGAAAAAGAACGCGTTGTAATACGTCCATTGGTACTGGTGTACTTCGTCCGGTGTTTCTTCCAAAACCGTTTTGTTACAGTACACGTTCAACTGTTGGACGAATTGTTTGTATACGTGAGCGTTTACTTGCGTATAATGTTTGGCGAGCAGTTCTATAAATCGGAAAATACAATTATTTGCGATAATATTCTCGTTGTCGTTGATTCCACTGTATTATTATAATTATTATTATTATTATTATTATTATTATTATTATTATTATTATTATTATTATTATTATTATTATTATTATTATTATTATTATTATTATTATTATTATTATTATTATTTATCGCGATATAAATTATAAAATTTCAACAAAAAAAAAAAACAATCAATCGATTTCGATCAGTTTTTCAACGGTTTTTACGTAGTCTATTCAGTGGGGGTAATGTTATTGCGCGAGAATTATTATAAATTCACTGTTGTTCCCTAATTGTTGTTCATTTCATTTTAACCCGCTTAATATCTTTTTATAATTATTAAAAATATATTTTTTTACATGTTCTATGGATGTACTTGACGGGAAAAAAAAATAGAAACGCGCGGCCGTCGACCTCAAAAGCACTTCCCAATGGTCCTGCGTACACATGTAGCTGCGGTCAGCGGTGTCGAATTATGTACACGTATAACGCGCGTACGATTCGAAATACAAAATATAAAACTCATATATACCGTTCGGATACGGATATAAATTATTCTATGAAATTAATAATATTATTATTATTATTATTATTATTATTATAATAATAAACGCGTCTCGTTTCGAAATGTCGCGTCCTTCAAACGTTATCGATACACACGCGCCTTGTAATTATACACGATATGTCAAATAGACTCTTTCATATAGAGACTGTGGCGCGAAACAATCAATAATATATTATACGTAAGTAATCGAATTTACCTTGAAATTTCGCATTTTCGCGTACCTATAATCTATTACATACCATAATGGTCAAACGACATTGTAACAGAGCAACGTTGCGAAACGGACTATATTTTTCACTTTCCAATTCCAGTCCGATGAAAAATTCGTTGAATTTCACAGAACTGCATAAAACCGATATACGATTTTCTTTGAAATTCACTCGTATTAGTCGACGGAACGGATTTTATTTTTTTTTTTAAAAAAAACGAGATTTAATATTATCCAAAAAGCAAAAAAAAGAAATGCGCTTAAATTTGCATCAATCAGCCGCGGTCGTAATGAAAATATTAGAAATATACCGGGGAAAATAAACATTTTCAAAGACTTTTTCCTATTCTACGTTTTTAACGCGTGCATATCATACACCAATAATATACGTGTCTTCAAAGAGTAAGGAAATTATTGCTTGAAAACCGAAATAGGTTTTTTTAAAAAAATGCGAAATAAAATTTTCGTTTTTAAATTCTCCGATGCATAAGCCGAATAATGAAATATATTTTTTTATACGTTTTCCCGTATTTTCCACGTTCGGCGAAAATATTACTTTCGATAATTTTATTTTCTCGAATAATAGAAGTTTCCCGCAAAATGTATTTTTCCGCATTTCAGTCTCCATGTATAATATACACTCGGAGGCGCGCTCAGGAACAAAATTTTGGATAAACGCGTCATTTATAAGCCCAGTTCGGGTTGTAGAAGAAGAAAAAATGTTAATTGGCTGTGTGGAACTAATTACAAAAAAAATATATACATATAATATTCAGTAGCAAAAACGTTTATATCATCGCGAAAATAATTTCATTCGTTCAAAATTACCGAAATATTCGTAAGAAACATATTTTATCTTTTTTTTTTTTTTTTTTTGTATGGTTTTAAATTACCAATCAGATACCCACTGAACGCGCCACTGTAGAGTACTACACACTTTTCCTGATTGAATACGTTTCGGTGTTATTTATTCTCCACGTTATATTACACGTCATCGAAACGGTATTTATAAAATAATTGGATTTAAATCGAATCGGCGATAACATTTAATATTTTATAACATATGACTTGTGGTTCGGACTCGTCCGATAACATTACAATAAACAATATTCTATTATAGCTATTATTATTTACTGATCATTCTCGCATTAAATGTATACGTAACTTTATACCAAAGTACCATATTTATATATATAAATATATATATATATATATATATATATGTATGTATACGTGCGTATACAGAAGCGTTCAAATGACGATTTTCGAATTGCGATTAAATACGACGGGGAAAATATGTTGTTTTTTTCTACAATCAAAAACCGTATTCGATAAATTTTTTATAAAAAAAAATAATAAAATATTGTACTATCACGCGGAAAAACGTTATGTTATTGAATTTGATTCAATATCGCGGTTTTTCGTGAAGCGGGAAAAAAATATCCGAGCGTGCTTGGAACAAAAATTTGAGTACGTAATAAATTTTCTTTTGGAAATTGTCGCGAAAACTGTCTTACATGAAATCGATGATTTTGGAATGATTCCCAGCCCAAAAACACGTTTAAAAGACATTTCGAAATGCGAGTTATCCACCACATCAGGAGTCTTAGGAATAAGTGTAATAAGACATAATATACATTGCCTACGTGGTTAATAAATAGTTGAAATTACGTCGAGCAATTAATTTTTTCACGCACAAAGAGAAAAGTAAAATAACGTTTTTTTTCCACGTAAAATAAAAAACCGCGTTTTTTATTCAATTTATATATCGTGCTTGTGTTATTTTTTTGCCGTGCTAAAACGGGTAGAACAGCGCAAATTAAATTGTAGTTAATAAATCCTTATGGCGCAACAAGACGTTTTATTTGTCCATAAAATAAGGAAAAAAATTAATATTTTCTAGCGCTGTACACTAAAACTAAATACTTTTAAAGAAAAATAATGATGACCTTTATAGAGCTATTTAAAAGAAATGTGAGTCGTTTTATTTTTCAAGAAACGAATGCCAAAAGATGAAAGAAACATACTTTTTTAAATTAACAAATACGCTATATACTTCGACGAGTACGAAATAGTTTCTCCGTATGAAAATTACAACTTAACAAAAATGGTTTTGTCGTATTAAATAAATGCAGAACGGTCCTCTATAGATTACCTACGTGTTTTTTTTTATTTTTTAATGATTAACAGTTTTACACTTAATTTATATGAAATGAGCGCAAAATAGTACATTCTATCTCGTACATTGAAACCGCCAGAACTTTATATAAAATGAAGAAATATTTTCGAAAAAAAAAATTACAGATTGATCGAAAATGATCTAATAATAATTATTGACTCATCTTGTGTACAAATCCGGATTACATTACATGCTCCGGGTTACTCTACAGCAGAGGTCAGCTTCTAAAAGTATTTATTCTTTATAAATTTATACCATTAAGTCTGAAACTTTAGAATTCATAATATATTGAATAATTCACATTAAACGGCTTTTACCGTGTTTTTAATAGAAAAACTAATACGTTTAATTAACTAATATTTAAGTTTTTTCTGGCGCCCGAAAATCGTTTTCCTAAATTATCTGGACCTCCATAGACACTAAAATAAAGAGTTGATTTTTGACCGATGGTCACACAATACGCTCGATCGAATCGATATAAAAACAAAATTGAAAAAAAAAAAATGTGAATTTTCGAAAAAACTATAAACGTGTTCGAATATATCGATGATACGATTGATTTTATTGATTTTCCACGATACACACGGTCGTCGTCGTCATTTACGCATAACCAACGCGTTATGACGGCAATAATTACCAGCAATAACAATTGAAACAAGTATAAAAAGACGTGTAACACCACACACACACATGTGTAACGACAATAATAATAACATATTCACGCGATTATAATTATTATACGCTTGACAAATTATTATTATTATTATTATATACGAACGAGTTGATTGTCGTATTTAAACAGTACTGCCGCGTTCAAGTACCCGAGGTGTGCGGCATTGGCACACGGACGTCCGACCGCTTCGAATCGAGATTCGTGTTAATTACACGAACAGCGTCGTCATAGTATCACCATTAGACTTTTAAACGTTACTAATATCCCAATATTTTCATACAGAAACAAATATTTAAAACGCTACTTATAATGCGACGAGTTTAAAAATACTTTCAAAATTAGAACGTAAATTTTAATTCGTGCATTCATATTTCTGTAGAAAACAAAATCGGTTACAAAATGTCGTACGTAGTTTGATTTTGAAATTATCGTTTATTACGAAATGTGTTGTACAATTCTATGAATACGACGCCTAACCATTGATGCGTATTCAGTAAAACGAATAAAATATTATTAAAAAGTACATAAAAACTTGTTTTGTACAAAAAATATAAAAAAAAAAAAAAACAATAAATTTCGAATACCGAACAGTGTAATAATTTATTAGTTTCGTGCGCTTATTGTTTATAGAACAACAGCCATGCGAAAAGACCATGTACCAACGTTTGAAAACGTGTACGAGCGCGAATATTAATTACATCAATCGAAAGTAAAATAATCGCGAACACATTTGACGAAAAGGGAATCGAATCATTTTTTTCTTTTTAATTCGACGAAAAACGTGTTCATGTCGCCCGGAGGCCCGTTAACGCACCCATTCCACAAAACTCTATCGATCCGCCACCGCACAGATCACTAGATTTTGGAATTCGTCCCTTTCCTCTGATCTTTACACCATATATTACGCATTGAGTATTTCTATACGGCGTACATCACTCCGGTACTTCACTTGGGCCGTACGTACGCAGTGGGCCGTGTTTTTAAGCGAGCGGTTGTTTCTGTTGTTTTAGTTGGGCGGATCCCGAAACTCATCGTGCATGAAGTTTTGACAGAACTCGGTTGTTTTGGTCACCTCGAATTGGACCATTTGTTACCGGAAAATGGGTGTACACTACTACTTGTAGCCAAAAAATCGAATACAGGGAAAACAAACACCATCGTGAAACTAAAACCGATGAGAGGTGTATTGCAATTTGCCGTTTTATTTTTTCAAGTCCGTTGTACGTAAGCGTTTCCATTGACAGATCGAAAAAGCCACGGTTTTCTATAATATTTGTGAAATATCATGACGAGGAGAGTCCTGCACTGTAATGAAAACGGTCGTGCAGTGTGAAAATCAGGATCGCATTTACGGCCCTTTGTGGGTCGTCGACCGGACCGCGGAATCCGCGAAGCCGAGATTTCGGTGGGGGGACCCGGTGTTGAGGGACGGGGCCGCGGCGGTCGACTAATCGCGCGCCGACCGCGTCCCGCGACAGGAAAGGCGCCTGTCAAACCGAATAAGGGATCGCCCCGAGCCTTCCGGTGTTCAAACCGCGACTCCCGCCCGAGCAACAGCCAGGACAATGATCCTGGAGAGGAGCGTCGAACTCGGTTTCGAGGTCACGTATGTTTCCAAACACGCCCAGTACGTTTATATTATATTGATACGAAGAAAAAAATATACATACAACTTAAATACGCATCGAGTGAAATAATTGTTTTCATATCGAAAGTCGAAATTTTAATATACGCAGATTAGATGATAACACACCTCAACAATAACGACGTATAAAATGTAATAGTCGGTAAAGGGTTTTTAATTTGTGGCAAAAATTAGGATTTTTTTTTTTTTTTGTTTTTTATCTCTCTATATGAATACTGCGGGAAAATATCCTAAAACACCTTCGATCGGTACAATAATAAAGCGTTGTACCGAATACGTACTGTAGGACATATAAGCGAATCGAACGCGCCAAGAATTTAAAAAAAATTGTATAGAATGTATTAAATAATTTATAATTCGTTATTGTTCGTGACGCACTGAAACGTAATCGAAAATAGAGACCTTTCAATTCCGCGTCATCATATAGATCCCAAAAACACTAATAGTGACGCAGACGACCGCGCGGGACTATATGATTCCCGAGTCTTCCGAAGGTAATCGAAGAACGGACGTTGGTACCACGCATGTACCTCCGGACTGTCCCTCGGCCTGCACGCGAACTCGCCACTGACCGACTACACTAGGTCCGTCGTCCCTCCGTTTAGACATTTTTCGCTATTGGTTTCCATCCGTAAACGTGCATAAAACGGTGCAAAAGTTTAAAAAAAAACCCTTTGAAACGTCGTGTCTCATCAGTGGCTACAGTGCGTTGACGTTGCCATACCGGTGTGGTTCAAATATCGGGACCATCCCGGGCTGACGCGTGACAATCAACTGGAGGAACCGATCCCATTCCAAGATCCCTTCGGCGGGATCTTGTGTAACGACTAGCTGTTGCGGCATTTCGCGTGCTCGTCACCGATCACGGCAACGCGCTACTAACCTAACGTGGTGCACCGCATGAAATAATCTATCGTCCGTGGCCTAGGCCCGCTAGAGGTTAGGTTCGGTCACTGTCCGCGGTAAACGGTTGGTAAATCAATTCACTGTACGTTTCGTTCGTTTCGACGGGTGCATTTACGCGCAATTAATATTCATAAAAAAAAAAAAAAAAGACACGCCGGTGATTTTCACTGCCGTCCCTTGGAAATAAAAACTAAACGAATGACCGGTTATAATAATATCCATTGGACCGTTTCTTTTTTTTCATTATTATTAATACGTTTTTAAACGTCGCGCAAACGAGTTTTATGTGTTACTACATGGGCGACTCGTGTTTTTATCCAATATCCCGGTCGCGCGTGTATCGTATGGTAAATCTTTAATAAAAAATATAAGAACTATACTTGAATATCTCTTTAAGACAAAACGATGCAGTCGTGTACAAAAAAAAACAAAACATCACGTCGAAACACAATTCGAAATCCGTAAGTTCTTAACGTATTTGTCACACTCTAAATCACCCCGATAAAACGACGTGAATTGAAAATGTCTCATTGCCGCCGCTACGGGAAGACACGTCTTTTACACGTCTTTTGCGCCTTTAAACGTTACGACTTAAAAATTATAAAAATTGGTTTGTACGAGAAATTTCCCCCCCCCCCATATTCCGTTGTTGTACGTAGACTCGCTATAATAATTTACAATCCGTTTGTGTACACACGTAATATATTTTTATTTTTTTTTTAAATACCCGTCGGTTTAATACGATATGAATAACGTAATCATGAAATATGAAACGCCGCAATGATTGACGTCGTTGGAACCGTCGAAAATCGAGAAGCGTTTGGAGATAAAAAAAAAAGAAGAAATTCCGAAAGGAGAAACGTCTTCCAGTAGAACGGAATTTTTACGCGCGGAATGAATCAACCGGTTAAAACGTATTTTCCTATAATATCGTGACGATACTCATTACGGTTTTATATGATTCTCTCCGCGATATTTCCCCGTATTAATATATAAAAAAAAAAATAATAATAATTTTTCTTCTCGATTGATCCCCCCGCTACGAGCGAAAAAAAAAAGAAATGCCAGTTTAGGACGCCATTTCGACTAATTCTTCAACGACTTTTCCAATTCGAAATTTCAGTAAATGTATAACGAGTCATAATTTTTCTCTATTATCGACTCTGACGAGTTAAAAAAAAAAAAAGAAGCAGTATTAACGTATACGAAAAAAAAATTACATTTCGATCGAACTGTATGTATGATTTATACATCGAACAATCAGCGATTATATATAAATAAAAAATATTCGACCGTATTCGACGTACGAAGCGTATTAGATAGCGTACGCGCAGAGGTTCCCAAACTCCGGCGCGGCAATAAAACGTTTGTTTGGCCGTAAAGAATGAAAACGAATGAAGTTGAAAACGAATTAATTACACAACGCTGTTTGAAACTCTTTAAAGACCATTCAATAGAAATGACGGGTTTCATTCAAAACGGTAATCATTTCAACGCAATTCCGGTTGTTTTTTTTGGCACTGAAAACGTCTAACTGCACATTTTACCAAATCTGTCCCGTCGAATTCTTCATATTTGTAATCACGCGGACGCGGATTTCCGACCATTTTCACCGAATACTTTATATACAAATTAATATTGTACGTAATATCACGTACCAGAAAAATAAAAACTCGATTTCGATTGGTTTTGAAGGTTACAGATTTGATGAATTGTCAAAAGTGGGTCGCGCGTTTACTTAATACAAAAAGTTTCGGATAACCACCACCTCCGGCATAATATAATATATATTTGTATACGAGTGTATTATTTAGTTGTCACACCGCGGATAATGACCGTTTTGTGCGATAACGTCGGTGTGTAAACCGGTTAGCGTTTGCCCGTTATCCACCACTCGTATATCGTTACATCCGATCCCGATACAACGAAAACACAATAACATGACGCGTCGTATATATAATTACGTATAAAATAATAACAATAATAACGAGAACGCAAATAATAATCGATGCGCAAGATTCCGGTATGAAAATTTCGATGGTGTTCGAAAGACGAGACGAGTCCCGTGGACACTCTACCGTATGATTGTACTTCGTCGATGACTTTTCGAACGAATTTTTTTTCGTTGTTGTTGAAAAAGAAAAAAAACCGCACACGGTGAACGAACGTCTTTTGGGCGGTGTACGGACGAAACGCTCACCTTTCAGCTCGAGCCGTTCCAAAATCTCCAAATAGTGCCGTCGCTCCTCTTCCTTGCGCTCGATCCGGTAGAACACGAACGCGCCCAGGCACAAGTAGCCGACGAAAACGACGAAACCGACGAACCATCGGCCGATCATAATAAAACGATTAAAATCGTAACGGTCCGCGGTGATGGCCAAACGGAACCTGTGACGACGACGACGACGACGACGTCTCGTTATAGTGGCGCGACGATGACCATCGCGTCGAGGAGCCGCGCGGCGGACGCGTACCGCGGGTATCTTCTACTCGGCGTACCGGACGACGACGACCACCATCACCACAGCGGTGCACGGGTGAGAGCTTTTCGTTTCGGTTTTTCCACGACGAGGGAGAAACCAAAAAGAAAAAAATAAATAAATAACTCGCGGGATTATTATTTATTTTTGTGAACGTTACGTGGCGAATGGAAAATACGGTTTTCGTAGAAGACCGGTGGTGGTGGTGGTCGGTCAGTCAGTCGGCGTTCGTTTTCATTATTCGCGCGGGCGGTCGACGGCGTGTTGCGGCGCTGATGGCGTCAGCGGACGTACGGACGCGTCGTTCTGACGGTACGCGCGCTATATTGTGCGTCGGCCGGGCGGCCCGGTTCGTCGGAGCAGATTCCCCAACGTCATCACAGCGTCAAAACGGTTCGTCGCGGCGGCGGCGGCGGCGGAGTACGACGAGTCGTTCGGCGGCCGCGCGGAGATCCCCCCTAGAGCGATAAGGACGACGACGACGACGACCACTCGTCGTCGCAGTAGTCCGCGGCCGTTTTAATCGCACTGATAAAATAATAATAATAGGTGACATAACGCGATGTACAGAAACACTCGAACGACGCGATAAAAACAATAAATGAATAATAACCGAACGTGCGACGAACGCCGCTCGTTAAATTATCGTGAATTTTTACTAGAAAAACGCTTATGACATTTAAAAAATAAATAAATTATCATCAAGTGGGGCGTAAAGGATCGTAACGCTCGGGCGAAAAAACGGAAAAAAATCCGTCTTTCTCGTTACAAAAAAAAAGAAAAAAAAATGTCGAAATTCGTCGATTGTGTGAAAACTATAAACGTATAATTATTATATCGAATACAGAATGTCGGTACACGGTGCCACATTGTACCAGTCGAAAGACAACAGGATAACAATCGATTTTTCTTTTCTTTTTTCTTAGAAAAAATAATTTTCTCGAATCCCGTGCGAAAACCTAACCGCGAGCCATTGCCGCGTACAAGTCCTCTTGAATAATCCTACTCTTCGCGTGTACTGAGAATAAAGATGGAAAAAAGGTGTTTTAAATGCGATCCACCGCCGACAATCCGGTGAGTAGGTTTTCCAATCATTCGTTCGACGACGAGTTCGATGAATTTAATGTTTTCGGAAAGTTCCTACGAAAATCTGCCTCTCGCTCTAGCTGAAAAAAAAATCGTATCTACGCCGTTGCTCACGAATCAGGAACTGTCAGCAATTAGACGATTAACACCGGCGCTCACGAGCCGCAGCGGCGGTTTATATCGCGCGCGCGCGCGCGGACACGAATAGGAAATGAAATTGATTTTTTTTTTTTATTTAATATATTTTATTTCCCCGCATTATTTAACCGCGTACGTTTAACGCGTTCGAAGGGGAGGGAAGAAAAGTCATACCGTCCACGGACGACGAGTTTTATACATTTTGGTTTTCATTTGTTCGAGAAGATTTCTGCGCGTTTATACATATAAC
Source organism: Chaetogeoica ovagalla (assembly GCA_032441825.1). Taxonomy (NCBI): domain Eukaryota; kingdom Metazoa; phylum Arthropoda; class Insecta; order Hemiptera; family Aphididae; genus Chaetogeoica; species Chaetogeoica ovagalla. Next base: position 11,860,174 of record CM063731.1, on the reverse strand, counting down.
GACGTACGCGTAATAATGAATATTCCAGTGTTGTACAACGCGGTTTGTATCGTATTTAAAGACGGCACTCGCCGCTCGTCGTGAAAGGATATAAATTCGTTTTTTTTTTTTTCGAAAAACGCATTGCAGACGATTGCCTTGAGTTGTCCGTCGAGGCGATGAATCGCGTTTACGTCGTGACCGTCTCCGCAATTAGCGGCACGAGCGCGCGAACAGTACACTTATTATTATACTAATATATATATATATACCAATCCCCGGACATTCGATAGGAAAAAAATTCGATGAATTTCGTCGATCGGCATCGATCTAGTTCGGATTATTTCTTGAGAAAAAAAAACGAGATAAATTTTATTCAGAGCAGTTAACGTCGTTTAGTAAGGATTATTCGAATTAAACCGCTGTTTGAAACGGTTTTTTACTCGTAAGTATGTGGTTTTTAACGCGTTTTTTTTTTTTGTGTGTAATCAATATCGTTTTCACCGTGTCGTTCGATTATTACGATCGTAAACGAAAATTTGACTCCGATTATTGGTAGTAGTATTTTTCAGTTTAAAATTAAAGTAAAAGACAAAAAAAAAAATTGAAATTTTACAGTACCCATATATCACCGGACGCGCTCGCTTCTGGCTCTCGTGCGAGATATTCCGACTCGATGACTTCTGATGTAATGAGAAAAACTCCGTACGAAACATTGTCGCAAAGAGCGATTCGCGGATATCCTATACTCGGAATCGTTAAAAAATTTTAAATATTTTAACTCCGCGCGTGTATTACGCATTATCACTCGAATCAACGGATTTCGAAGAGAAAAAACAACACCTCGTTCCCGTTTTGTTCACACGTCGTTTTTTTTTTTTTAATTCCGATCAAACGCGTATTTCGTTCAATTCGTTTCGATTACGATTATTATTTAATTTTTTTTTTTTTTTTGTCGCATTTATCGAATAATGATGATAATACTAATAATCATAGCGTTTTCAATGACTCGCGTGACCGTAATAACTCTTCGACAGCACACTTGATAAACATATTGTAAAATATGAAACACTCATAAGATGCAGCAACTTCCAACGCGTTTTTTTTTTTATGAATTCCAATTAAAACATATTATAACGTATGTTTCTTTACTACGACAAAGCGCAAATTGGACGAAATTGTTCGGCGTCTATTTTACTCATCACACGAGTGTTTAAACAACTGCGGCAAAATATAATAATAATAATAATAATAATAATAATAATTATAATAATAATAACCATGATAATGATAAAATCCGATACGTACCGGAGATCCACGAATTTTACCGCCCTTATAAATCCATTTTTTTTTTTTTTTGCTTTTTTTAACTCAATCCCTTGTCAAGATATTTATTACCGTAAAATATTTGATATATACATAAGTGTTAATACGTCATAATATAGAGGTTTTTTTTAATTTTTCATAAAATCGTACTTTTTTAATTCGCCAAAATTTTTAAGCGTTCGTTTTGAATTTAACGCGTTCGTTTTTTCTGTTTTTTTTTTTTTTTTTACCGAATTTAAGAATTTTCCACTTCGATCCGATTCTTCTGTATTAATAGAAATGATTTAAAATCGAATAACGTTTTCATACGATGACGATGCACAGATTACTCGGAATTACTGTTTTGATGCGTCTATACAGCTCACATGCGTGATTCTTAAAAGTAAATTAAATCCGCGACGACAGCTTCGATCGCGCGTATAAAAAAAAAAAAACACTCGCGGGATTACGAATTTATTTTTATTTTTTTTTACTCAACCACTTAAATTTTTATAAAGTTTTCCAAAGCGCTCAGTTTTTTTTTTTTTTTTTTTTTTGAAAACGCGAGTTAGTGTTTAATAATTCGTTTTGGGACGATGATGGAGTTGGAAAAAAATTAACTCGCAATTGTCTCATTTAATACACCGCGAATGAACGTAATCTCTGCAGACGTATGCCCACTCTCTTTCCGGCAAAAAAAAAAATTTTAAAAAAAAATATTATAAATAATTGATCACAAAAACTCCTAGTCGTGTACGGTTTAGAATCATCAATAATTGGCTCCGAAATTTCCTCGTCCATGTACCGTAGACTTATGCAGTGCAATTGGAAGTTTTCCTGAACATCGAAAGGACTTTAAGACCGTGTTTTGTGCTTAGTGGTATGTAGCGGGAATAAAAAAATATTTTATACTTACCATTTTAGCGTGAGAACGTCTGAGCCATTTAGTATTAAAATAAAAACGCACCTAATCAAAACATCCAGATTTCGTGAGAATTGTGCATGATTCTGCATCCACCAAAAAACATTACTCGTATAATATCGATTTTTTTTTTTTTTATTCAATGAACGATTTAAACGAGGAAAAAATATTTGATAATAATTTTATGCGCCATCGTGTATAAAATAGTACGCATAATTTTTTTATTATTATTATTATTATTGTTTTACTCGTATATTATTATTAATCGTAATTACGTCAGTCGATCGAGTTCCCGGAAGATGCGCGTATTATAATATTATACGGACGGGGTTGTCATAAAATTCGTGCGGTCCTTCTTCACCACTCATCTCCACGAGTCCGGAGATAAACGCCGAGACAGCGTTTAATCGACGTGTATTGTGTGTGTGTGTGTGTGTACTGCACTGATGCTGCCGCTTGAATCACACGATCCGTGAAATTAGACACACTAGCGTCGACGATACACTTGAATCGTCGTTACAACGTGTATTATAACGTGTGTGATGTGCGGTTGAATCCGTACACGATCTGAACTCGATTAATTTCCTCCTCGGTGTGAACACGCACGATGTACGTTTTTAGTGGATGATAGGCTTTTAGTTTTATTTCATATCGAATGTATTTGTTTGTCGAACGGTACCACCGCGGTTTTTCTAACCGGTGGGGCGCACCACGAACGGTATAGTGTTCAGGAGCGATACAACAAACACGCAATTTCGTTCCGAAAGATTGTTTTTGTTTCACTCGCACGAAGTCGGCTCGTTAAATTTCAAAACGGTCTCGAGGTTATTTTAATAGAAATTAAAGTAAACGGCATCTGAAGGAGAAGGAAAAATATCTCTCCTTGTGCTCGAAAGCGGACAATTTTTTTTCGCTTTATAATCTACAGATCGCTGCGGATGATGTTCATAAAAATTATTACGCTCAGCAATGATTTAACAAGTGAAATTAACGACCGTTTTTAAAATGAAAAAAAAGGGCAAAATCAAAAAAAAAACTGAATAAACAATATATGTCACTTAATACTAAAGTTAATGACGAAATTATTTTTGAAAAAAAATGAACGGACTCGCGTCCACGTCGAAACTGATAATTTACCGGACAACACTTATTAATAAATTGGAATTATACCCATAACATATACACATATAAGTTAAACAGTTCGCGAGTAATTCGGTTGTATTGAATAAAACGTTAATTTAAAATCGATTATTTAACAGGGGAGACTCGACGGTTTAGTTATTTACCGACAACTGACTGGAAGAGAATTACGCGAATAAAACCCGAAGGGGTTTCGCCTCGCCGAATACTCCAACAGACGTTCTGAATTTTCATTACAATATTGTCATATTCACGTTCTAAATTCTAATAAATCGTAAGTTCTTATATTTGATTTGTTTTCACGTATCTGTTATTTACTTAATCAATTACAAAAAAAAAAAAAAAATACTTTTATTCGAAATATATTATTATATAAAATCTTTAATAGTGAGGAAATCTATGAATTTCTATGTTTTATTTACTCCCCGGAGAGAAATTGAATTGCGGTGTTTTTCGATTATTCTTGAAATACGCGCACTGCAGATCGTCGCAGCACGTAGTCAGTACACACTAATATAATATTATGATTTTTATATAACATATAAATTATCGTCACTTTCATCGCAATTTTTTTTTTTTTTTTTTATTGTCATTCGTTTATTTTCTATTTTTTTTTTTTTTTTATTACGCCTGTTATTTTATTATTGTTTTCTATTGTAATATATATAAATATATAATACTAGGACGACCGGAAACAATAATTGTACAATACATCGACAAAAATTATAACGTATTATATATTGTGTGTCATGCCTACGCAACGGATTTTGTGTATAAGACGTCGGAGAAAATACACGCACGTCTCGTTACGTTTTTTTTTTTTTTTTTTTTTTTAGACTGCCGCGAGTAACAAAACAGACGAATATTACTAATTTGTAATGGAAAAATAACATTTTTTTTTTTTTTTTTTTTTTATCATTCGAAATTCGGGAAAAAATTTTTCACTACAACTGTCGATTTACATAATAAGTGCGAAAAATATAAATAAATTATTATATAACACGCACCAGACCGTCGAAAATTAAGTCGTTTGAACAAATTAAAACGTTCGAATGTTTATTGTACCTGTATATATATATATTTTCGCGCGTTTACGAATCGCTCGCTTGGAATTGTACCGCGGTACAAGGACGCTGTTTTTTTTTCTTTTAAATAATCTACCGCGATTGCATGTGTACCGCGCATCATTTTGTTTCGGAACAAGAAAACAGACTACACAGTCAAAGATTAATATAAACACACATTTTGCATTCACCTTTAAGTCGTTAAACATTTTATCATATAGCGTTTATTATTTTTAAACGACGATGGTCCGTGTAAAGCATAGGTTCTCAAACATATTTCATACACCGTCCACTTTGACAATCAAAATTTTTTTAGTGCCCCCCCAAAATTTTTAAACTTACCAATTGTTGTTTATCTTTAAACAGTTATTACAATTATTATATTTAAACATGACATATTGTATTTTAGAGTTCAAACTTACATTTTAAAGGAGCAGTTTTAATAAGAGCAATTAAAACGCATACTTAATCGAATTTCAATGTATTTTTATTAAAATTTAAACAAATCTTTGGATTTAAATTTTTCGAACTTACTTAATGTGATGGATGAACCTGATGTAGTTTAACCAGTTTTTTTATATCAGGCTCGAATTTACTTAAATACAGTCGTAAGTCGCCACGTTCGGTAACAAGCAGCAGATTTCTTTTTTTTAGTTATTAGTGTTGTTACAGCACTAAATCCACGTTCGAGCAAATACGATGATGGAAACGCTATTAGATTTATTTTTAAATCCAATCGACCATAATCCAGTGTAAAGTTGCGGGATTTCATCATTTTTCGCTTTTCTAATCAGCTATCGCCCCCCAGACCGCTTCAACGCCCCCCAAACTCCTTTAGGCCTTTTACCGCCCCCCTGAAGGCCGCTAACGCCCACAAGGGGGCGTTATCGCCCACTTTGAGAAAGAATGGTGTAAAGTGTACAATTAATAATACATTTACGGAACGCAGTTGTGGAGAAGAGCAGTTTTAAACGTAGTCATTCGATAGAAAATTCCAACCGGTGTGTTCGAAAAACTTTTGTTTCTCACACAAAATCACGCGTTATTTTTTTTTTTTTTTTTTTGAACGGCCCTGCAAATGGCCAACGTCATTATATTCTATTGATCTGTCGTTGTTCGACGTAAATGGGTGAAGGGAGGAGAAGAATGTAACATCAAAGCAGAATGTATCGTTAGAAGCTGAATTCAACATTATTATTGACCACATTTTTCTAAATATCAAACAAAAAAAAATCGCGTAAAATATTATGTTATCAGTATAATGTACACATATATATAGTTACCGACAAAGTAACAAAGCGAAAAAGCTGAAAAAGCGAAAAAGACGAATAATATTCTAATATCATCGGTACGTTTTAGAAAAATTTTATATTTATATAGCAATATAATACGTGTATAGAATATAGTTTTAAACTGTATATTACAC